>JBBDGP010001210.1:490000-972500 GCA_037952835.1 Lithobates septentrionalis | reverse complement strand
CCCCTCCCTTTTATACTGTGCGGTGTGTAATGTGCTTCCGTTTCACAGCACTCCAGCGGCCATTTTATCTATATATGTTTGCATTCCACACTAGCGGCCATATTGTCTGGGATATCGCAGACCGAAGACCGCGGCCATTTTCCCTGTGATTTTTACAGCGTGGAACGGCCGGAATTTAGGTAGACAGAAGCCCGCGTCGATTTATCTAAACTGAAGCTTCATCACAAAGGGCTGCAAGGTGACACTACGCAAACAAATGAGCCATTTTATGTTTGTGTCACCAATATTCGGGTCAAAATAAATGTGTTACACTAATTTATGACCAGATACTATCACCTATTTATACCGCACAGTATGTCCGGTTGCATTTAGTTGCCTGACGGTACAGCAAAATACACTACCAATACTTCAACCTTATATATTTAATACATTTATAATAGAAAGTATATATTTAATGTTAAAAATATGTTAAAAATAATAAATGTAAAACTATTAGGCATAGAAACCAGAAAAGGGATTAAATTGAGATAAAAAATATAAAAATAAAATTAAAATATAAAGTTAAAATTGATAAAAAATTGATAAAAAAGGGGGAGTGGGATAAAGTGTATATAAAAAACCTTTATTGTGGGGGTGGATAGTATTAAATCTGTAAGAGGAACTTTTACTACAAACGAGGGGGAATATTGTGCGGGAAAAGTCTATATTAAACGAGTTGTGTTGGATTTCATGGGGCCCTGCATTCTATAATTTGTGTATTAATGCTCCAACAATAACAAATAAAAAGGAGGTCGAATGTTAAAAACCTCTATAGTGTACATGGGGAAAAGAGGAAGTATATTTTTAATATAGTGGTGCATATAGATGCATGCTGGTTTTCAAATAGACCTATTTTTATGACAACCCTAAAGTTCAATATTTTAAATGTAAGAATGGGGGGAATGATATTTCTAAGAGCAAATAATGTACTTGTTTTAGTAGTTGGTAAGAAAACAATTAAGGTCGACATCTATATTCATTCCTGATGGTTGGAGTGTATCCAGCTGAAAATCCATCTAGTTTCGTTTTGTGACACTTTTACTTTTTTATTGTCACCCCTCCAGTGTCCCTTGATTTTGTCAATGGCATAAAAAATCATACCCTTGGGGTCTCTGTTGTGGTGTTCTCTAAAGTGTCTGGATACACTATGTTTCTTAAAACCATTCTTTATGTTTGTGATGTGTTCCCTAATTCTTATATGTAGTTTTCTAGTAGTACGTCCCACGTACTGTTTACGACACGGGCATTCTAATACATAGGTAACATGCGTATTGTTACACATTATTAGGTCCCTGATTGTGTATTCTTTTCCATTTGCTGTTGACTTAAACTTAGTTGTCTTTTTTTTGTTTTTTTTGCTCACTCTGCAAGGCAGACATTTCCCACATTTATAAAAACCTTTTAGGTTGTTGCCTATTTTAATTTGCTTCGGGGGATCAAGGGCATTATGCACTAGTTTACTTTGTGATGAAGCTTCGGTTTAGATAAATCGACGCGGGCTTCGGTCTACCTAAATTCCGGCCGTTCCACGCTGTAAAAATCACAGGGAAAATGGCCGCGGTCTTCGGTCTGTGATATCCCAGACAATATGGCCGCTAGTGTGGAACGCAAACATATACAGATAAAATGGCCGCTGGAGTGCTGTGGAACGCAAGCACATTACACACCGCACAGTAAAAAAGGGAAGGGAGATGACGCAAGGGTCACGCTCCCGTAGATGTCCTCTGACGAAACGCGCATAGGGCGTGGCCTATTCTGACGCCTTGCATCATCTCCTCGAATCTGATGCTTCTTGGATAACTTACTGCTTGTTTGAAACCACTACAATGTGAGTACCGCTTGTCATCTAACCTAAATAAAAGTGTTAATGGTTTTACACTATGGAATTCTCCTCTCTCCTTCATGTTCAAATGGTATCCCGATCCTGATCCTGCCAAGAATTGCCACACAGTGGCACACACTGTGACTGCACGTTACCCCTGTAGGGGCTAAAAAGCTGGTGAGTGTCTGCACGATCACAGCGCGAGACACAAGCACCCGGTCACCACACTATAGCAGCAGACACAAGTGGAATATGCCTGCCTTGGTTTAAAGGGAAATCCTGGGAAATTTCATAGAGACTGTTGATCTCCACCTACGGTGCACTGAGCACATATCACGGCTGGCTTAACCAGCACATTATTAAAAAGTGATCACAACAACACCATTTACATAGACTGTTAATTATCACCTAGTATATTATTTATGTGTGATCACATAATACTATTTTAAGATTTGTGTTATTATCACTACAGCTGCATGTCACGTGTTATATATTTAATCTTGTTTATTTTATTTATATATATATATATTTTTTTTTTCTACGAACCATAGCACAAGTCACTTTAACACCTTTCCTGTATTCACAGTTAATTACTAAGGAGGTTTGCCTTTGGTAATAGTATTTTAGGACAGCGCCACACTCACTCCTCATTTCACTTTAATTATGGAGTGTGCCATTCGGATCCACTATTAAACCACTTGCATCAAATGATTACATCGCTTGTTTTTCATATCTTTCTGGTAAGCAGATTGAGAGCACGTGGGTGTGGTGTGCCTTTCCTTTGCACATTGAAGTTCGGTGGAGGCTCTACGTCATCTTTATCCTATATTGATCCTCTATGGACTATCACATATATTTTTATTAATTTGTTTTACTTAAGCGCTGCATTTAAGATTTTTACAGGAAGTGAGATGAAATCTACCCCTTTGAAGGGAAATTCTCTCCTGTAAGAGTTAATATGGGAAAAACGTGTCTCCTCTCCACTGATGCTTTATCACCAATCCTTGTTTCACTAAAACCCCCAAATTTTCAAAAAACATTTGTCATTGGGACAGAAAGTGAGGTGAAATCTTCTGAAGAGGTACACAGACAGCAAAACAAATGTCACAGGGGTGATAACCCTTCCCTATGTTTTCCAAAAAGCTTAAAAATAGATTTTTTGGCTGGAGCTACACTTTAAAAATGTACCAGTTCAAAATTACAAACAGATTCTACTTAACAACAAACCTACAGTCCCTGTCTTGTTTGCACCGCCTGTATACTGCTGTTCAGAGTATATAGTGCCTGGGGGCCCCACACCTTTTCTTTTTTTATTTTGGGGTTCCCCTTGTTATCCATACAAGATCCAACGGGGCTGGTAATGGGCTGGGGGGGTACCCATGCCATTTTTCTCAATGATTTTCATCCATATTGCCGGGACCAGATATTACATTAAAGCCGCAAGCAGTTTTAAATGACTTTTTTTCCTTTAGAAATGTCATTTTGTGCAGGGACAGTTTTAAACACGGGAAACACGCGCCACTTCACAGGCATACTATAGACACCCACAGGTACTATATTTAAAGGAATATTTTGCTTTTTTTTCACTTTAAGCGTCATTAAAATCACTGTTACCGAAAAAACGGATGTCTTTAAAACTTTTTTTTGCATTGATACATGTCTTCTGGGGCAGGACCCGGGTCCCCAAACTCTTTTTAGGACAAAAACTTGCATATTAGCCTTTAAAATTAGCACTTTGATTTCGAACGTTCGAGTCCCATAGACTTTAAGGGGGTTCTAAAGGTCGCGCAAACTTTCGGTCCGTTCGCAGGTTCTGGTGCGAACCGAACCGGGGGGGGTGTTCCGCTCATCCCTAGTCCCCATTTTGAAAGCTTATATACTAAGTTATTGGCCATAAAAAGAATTCTGGGTCTGGGAACTGCCCTGGGAGACAAGTATCAATGCTATTTTTTTTAATATATTGTTTTTTAAGGAGCAGTGATTTTATTGATGCTGTGTGTATTGTGAAACAATAAAAATTCCTTGATATATAATGCCTGGGATTATATTTAGTCTGGTCCGTCTATACTATGGATAGAACCTACTGCAGCAAAACTGACATTTGTAAAGAAACAAAAAAAAAAAAAGAAGAATGAAATACAATACCATTGCTGGCAAAAAAAAAAAAAAACGACGTCCCCCCAATCCATACAAGGCCTTTCGGGTCTGGTATGAATTTTAAAAGGGAACCCAGGCCAAAATAATAAAAAAAAAGAAATGGCATGCCCCCCCCCCCAAAATCCATACCAGACCCTTATCCGAGCATGCAGCCTGGCAGGTCAGGAAAGGGGGGACAAGAGAGTACCCCCCCTCCTTAACCATACCAGGCCACATGCCCTCAACATGGGGGGTGAAATCAAATTAAATCCTGATCGGGAAGTGGAATATGGGGGTTATGGCTGCAGAAATATGCCATAAACCTCGTATTGTTTTTTCAGCCGATGATTCTCTACAAGATTAAAGTGATCAGAGTGGTAAATTCACCACTGGATTACTTTTAGAAGCGGCAAATCGGTGAAGCCTTGGACCCATACAACCAGGGCCAATCCTAGGGTCAGAGACGCCTGGGTGCAGAAATATTTCTGGCACTCTCACATGGGCATGGTCATCTTACTAACTCCTCCCCTTTACAAATGTTTCTATGGCAATGAGTCAATGGCACAACACCTGAGGATAATGCTTATTACCGGTAATTCTAAACTTTTGAGTTTACAGTTGTTTCAGTAAGTCTAAACTGCAAGCATGCCAACCACATCCTGAATTTTACCAGCATTAACTAATTACAGCTCTACTACCTAGCAATGTAGGGATTTGGAAATAAGAAACAAAGAACCTGAATGCAGTAAAAGTCCACAGCGCCCATTGGCTCCTTCAATATCCTTCAATATTTCAAACACTGATTAAATTATCCTTTTTTTAGCACTTAATTCATCCCAACACCATGCTTGATATGGTGTCAGGATGATTGAATCACACTATTTCTATTACTAAATTGTAATATATAAATTGTACAATATTATGAAATAGTTCAACTCACCATAATGCAGAATCGGTGAGATCCCTGAGCTTGTCACTTGCCACCAAATGCAGCGTGCCACCATTGCCTGTCACCAGATGCAGCGTGCCACTGTTGCCTGCCACAAGATGTAGCCTGTCACTTGCCACCATTGCCTGCCACAAGATGTAGCGTGTCACTTACCTCCATTGCCTGCCACGAAATGCAGCCTGTCACTTGCCACCATTGCCTGTCACCAGATATAGCCTGTCACTTGCCACCGTTGCCTGTCACCAGATGTAGCCTGTCAATTGCTACCATTGCCTGTCACCAGATGTAGCCTGCCACTTGCCACCATTACCTGCCACCAGATGCAGTGTTTCACTTGCCACCATTGCCTGCCACAAGATGCAGCCTGTCACTTTCCACCCTTGCCTGCCACAAGATGCAGCCTGTCACTTGCCACCATTGCCTGCCATTTGCCACCATTGCCTGTCACCAGACATAGCCTGCCATTTGCCACCATTGCCTGTCATCAGATGCCTGTCACCAGACGTAGCCTGCCACTTGCCACCATTGCCTGCCACAAGATGCAGCCTGTCACTTGCCATCATTGCCTGCCACAAGATGCAGCCTTTACTTGCCACCATTGCCTGACACTTGCCACCATTGCCTGCCACTTGCCACCTTTGCCTGCCACAAGATGCAGTGTCAGCGTGCCACTAGCCACCATTGCCTGCCACTTGCTACCATTGCCTGTCACCAGATGCAGTGTGTTACTCATAGCCTGGCTTTCTCTCCCTCCCCTTCAGCTGGGCATGTTGGGGCTGCAGTTTTCCTCTAGGATTGCAATGGGCCAGCCAGTCCTCAGGACTACATGTACCATGATCCTATTTTCTCCTTCTTTTTTGATTGTTTTTTCTCCCTGACCAATGGGAGGAAACATAGCAGCTGGCTGTGCTGGCAAGCACCGCCCCCGAGAACAGCAGCATGAGGATGAGAGGAAGGGGGGAAAGAAGAGCCCGCATCTGCTCTCTGTCCACGCACACACATAGACACTCCAATCTCCTATTCTGCTGCCCCCTGATAGAAGGGGGAATGGGCAGGAAACAGAGTCCTCTTCTGACACCAGCGCCTCGAGGGGGGAGGGGGAGAGAAGGGAGACAGGGCAGTTTCTCCTCCTCAAGACCCGCTCGCTGCTCCTATCATTTGCCGGCAGGGAGAGCAAGGGGGGGAATCAACGGCACCTGAGCTTCGGCGCACCCTCTGCCTTAGCTTGCGGCACATTGCACACTAAGCACCTGCCCAGGATCAGCCCTGCATACAACGTTGCCGGTAGATTGGCTTAGAAATGAGTGAAGGCAAGATGGGCCTCCGCCCATCTCTATGGCCTTGGAGGACCGCAGTAACGGCATGATGTCACTTCTGGTTCCTCCGGCATGTAAACAAGGCTATTTCTTTTTAAAGCCAAAAACCAAACTTTTTTTTAATCTTTTGCTTTTAACCACTTCAGCCCCGGAAGGATTTACCCCCTTCCTGACCAGAGCACTTTTTACAATTTGGCACTGCATCGCTTTAACTGCTAATTGCGCGGTCATGCAATGCTGTACCCAAACAAAATTTACGTCCTTTTCTTCCCACAAATGGAGCTTTCTTTTGATGGTATTTTATCACCTCTGCGCTATAAAAGGAAAAAAAACGAAAATTTTGAAAAAAAATGATATTTTCTACATTTTGTTATAAAAAAAATCCAATAAACTCAATTTTAGTCATACATTTAGGCCAAAATGTATTCGGCCACATGTCTTTGGTAAAAAAAAATGTCAATAAGCGTTTATTTATTGGTTTGCGCAAAAGTTATTGTGTCTACAAAATAGGGTACATTTTCTGGAATTTACACAGCTTTTAGTTTATGACTGCCTATGTCATTTCTTGAGGTGCTAAAATGACAGGGCAGTACAAAACCCCCCAAATGACCCCATTTTGGAAAGTAGACACCCCAAGGAAATTTCTGAGAGGCATGTTGAGCCCATTGAATATTATTTTTTTTTGTCCCAAGTGATTGAATAATGACAAAAAAAAAAATTTACAAAAAGTTGTTACATTTTTAAAAGTAAATGATATATTGCTCACACAGGCCATGGGCATATGTGGAATTGCACCCCAAAATACATTTAGCTGCTTCTCCTGAGTATGGGGATACCACATGTGTGGGACTTTTTGGGAGCCTAGCTGGGGGCCCCGAAAACCAAGCACCGCCTTCAGGATTTCTAAGGGCGTAAATTTTTGCTTTCACTCCACACTACCTATCACAGCTTTGAAGGCCATAAAATGCCAAGATGGCACAAAACCCCCACAAATGACCCCATATTGGAAAGTAGACACCCCAAGCTATTTGCTGAGAGGCATGTTGAGTCCATGGAATATTTTATATTTTGACACAAGTTGCGGGAACGTGACACATTTTTTTTTTTTTTTTGCACTAAATTTTTTAGTTGTCACTAAATTATATATTGCTCAAAAATGCCATGGGCATGCCATGGCATATGTGGAATTGCACCCCAAAATACATTCTGCTGCTTCTTCTGAGTACGGAGATACCACTTTTTGGGAGCCTAGCTGCAGACGGGCCCCCGAAAACCAATCACCGCCTTCAGGATTTCTAAGGGCGTAAATTTCTGATTCACTCCTCACTACCTATCACAGTTTCGAAGGCCATAAAATGACCGCATTTTGGAAAGTAGACACCCCAAGCTATTTGCTGAGAGGCATGGTGAGTATTTTGCAGCTCTCATTTGTTTTTTCTTTTTTTTTTTTTTCTTTTTTTGCCACATTAGCGAGAAGATATACCATGGGAGTAACTTTTTCAAATTGAAATTCAAAAAATACTTCCCTTTTATCGTCACATCATTATGGCTTTTAGTCTATTTCATTGGTTGGGATATTTCTTGACACAAGAATACGGGAGTATCAACCCCCCATCTATTTCCAGAATAAACCATTAATTACTTGCTCCCTACCCTCCCCCCCCCCTTCCCCACCCTCCCCGAGACCGTACTCCCTCCCTTCTCATGTTTTCTTATTAATTTCCCCTTGCTCCCCCTGGGTCAGGGTCAGCCCTCTTCGCTGCTCAAGTTGACCATATCTCAGCTGCTCTTATGGATTTTTTAAATTTCTCCCACTCTCCCCACTTTATCCTATAGGCCTCCATTTTTATCCCTTCACTGAACCTTAGGTACTCCAAATCCTGTATCTCATTTATTTTATTAGTCCATTCCCTCATGGTTGGCCTTTCTTTTCTATTCCAGTTTTTAGAGATTAGGCTCTTGGCTGCATCTATAAGGTGGGGCAGGAGTGTTCTGAGGTAGGCCCTGGTGGGCATCTCACTCAAATGGAACAGAAGAACCCTAGGATCCCTTGGCACATCATAGTTTGTAATCTCTTTAATGTATTTTCTAATCTCGTCCCAGAAGACACCTATCTCAGGACACGACCACCACACATGAGCCATCGTCTCAATTTCACTACATCCCCTCCAACATAGCCGAGACTTGTCCTCATCGATTTTATGCATCTTATCCGGGGTCATGTACATTCTTGTTAAACACTTATAGTTTAACTCCAGCAGTTTATGATTGACTGACGTGATCGAAAGACGCTTTAGTATCAAATCTACTTCTGTCTCTGCCAGTGTTAAACCTAACTCCTTCTCCCATTTACTTATAAAAACCAAGGTATCTGCCCTCTTCAGCTCCACCAATATTTTATATATTCTAGAAAAACCACTTTTTTCGTCTGATTCCATACATATTTTTTCTAATGGGAGTAGATTTTTCGTTGTTCTAATTGGTTGAGGCAAAGATTCAACAAAATGTTTTAATTGACCGTAACGCCATGGATTGATATTTATCTTGTCTCCTCTCTTCTTAAGTTCCTGGATTGAACATATTTTTCCCCTGTCTACTACGTCCTTTAATTGCACATTCTCGTCTAGGAGCCATTTCCCGAACGACTCTTCCTTCCCCGGTGGAAAATATTCTACATCCTTTAATGACATTAGCGGTGAATTATATTCCCAGTGTTCCCTTTTATGAATACGATCCCATATTCTAAGTGTGTGACTAGTGATTTCGTGCGGTTTTATGTCATATTTTCTTAATTTTGGTGAGCACCATATTATTTTGTGAAGTTTTAACTTACTAACTTTGTTTTCAATTTCTACCCATTGTTTACCTTTGTTTTTAACCCAATCTACTACCCTCCCCAGTACAATAGCTCCATAATATTTACTGATGTCAGGTGCTCCCCATCCCCCTTTACTTTTAGTATTTATTAATTGATTATATTTTATCCGTGGTGTTTTCCCTTTCCATATAAACTTTAATATCATTGAATGTAGCCTTTTGAGGTAACCAGGTGGAAGAGTAACTGGGAGCATTTGCATTTTGTATGTTATTTTTGGTAATAAAACCATTTTGAATATGTTAATTCTTCCTGACCACGACAGTTGCCCCTGCTGTATTCTATTTAGTTCTAATTTAACCTCGTTTATGAGCGGTATGAAATTCGCCTGGTATAGTTCTTCTACAGACGTTGTAATTTTAATTCCTAGATAGTTTAGAGCTTCCTTCTCCCACCTAAAAGGAAAATGTTTTTGGTAAGCGAAATCTCTTGTCTTATTTGGGTTGATATCTAGTACTTCTGACTTGGTAGTATTTACTTTAAAATTAGACAGTTTCCCATACTCTTCTAGTATAGCCAGGACGTTCGGGAGGGAAATTCTTGGATTTGTTATGTAGAGGAGAACATCATCCGCAAAGGCGGCGAGCTTATACTCAATTCCCCCTATATTAACTCCTCCAATGTCTGGATTCTGTCTTATCCTAATAAGGAGGGGTTCCAGTACTATCAGGAAGAGCATTGGGGAGATTGGGTACCCCTGTCTTGTTCCGTTATACATATTAAAGGGCTCAGACAGAGTCCCGTTTATTTTAACTCTCGCTGATGGTTTTGTATAGAGCGCCCCTATCCAACTGAAAATCCTCTCCCCATAACCCACTTCTTTGAGTGATTCTATCATGAAGTCCCAGTCTACTCTATCAAATGCTTTTTCAGCATCTATTGATAGCAGTAGTGCTGGGACCCCACTCTTTTTAATTTCCTGGGTTATCAAAAGCGTTTTAATACTATTGTCCCTTCCTTGTCTACCTGGTATAAACCCCACTTGATCAGGGTGGATGATATTTTTAATCGTTTGCTTTACTCTACCCGCAATAACTTTTGCAAAGATTTTTGTGTCATTATTTAAGAGGGATATGGGCCTAAAACTAGAGCACAGTGTGTTATCCTTTCCCTCCTTGTGAATAATCGCTATGGTAGCTGCCAATGCGTCTCGACTCATTTCCCCTCTCTCTCCTATCTCATTCATGTAGGTACATAGTTTTGGCACTAAATGATCTTGGTATTTCTTATAGTATAATACTGTCAGCCCGTCTGGACCCGGGCTCTTTCCTGTCTGGATCTCCTTAATAGCTTTCCTTACCTCAGCCTCTGTGATGGGGACATCTAACAAAACTCTCTCCTCTTTTGATATTTTAACCATCCCAGTATCTTTTAGATAGTTTTTAATTTTTTCTCGTTTTTGCTCTCTCACTTTGTCCTTATCCTTTTTATTTATTGAGTAGAGTTCCCCATAGAATTCCTGAAAGGTTTTTGCTATGTCCTTATCCTTATATTTAAATTCTCCTGATTTCGTCTTTATCTTATCAATGTATTTATTACTTTTCTTTTTGCTTAGTGCCCTAGCCAGGAGTCGACCCGGTTTATTACCAGAAATATATCTTTCTTTTTTGACTAAATTATACTTTTTACGATTTTCTGCCTCTATCTGCTGTCTCAAGGCCTCTCTAGCACCATATAGTTTTCCCAAAATCCCTCTTTCCCCCGTTTCCTTATGCTGCCTTTCTAATTTTTTAACTTCCTCCTGAAGTATACACAAGTTTTTGTTCTGCCTTCTTTCTTTCTCCACTCCCGCCTTTATTATTATCCCCCTGATATAAGCCTTATGGGCCTCCCAGACTATTGATTCTGACATTTCTTCAGAGGAATTAGTTCTAAAATAGAATTCCAGTTCTTCATTTATTAACTTGTCAATTTCCTTATCATGAAGGAGATCTTCGTTTAGTCTCCAATTATAAAAAGGGGGTGTTTGATTGTTTTGTTTTATTCGTAATGTCACCGGGGCGTGGTCCGAGAATGTTATAGATCCTATATTTGTATTTTCTACCTCTTCTAAAAACCTATGATCTACAAAAAAATAGTCAAGTCTTGAATATGTCGCGTGCACGGGGGAGTAGTAGGTGTAATCTATTGTTTTTTGATGTTGCATCCTCCATACATCGACTAGTTGATACTGGTGTCATTTTTTTTTAAGTTTATTCAACCATACCCCTCCGTTCCCCCGAGCACGCGACGCATTATCTCTACCTGGCTCTAGGCATAGATTCAGATCTCCTGCCACAATAATCCTCCCTCTCCTGAAACCCTCTAACTTTGATAAAACTCCAATTAGATATTTACTTGTATTGATATTAGGGCAGTAGATGTTAGCTAATGTATATTCCTCACCGTTTAGTTTTCCCCTCAGAAACAAAAATCGGCCCTCAGGGTCAGTCAATCTCTCCTCTATCTGGAAGCGGATTTCCCTAGCAAAACCAATCGCCACCCCTTTTGCACCCCTTATCGGGGAGTCACTAAAAATCCAAAACGGGTAGTCCCTAGACGTTATCCTCTGATTTCTCCCCAGGTATAGATGTGTCTCCTGGAGGAAGACCACCTCGGCTTTATTGGATCTCAGCTCGCCCATTATGTTCGCACATTTTATGGGCGAGTTGAGACCCCTCACATTATATGTTACCAAATTAATTCCAACCATTTATTCTTCTTTTCAAAACCCAACCACAACCACAACAGGAGACAATGAGGTTTGTACTGGTCTCGCCCCTCCCTTACCCCCCCCTCCCCCCCTCCCCCTTCCCCACTCCCTCCCGCTCTCCCTCCCCCCCTGCTCTTGGGGGCATCAGGCCTCCCAATGGCCCTATTAACCGTGGCCTCACCTTCTCCACCCGGCCCTACGGTTGACCCCTCGAGGGTTGAGCTCAGTGTGGGAATCCTTGAATCACCCATCCCGCCCCAGGAGCTATCAGACCTCCCCCTCCCCTCCATTCCCCCATCACCCTTCCTCCCCCGGGATACACCCCCTTCCCCCCCCAAGACTCCGGACTCTAGGCCCATTGTCCCCCAAACCCCCCTACCCCCACCCCCAGCCGCACAGATCTCTGACCTACTGGTCAAGGTTTAGCAACCTATTATTTCTACATGTTTTAATTCTCATCTATACTCCTCTCCTTTTATATACTGGTTTCCAATTTTGTACATCTTCAGCAATGTTCTGTCCTCCCACTCTCTCCCACCATCCCAGGATTTCTACAGGTGGGATATCCAGCTTGCGGCAGAAGTTTTGGGTCTCCTCTGGGAACCTTAATATCGCTGAGCACCCATCTTTTCTCCCAATCAGACATGCTGGGAACCCCCAGGAGTAGTGCACATCTCGAGCTTTGAGTTGTTCCAGTAGAGGTCTGAGGACTCTTTTTCTTGCCCGTGTCTCATTCGCCAAGTCTGGGTATATTTGTAGGTTGGATTCACCGTATTTCACTGATTGATTGTTTCTCAGGCTCGCCCTGATTTTTTCTTTGTCTTGATAGTTATGGAACCTCACTATCACATCACGAGGAGTTTCCCTGCTAATCTCAGCTGGTTTCCTAAGTCTGTGCACTCTATCCAGTTTAATTGTCTTGTCGTCTCGGCTGATAAGGCCTCCAAAGATTTGATCTATCTTTTCCTGAAGATTTTCACCCTCCCCTTGTGGCTCTGGGAGACCTCTGATTCTCAGATTTTTTTCTTCTGCTTCGGTTTTCCTGGTCTTCTAATTTATATCTTAAGTCCCTTTGTTCACGTTGCATCTCCTCTATCTGAGATCTCAGGTTTCCCATCTCTGTCCTCTGTCTTTCGGCTACCATCTCAGCCTCTTCCACTCTTCTCAGTATGTGGCCCATGTCCCCCCGTATAGCTTCTGTTTCAGCTCTAATAAAAGTTTCCAGCCTGGCAAACATCTCCGCTATTTCGTTCTTCGTTGGCATTACTCCTTCCCGTTGGCTCTCCATTGGGGCTTCTTCTAAAGTTGCTAAAGTCGCTGAGTTTAAGCCTAGAGATTCTGCTTCTGCCGCCTGTCTCCTTGTATTAATTTTGGGCGGACCATCAGAAGTTTTACTTTTGGATCCCGGTGCCTTCCCTGGACTTATATTTGTGTTTTCCTGTACCATATACCTCCTTATTGTACCTGGACTAGAGCTTAATCTGGCGGACGTCCCTGTTGGATTTGTTGTTGCTGTTGTTCCCCCCTACTTGTCTTTCCTCTCATTCTTGTTATCTTTTACCTCCTTTACTTTGTTTTACTCTATTAGAAACTGAGGTTGAGCGACCTATATATCTCCACTCAGCTTAGTGGAGATCTACAAGACTTACTCCACTTATCTTAGAATTGTTCTTACTCATGGAGAGGGGGAGGGGCTGTAGTTTGAGCCTCTCTCTATCTCTCCCTTTGATAAAGTTACAGTCTCTTCCCGAAGCAAAAAAAAGAAAAGATCAGGGGTTATGACACCAATAATGTCTTCATATGCCTTTTTAGGCTAGTCCCATCCTTTGTGTGTTTTAAAGATATTTATCAAGTCCCAAAATAGGTACCCACAGTTCAGCAAGGGGGGGGGGGCAATATTATTCTTACTGTCAGTACTACGTCCTTCAATATACAGTTATGTAGCCCTTAACATAGAACTGTTCCTGAGATCCTGGGACAGCAGGTTTTTAGATTTTTACAAATAGATTATATAGTCAGGAGAACCGTCTTCAATAGTGGTCCGGATGAGGATTAAATTATACCATATGTTACTTAGCCATTAAATTCGGGGAGCTCAGAACAGACAGAACCTTCACATACAGTTCAAGCTGGACCCATCTATTGTAGGTCTTTAACTGTATATGCCAGGTCCCCATAGAAACATCAGCAACCCAAAAACACACAGATAAGAAAAGGGAGACCTGATCCTGGAGACAATCCCGCACGTCTTCTCCTTTAACTGTATGATACTTTAGTATAAGGCCTTACAAACAACCTTAGGAAAGAAAATTCAAACCTCTATCGACAGTTTTATGCGCTTTAAAGTATCCTTTTTGGGAGAGATCTGGATATGTTATACACATCATTGTCCATGCATAGGCTGCCTGAATTTTACCTTTATCTCTCCAGTGACGTTTTAAATTGCATGTTAATACTCCCGCCGAGTTGCTATATGTAAGGCACTTACCCTCTCCATTCCATATATTCGAGGGAACTGATCACTTAGCTGAGGGTTGCCTGTCTCCACTTTCTCCAGCTGCTTCTGTGTCCCTTGGGAGCTGTCGGCAGCTTCCTCTGCGTCCGCACCTTCGGATCCCTCTCCCGGTGCTTCTTTACTCCATGAGCTTATACCGGTATTTCCCGGCGCTGCCCCAGGGCTCCCCTCAACAGTTTTTTCCACTCCCACCTCCTCGGTTACTGCTCAGCCTGGGCTCCGAGGAGAGGGGATATAACGAAGACGCGGCGGGGGGGTGGCACGGGGGGGAGAGGGGGGGGCTGCGGCCGCGATCGTACTGGGACCTAAGTCCCACGGCGTATCCCGGAGGTAAAGGGCTAGGAGGCGGCCACCCGCATCAGAGTTACGGGAGCAGTTGTTCTGCGTCGCTGCCCCGCCACTGACCACGAGGAGGAAGGAGAGACCCGGCATCCCAGAGCGCTCAATGAGGTCAGCCCGGCGCCCACATCCGGCCCCTCCCCTCTGCTCATTTGTTTTTTAAAATGAAGAAAGACAAGCAAAAAAAATGTTTTTTTCTTTTTTTAATTTTCA
This sequence comes from Lithobates septentrionalis, assembly GCA_037952835.1. Taxonomy (NCBI): domain Eukaryota; kingdom Metazoa; phylum Chordata; class Amphibia; order Anura; family Ranidae; genus Lithobates; species Lithobates septentrionalis. The sequence continues at coordinate 957,604 of JBBDGP010001210.1, read as the reverse complement.
AAACTTTGTGACAAAAAGTGTGGTCAGCAAAATACTCACTATACCTCTCAGCAAATAGCTTGGGGTGTCTACTTTCCAAAATAGGGTCACTTGGGGGGGGGGGGGGGTTGTGCCACCTGGGCATTCCATGGTCTCTGAAACTGTGATAGGCAGTGAAGAGTGAAATCAAAAATTTACGCCCTTAGAAAGCCTGAAGGCGGTGCTTGGTTTTCGGGGTCCCGTACGCGGCTAAGCTCCCAAAAAGTCTCACACATGTGGTATCCCCGTACTCAGGAGAAGCAACAGAATGTATTTTGGGGTGTAATTTCACATATTCCCATGGCATGTTTGAGCAATATATCATTTAGTGACAACTTTGTTCAAAAAAAAAAAATTGTCTTTTTCCCGCAACTTGTGTCACAATATAAAATATTCCATGGACTCGACATGCCTCTCAGCAAATAGCTTGGGGTGTCTACTTTCCAAAATGGGGTCATTTGGGGGGGGTTTGAACTGTCCTGGCATTTTATGCACAACATTTAGAAGCTTATGTCACACATCACCCACTCTTCTAACAACTTGAAGACAAAGCCCTTTCTGACACTTTTTGTTTACATGAAAAAATTACTTTTTTTTGCAAGAAAATTACTTTGAACCCCCAAACATTATATATATTTTTTAAAGCAAATGCCCTACAGATACGCTTTTTTTTGGGAAAAAAACACACTTTTTTAAATTTTAATGCACTAAAACACACTATATTGCCCAAATGTTTGATGTAATAAAAAAGATGATCTTAGGCCGAGTACATGGATACCAAACATGACATGCTTTAAAATTGCGCACAAACGTGCAGTGGCGACAAACTAAATACATTTTTAAAAGCCTTTACAGGTTACCACTTTAGATTTACAGAGGAGGTCTACTGCTAAAATTACTGCCCTCGATCTGACCTTTGCGGTGATACCTCACATGCATGGTGCAATTGCTGTTTACATTTGACGCCAGACCGATGCTTGCGTTCACCTTTGCGCGAGAGCAGGGGGGACAGGGGTGCTTTTATTTATTTATTTATTATTTTTTTGCTTTTTTATCTTATTATTAAACTGTTCCTTTCATTTTTTTTTTAATCATTTTTATTGTTATCTCAGGGAATGTAAATTTCCCCTATGATAGCAATAGGTAGTGACAGGTACTCTTTTTTGAAAAAAACTGGGGTCTATTAGACCCTAGATCTCTCCTCTGCCCTCAAAGCATCTGACCACACCAAGATCGGTGTGATAAAATGCTTTCCCAATTTCCCAATGGCGCTGTTTACATCTGGCAAAATCTAAGTCATGAAATGCTCGTAGCTTCCGGTTTCTTAGGCCATAGAGATGTTTGGAGCCACTCTGGTCTCTGATCAGCTCTATGGTCAGCTGGCTGAATCACCGGCTGCATTCTCGGGTTCCTTGTTGGGACAGGAGAGCCAGAGAAAAACATGGAAGACGGTGGGGGGGGGGCATTCCCTCCCACTGCTTGTAAAAGCAGTCTAGAGGCTAATTAGCCGCTAGGATTGCTTTTACATGAAAGCCGACGGCTGGCTGAAAAGAATGATACCAAGATGATACCTAAACCTGCAGGCATCATTCTGGTATAACCATTCAAAGTCCAGCAACATACCAGTACATTGCTGGTCCTTGTTGGGCATATATTGTAAACTTTTTTTCATGCAGCCTGTGGGCTGAATGAAAAAAAGAGATTGATTGGTGGGTATGCCCACCATTAGAATACCTCCCTTCATCCACCCACTTCTAATGATGGGCATACATGCACTGTATATATATGCCGAAGCATGGGGGCATCCTCCCGCAAAAGTTAGGAGCAAATCGCTCCTCCGCCCTCTGCTGCCCCCACGCTTCGGCATATATGCTGAAGTATGTAACTGTGGTGGTGAAATCACCTCCGACAGCACTGGAGTCACGGCTTTATGTTTCGTGGAAGCAAACGCTGTTGCTGTCAAGATAAATAAATCTGCGCTGCAACTGAATGGCGTACCTGCTAAGCAAATGATGGTTAACAATAAAACAAAGTAACATTACAGTATAACAGTAAGTCTTACCATACCTGCAAAGCAAATACAAAAAAACACAAAAATACAAAGTAAAAAATAAAACATTTAACGCAACCTGTGCCTAAAATATATATATGCCAAAGCATGGGGGCATCCTCCCGCAAAAGGTAGGAGCAAATCGCTCCTCCACGCTTCGGCATATATGATGAAGTATGTAACTGTGGTGGTGAAATCACCTCCGACAGCGCTGGAGTCACGGCTTTCTGTATCGTGGGAGCAAACGCTGTTGCTGTCAAGATAAATAAATCCGCTCTGCAGCTGAATGGCGTACCTGAAAACAAAAAAATGGTTACTAATAAAACACAGTAAACAGTAAAGTATAAAAAAACTGCATATCTGAAAAGCAAACATGGTAAAACATATTAACCATAAAACATTGCAGAATAGAATACAGTAAGAAAGAACAGAACAATAGAGAGAGAATAGAGAGAGAGAGAACAATAAAACAACAACTATTTTTGTTTTTTTTATTTTATATTTTTTTGTTATATTTTTTACTTTTTTTTTTTTACACTTTTTTTTGCAACTATAACTTTTGTAACTGGTACCAGGTTCGGGACTCTCAAAATGCGATGGCATCTTGGGAGACCCTGTGTTAGTGTGCCTATTCTGTGCAGTGCTGTACCCTACGCTAATACTCAACTAGTGAATGGTAGCGTTCAAAACATTCACCAAAGCATAGACCAGGATTGTCAGGACAGGAGGGACAATAATACCGGGTGTCACGCCTATATCGATACTGCACTTGGGTGGGCTGGGCAGAGCTGGGCCGAGGGACAAAACGCAGGTGCAAGCAGGTATCTGGGCTGATCCCGCTAACACTGTGTTTATGGGAACCCTAAACTGCTGGGGATGCTAGTATAGATCTGATCGGATCAGATAGTGATCCGTTCAGATACTATAGCACTAAGGGAGGTGTATGCCGTGTGCGTGGGTGTTAGCTGTACTGGCGCTAACCTGACGCCTGGGGCGACACAGACCTTATCTGACTCTAAAACGTAACTTATATCACCGCCGGGCGATTAGGGGGTTAAACCTTTATAAGGTAATAAACGGCGGGTGCCCTGAAACTATAATAAACAAACTAACTAACCAGCGTCACCCGTAACAGTTATACGGTGATCACTGGTGAAAGGGTTAACTAGGGGACAATCAGGGGGTTAAAACCTTTATTAGGTAGTATATGGGAGTCCCTGTCGCTATAAAACACTGACGGTGAGCCTATATACTTACCTCCCTACCTAGCGTCACCTGTGTCACTAATACAGCGATCAGAAAAACGATTGCTTATTGACACTGGCGGCGGCGGGTGATCAAGGGGTTAACCTTTATTAGGGGGGTTAGGGGGGTATCCTAGACCTAGGATTTGGGGTCTTATAGAGATTTGGGGTCCTATAGACCCCAGATCTCTCCATAAAGAGGACTTGTCATGCTATATTGCTATCACAAGGAAAGTTTACATTTCTTTCAATAGCAAAAAAGTGATAAATAAATAAATAAACAAATAAAGGGACAGGGTAAAAAAAAAAAAGGAATAATATATATATATACATGGTTTTTAAAACACCCATGTGCTCGCATGCAGTGGTGAACGTATATGTAGATCACGCCTACATATGTAAATAATGCTCAAACCACACATGTGAGGTATCACCGCAAACATCGGAACAAGAACAATAATTATAGCACTAGATCTCCTCTGTAACTCTAAACTGGTAACTTGTAGAAATTTTTTAAGCGTTGCCTATGGAGATTTTTAAGTACCGTAGTTTAGCACCATGCCACAACTGTGTGCAATTTTAAAGCATGTCATGTTGGGTATCTAAAATATAAAAAAAAGTTGTTATATATTGTATTTTATTTTTTTTATTCAATAAAGTGTATTTTTTCCAAACCAATTGCGTTTGAAAAATCCCCGTGCAAATGCCACGTGACATAAAAAATTGCAACAACTGCTTTTTTATTCTCTGGGGGCCTCTGCTAGAATTTATTCAAGCAAAAAAACACGGATTTTTACATACTGTATATGAGAGAAATATCAGAATTAGCCTGGTAGGCAAGTGGTTAACATATATGTATTTAAATGAAAGTGAGTTATAATTTGTATTATTATTATTATTATTATACAGGATTTATATAGCGCCAACAGTTTACACAGCACTTTACAACATTAGGGAGGACAGTACAAGTACAATACAATTCAATACAGGAGGAATCAGAGGGCCCTGCTCATTAGAGCTTACAATCTAGGAGGGAGGGTCAAGTTATACAAAAGGGTAATAGCTGTGGGGGATGAGCTAATGGAGAGAATAGTGCAGTTGTTAGATGGAGGCAGGGTAGGCTTCTCTGAAGAGGAAAGTTTTCAGGGATCGCCTAAAAGTGGATAAATTTGGAGACAGTCTGACAGATTGGGGTAGGGAATTCCAGAGGATGGGCGAGGCTCAGGAGAAGTCCTGGTGGCGCATATGGGAGGAGGTGATGAGGGAGCTAGAGAGCAGGAGGTCTTGGGAGGAACGAAGAGGACAATTAGGTTGGTATTTTGAGACTAGGCTAGTGATGTAGCTGGGGGCAGAGTTTTGGATGGCTTTGTAACTTATTGTTAGTATTTTTAATTTAATTTGTTGGGCGAGTGGCAGCCAATGGAGGGATTGGCAGAGAGGGGTAGCAGACACTGAGCGGTTTGTAAGGTGGATGAGTCTGGCAGCAGCATTCATGATGGACTGAAGGGGGGATAGTCTATTTAAAGGTAAGCCAATGAGGAGGGAGTTGCAGTAGTCGAGGCGAGAGATAACCAGGGCGTGAATCAGGAGCTTTGTGGTTTTGTTGGTTAGAAAGGGACGTAGTTTAGAGATGTTGCGGAGGTTGAGGCGGCAAGCTTTTGAAAGTGATTGGATGTGGGGCCGAAAGGAGAGTTCAGAATCCAGGATAACACCTAGTACCCTGACATGTGGGGACAAGTCAGGGGAAGAGGCACGTGAGGGAGGAAATATTATAAGCTTGGTTTTGGACAAGTTGAGTTTGAGGAAGTGGTGTGACATCCATACAGATATGTCCGTTAGTAAGTTAGTGATGCGTGAGGAGACTGATGGAGTGAGTTGAGGGGTGGAGAGATAGATTTGTGTGTCATCAGCGTAATGATATTGAAAGCCGTGAGAGGCTATCAGCTGACCCAGGGAAGAGGTGTAGATTAAAAACAAAAGAGGTCCAAGAACAGAACCTTGGGGGACCCTGACAGAGAAGGGAAGAGGAGTGGAGGAAGTAGAATTGTAAGTGACACTGAAGGTGCGTTGGGATAGGTGGGATGAGAGCCACTGAAGAGCACAGTCACGGAGACCGAGGGAGTAAAGTTTTTTGAGGAGGAGGGGCTGGTCAACCGTGTCAAAGGCAGCTGAAAGATCCAGAAGTAGGAGTACAGAATAGTGTCCGTTGGTTTTTGCAGTTAGTAGGTCATTTGTGAGTTTTAAAAGAGCAGTTTCTGTGGAGTGTTGAGGGTGAAATCCAGATTGAAGGGGATCAAGAAGGTTGTTTTTAATGAGGTGGTCACTCAGTTGGTTGTAAACCAGGCGTTCAAGGAGTTTAGAGGAAAAGGAGAGCAAGGAGATAGTAGGGCGTAGGTTGTTAAGATTGGTAGGGTCCAAGGACGGCTTTTTAAGTATGGGGGTGACCAGTGCATGTTTTAGAGCATTGGGGAAGACGCCAGAGGTAAGGAAGAGATTGAAGATGTGAGTTAGAGTGTGTAGGATGGAGTCAGAGGGCGACCGTAGCATATGAGAGGGAATAGGGTCCAGGGGACAGGTGGTTAGGTGGGCGATAGAAAGGAGTTTAGCAAACTTCGTCTGTAGTAGCAGATTTGAATAGGGGGAGTGTTGACATGGGGTCTTAGCTGGGGGAGATACCTGTAGAGCGGAGATTTCATTGCGGATTGTATCAATCTTGTTTTTGAAGTGATTAGCGATCTCCTGGGCAGTGAGTGAGTCAGTGGGTGGAGACGGTGAAGGACAAAGTAGAGAGTTGAAGGTAGAGAAGAGTTTACGGGGACTAGATGAGAAGGTGTTAATAAGAGCTGTAAAATAGGTTTGCTTGGCAGTGTGGAGGAAAGAATAGTATTTTTGGAGGGCAGATTTGTATTGGTTGAAGTCTTTGAGAGACTTAGTCTTGTGCCACAGACGCTCAAGAGCGCGACTACGTTTTTTGAGAATTCTAGTGTCATCTGTTTGCCAGGATTGTAGGGTTCGAGGCCTGATTCTGCGTGTAGTGAGGGGAGCGAGCTTGTCCAGGGTGGAGGACAGGGATTTATTGTAGATGGACGTGGCTTGGTTGGGGCAGGACAGGGGAGATATTTTGTCATAGAGGTGGTCAGTAGCAGAATAAAGGAGAGAGGAGTTGAAGTTGCAAAAATTTCTATGGGTGATGGTTAGGCGATTGGAGGGAAAGGTGGTTGAAGACAGGGGGAGGGAGAAACTAATAAGGTGATGGTCGGAGAGAGGAAAAGGATTGTTTGAGAAGTTGCATGGAGTGCATAGGTAGGAGAATACAAGGTCAAGGGTGTGAGAATACAAGGTCAAGGGCCATCAGAGTGAGTAGAAGCCTATACCCATTGTTTTAGGTCAAATGAAGAGGTTAGACTAAGAAGTTTAGAAGTAGCAGGAGTGTTTGTATTAGCAGGGATGTTGAAATCACAGAGAAGGATTGTGGGAATTTCTAAAGAGAGAAAGTAGGGTAGCCAGGCAGAAAACTCATCAAGGAAAGTTGATAATGGTCCAGGGGGCCAGTAGATCACAGCAATTCTTAGGGAAGTAGGAGAGAATAGACTTATACAGTGGGCTTCAAATGATGAGAGAGAAAAAGAGGGAGGAGAGTGAATAACCTGGAAGGTGCATTGGGGGGATAGGAGGAATCCCACTCCACCTCCCTTGCGTCCATTAGGCCTAGGGGAGTGAGTCCAGTGAAGGCCACCATGGGATAGGGAAGCAGGAGAAGGGGTGCCATATTCGTGGAGCCAGGTTTCGGTGAGAGCAGGTAGATTGAAGGAATTAGTGACAAAGAGGTCATAAACAGCAGTGAGTTTGTTGCAGACAGAGCAGGCGTTCCATTAATTGTAACCATTAATACTTGATTTTGATCTAGTTCAATCTTTACTAAATATTTTCCTTTTTAACTGTATTTTTATTGTAATGTTCATAAAGGAATTTTTCCAAGGTGTGTGTTAATTTACATTGTACTCTGTGGGAATAAGTAATAACTGGTTCTGTGCCCCTGTACTCTTCTTTTAACTGGGAAGTGGTGGATATCTGGAGCCCCTCATATTATTAAGAGGGCTTCCAGATACCATTATCCCCAAATGGATACTGTCACTTTTAAAAAGGACTACATTGTACTGATCCATAACATCACATGCAGCTTTAAGGCATCCTCCAATCATGTTTTTTTTTATTTTTATGGATTTTTATTTTATTTTTTTAAATATTTGTCTTTTAGGTCACGTGAAAATACCCTCTCTGAACCGAACAGTATTTTTTTTTTCATTGGTATGTCCCCAATGGCAGTTTCTAATTACCCATGCCTGTTTTTCAAATGGGTATTTATTTTAGCCTTGAAAAAAGCCAGAAAAATCCCAGCCAGGTTTACTGATCCTCACTGAAGAAGGTCCTGTCATGGAGAATGGGAATACTTTTCAGGCCAATATTTTACACAATTATTAATCAAAATGCAGTGAGCAAAAAATACAAAAATGTAAATTTGTCAACCTGCCTACAAATGACAGCTCTGTGGAGCTGTAAATAGGTAAGGTGATGTGGTGAGATCACTGACCAAATATGGACATGACCATATTTGGTCTATGGCCATGGCTGTATTTGGTCAGTGATGTCACCACCACCTGGCCATGTAAATGAATGGAGCTAGTAAACTCACTGTTTGTGAAGGACTCAACTGTGCTTGAACCAGCTGGTAGTTATCATGTATAATAGCAGTAGTGATGGGTAAATGTTTTGGGCTTTTTTTCCAAATGCCCAAACATCCCCTGATTCGGTTCGCAGCAGAACACGCAAAAAAATTGTTCAAACACGCGAACGCCGTTAAAGTATATGGGACACGAACATGAAAAATCAAAAGTGCTAATTTTAAAGGCTTATATGAACGTTATTGCCATAAAAAGTGTTTGGGAACCCGGGTCCTGCCCCAGGAGACATGTATCAATGCAAAAAAAAGGTTTTTAAAATGGCAGTTTTTTTCTGGAGCAGTGATTTTAATAATGCTTAAAGTGAAATAATAAAAATGAAATATTGTGCCTGGGGGTGTCCTTATTATGCCTGTAAAGTAGCACATCTTTCCCATGTTTATAACAGTGCCACAGCAAATGACATTTCCAAAGGAAAAAATGTCATTTAAAACTGCTTGCCACTGTAATATATTGTTGGATCCCGGAAATATAGTTAAAAAGACCAGAAATAAAAAAAAGGTGTAGATGTCCCCTCCAAAAAATTCATACCAGGCCCTTCAGGTCTAGTATATCCATTAAGGGGAACCCCGCACCAATTTTTTTTAAAAATGGCGTGGGGGTCCTCCAGGCCCCCAGGCACTATATAATCTGAACAGCAGTATATATACTATACGGCCTGCCCTATATACTCTGCAGAAAATTGGGCCTTAGGTGTTGGTAATATCAGAACACTGTAAGCCCTCATAGTTACTCTTGTTGGGTGCAGGATTGCCTGTCACGAGACGTAGCCTGCCACTTGCCACCATTGCCTGTCATCAGATGCCTGTCACCAGACGTAGCCTGCCACTTGCCACCATTGCCTGCCACAAGATGCAGCCTGTCACTTGCCACCATTGCCTGCAACAGAATGCAGCCTTTACTTGCCACCGTTGCCTGACACTTGCCACCATTGCCTGCCACACGATGCAGCACATTACTTGCCACTTGCCACCATTGCCTGTCATCAGATGCAGTGTCAGCGTGCCACTAGCCACCCTTGCCTGCCACTTGCTACCATTGCCTGTCACCAGATGCAGTGTGTTACTCATAGCCTGGCTCTCTCTCCCTCCCTTCAGCTGGGCATGTTGGGGCTGCAATTTTCCTCTAGGATTGCAATAGGCCAGCCAGTCCTCAGGACTACATGTACCATGATCCTATTTTCTCCTTTTTTGATTGTTTTTTCTCCCTGACCAATGGGAGGAAACATAGCAGCCGGCTGTGCTGGCAAGCACCGCCCCTGAGAACAGCAGCATGAGGATGAGAGGAAGGGGGAAAAGAAGAGCCCGCATCTGCTCTCTGTCCACGCACATACACAGACACTCCAATCTCCTATTCTGCTGCCCATTGATAGAAGGGGGAATGGTCAGGAAACAGAGCCCTCTTCTGACAGAAGCGCCTCGAGGGGGGACGGGGAGAGAAGGGAGACAGGGCAGTTTCTCCTCCGCGAGACCCGCTCGCTGCTCCTATCATTTGCCGGGGGGGGGGAGAGCAAGGGGGGAAATCCACGGCACCTGATCTTCGTCGCCCCCCTCTGCCTTAGCTTGTGGCACATTGCATACTAAGCACCCGCCCAGGATCAGCCCTGCATACAACGTTGCCGGTAGATTGGCTTAGAAATGAGTGAAGGCAAGATGGGCCTCCGTTCATCTCTATGGCCTTGGAGGACTGCAGCAACGGCATGATGTCACTACTGGTTCCTCCGGCATGTAAACAAAGCTATTTCTTTTTAAAGCCAAAAACCAAACTTTTTTTTAATCTTTTGCTTTTAAAAGGTAGAGGAGAGATTTATTTGGGGTCTTATAGACCCCAGATCTCTCCATAAAGAGGACTTGTCAAACTGTATTGCTATCACAAGGAAATTTTACATTTCTTTCAATAGCAAAAAAGTGATAAATAAATAAATAAAGAAATAAAGGGACAGGGTAAAAAAAAAAAAAAAAAGGAATAATATATATATATTTTTGTAAACACCCATGTGCTCGCATGCAGTGGTGAACATATATGTAGATCACGCCTACATATGTAAATAATGCTCAAACCACACATGTGAGGTATCACCGCAAACATCGGAACAAGAACAATAATTATAGCAGTAGATCTCCTCTGTAACTCTAAACTGGTAACGTGTAGAAATTTTTTAAGCGTTGCCTATGGAGATTTTTAAGTACCGTAGTTTGGCACCATGCCACAACTGTGTGCAATTTTTTTTTTTTTAAATCAGAAAATTCTTTATTGAGCCACAAAAGACAAATTACATAGTAGACAGTCAAGCATTAAATATGACATAATATATGTTATGAACACAGATCATTCAATGCTGTCTTGACCATGTATATTCAATGAAAATAAAGATTGTTACAGCAGTGGCATCAAATAGGTTTTACATTGATATACCAACAAACCGTATTGCGTAAGAGAACAAAGATTCTCCCACCCAACACAGCTACCAGATGACAAACTGGTCATCTAACCATAAACCTTGCTCCTGGTCTGCCCAAATAGGTTTAGTTTCCCGGATACACATCATAAATACACCAATTACCGCCTCTGTCGAGCAAGCTGTATACACTTAAACTTGAAATATTCTGTGCATAATTAATTGTGGGGGTGCCAATCCTGGGGAATCCAACCAAGGTTGCCATATAGAATTACATTTTCGAGATGCATTTCTATGCTGATATGTTAGATGTTCTCTGATAAGGATGTAATTTACTTGTTCTATCCATTGTTTTTTGGTAGGAACATTTACAGATAGCCAGAATCTGGCCACCAACTTACGGGCCAGATATAATAATCTGATTATTGCTATATTATTAGGAGGGGGATATATTTCTTCATCAATTGCTCCCAATATACATATCAGAGGATCCAAGGGGACCCTTATTTGAAATACTGACGAAATTGTATCGGTAATATCGCCCCAATAGCGGTGTAGTTTGGGGCAGATCAAATGAATCAGTGATCCCTCCTCTCCACACCGTTTAGGGCATAAGGGAGAGTCCCTCCTGCCCCATCTATGTAGTTGTATTGGCGTACGATAAGCTCTGTGTAGCAAGAATAAATGCGAAAGTCTATGTGTTTGTGATACAGAAGTTAATGGCCCTGTCTGAAGGCATGTGTCCCAGATGTCCTCACCCACCTCTCCCAGATCCTCTATCCATTTACGTCTGCATGGTAAATTAGCAGTGTCTTGTATAGCCAAAAGCAAATGTGAGTAAATGTGAGATATAAGACCCTTTTTTTCCTGACCATAGAAAATGTCATTAATTAGGGGATGGGTAACAAGTATTATAGCAGCTGACCGGCCTTGAATCTGAAGGGCATGACGTAACTGAAGATATCGGTAGAATTGATGTCTGGGGAGCCCAAATTCCGATTGCAACTCCATAAAGGATTTTAAAATATTTTGGTGAAATAATTGAGAAATATTATGAATTCCGGCATTCCTCCACATTTGGAAACCCTCCAGTTTATATACTTCTGCTAGGTTCGGATTGTTCCATAGGGGAGTCTCTGCTAGGAAGCCCAGAACTTGTAATTTAGTCGTTTAGCAATCCAAGACCACTCAAGTGTTGCAATTGAGAGGCATAAAAATATAGTTTAGGGTTGGGAACTGCAGTTCCACCCCGATCTTTACCATACTGCAAGGTGGAAAGACTTATTCTAGCAACTTTTTTCCTCCAAATTAGGGATCTAAATAATGTCTCAATACGATTAAACCACCTACGGGGTATCCATTGTGGAGAATTGTGCATGATGTATAGAAGCTGAGGTCCCCAGACCATCTTGATCAGATTTATTCTACCAATTACTGATAAGGGGAGCTTACACCAAGTGTTGCATGTCATTTGAAGTTTTTTGAAAAGAGGTAGTAGATTATCTTCTAAGTATTTTTGTGGGTTGACTGTCACCTGTATTCCTAGATATTTAAATGAGGAGACCACTTTAAGTGGTCTTGCACTAGCCGGCAGATCAATCATTGGCTCATCTACCGGAAGAATTACGGATTTACTCCAATTAATGGAGAATCCCGACAATGTACCAAAATGTTGTATTATCTTCATCACGTTCGTGAGTGAAGCCTCCACATCCCCCAAGTAAAGTAAAGTGTCGTCCGCATAAAGAGATCTTATCAGAAATTGGGCCTCTGACAAAGCCCACAATAGACTGTGAAGATCTTACCACCTCTGCCAGTGGTTCAAGGGCCAGTGCGAATAGCAGAGGTGAGAGTGGGCAACCCTGCCTCGTACCTCTAAAAAGAGGAAATGAATCTGAAAGATCACCATTTACGCGGATCCTGGCTGTGGGGGCCGAATACAGCAGCTTAACCCATTGAATAAAGTTAGCTCCTAAGCCAAAACGCTGCAAGGTTTCCCATAGGTATGGCCATTCGACACTGTCGAAAGCCTTGGCAGCATCCAATGATAGTATTGCTCTTTTGCCAGGGTTGTCGACAGGGATCTGGAGGTTAAGAAAAAGTCTTCTTATATTAAGGGCTGTGGATCTTGATGGGATAAACCCGGATTGGTCCCTATGTACCACTTTGTGTATGACTTTAGCAAGTCTTGTGGCTAGCACCCTTGCTAGCAGTTTAACATCTGTTGTCAATAAAGATATGGGCCTATACGAGTCAGGTAGATGGGCCTCTTTACCCGGTTTAAGGAGAAGAACGATAATTGTGTTAGGTACCTGGTAGGAGAGCCTGACTGTAGGAGAAGACCTCTCATACAACGCTGGTTCAGGAGCCACTGGAGTGGGGACAGTGGTCTCCTGAGCGCAGTGGGGTAGGAGTGCCTGTATAGTCTCTGATGTGGAGGCAGAGATCCCTCCTGGGATGGCCGGGCTGCAGGTGAGTGGAGACTGGAACAGCAGCAGACTTGACACTCTGGATTGCAGGTGAGAGGAGACTGGAACGGCAGCAGACTTGACACACTGGAGGGAGAGATCACTGAAGCTGAAGCTGAAGGTGCAACAGCAAGTGAATGGCAGGCACAAGCAGAGTCAGACAGTCCGGGTCGGCAGGTAGCTGGCACAGGTAATAACAGCAGGCAAGGCAGAGTCGGTGAGCAGGCAAGGTCGGCAACGGTGGTAGGTACAGACAGAAGAGTAGTCAGACAGGCCGGATCGGGGTTGGAGCAGGTCGGATGGTCAAACAAGCCGGGTCAATCAGGTAGCAAGCGATCAGGATACAGGTTACAAGCAGAGTCACCGAGCTGAGACGAAGCAGCAATGTTCCCATGAAACAGGGGAACTTTTAAGTGCTGGTTGGCGCCAAACCGGCGCTACCGCGGACGCGCGCGTGCCCGTGCTCGTGCACGCGCACGCGCCGTGCACCCGCGCATGCCCGAGCGCCGCGCTGACGCACGGCAACAGTGGAAGCTCGGCGCTGTGTCAGAACAGGGACGCGCCGGCTCCTAGACGCATGCAAGCGCCTTGATCTGGTGCTGGTGGATCCCTGACAAATTGCTTCATTCATGGATTGGGGTAAACTTCCTATTTTTTTGGCATCCTCAAATACTTCCTTTAGGTGTGCTATTAGAGTTTCAGAGTAGCGCTTATAAACCTCCGCCGGCAAGCCATCCGATCCCGGAGACTTACCAGGAGAGGAAAGCGCCAACGCCTCCAGTAGCTCCTCATCCTCAAGAGGAGCGTTCAGCTGTGCTACGTCTTGGGGCGGGAGCTGCGGTAAATGGCATTGGTCTAGAAAAGAATTAATTTCCAACTGGGTAGGATTGACTTTCGTGGAGTACACATCAGCATAGAAATCTCTGAACGTGGACAATATCTCAGTATGGGAGGAAACCAGAGTGCCCAATGGGCTCATGATTGAATCTATGTGGGACGATCCCTTTTGGGATCGTATCATCATAGCAAGCATATGCCCCGTGGTTTCTCCCTCCTCAAAATATTTTTGTTGAAGAAAAAACCTCTTCTTTTACGCAGTGGTTAATATTAGATGGTTGGCCGTATGCTGCGCCTCAAGAAAAGACCTCTCGGTGCTCTCCGAGGGGAATTCAATAAAGGCAGATTCAGTCCTCTTAACCTCTTTCAACACAGTTTGTTCCCAGTTCTTGGTCTCGGTCTTAATGGTATTAATAGATCTGATAAATTGGCCTCTCAAAAATGCTTTTAATGTGTCCCAAAAAATTCCCGGGCTAGATGAAGGTTTGTTAAACCTAATGAAAGATTCTAAGTTATCAAAAATGGGGTCAGGTGTAGGAAACAGTGACAACCAAAAAGGGTTGAGTTTCCAGTAGTTCCTCTTTAGAACACCCGATGTGGAAATCTCTATGCATAGGGGAGAATGATCAGAGATAGTTTGTACTTCATATTTTGTAGAAGTTACCAATGGGAGCATCAAATCATTACCCAGACCGAGATCAATCCTGGAGAGACCTTTATGTGTAGCAGAAAAACATGAATAACTTTTTGTCTGTGCATGACTCATCCTCCATACATCTCTCAATCCTAGTTCCGCAATAAGGCGGGCAAAGGACGTCTGTCCTCCTCTCACCCCACCCAAAGGGATCTTTGCGGTCATTTTGTCCAGCTCTGCATCTAAGTAATTGTTAAAATCTCCAACAATAATTGCTGGTATCCCCGGATGCTGTGAGAGGAAGGAGGCCAGCGTCTTAATGACCTCTATCGAAAAGGGAGGCGGTATATATATATTCCCAATAATGCATTGTAACCCATCTAATGAACATACCAGAAAAACATATCGACCGTGAGGGTCAACAACCGATAATGTATGAGTAAAACTTATATTTTTGCCTATCAGAATGCTGACGCCCCTAGCATAGGAAGAGAAGGCAGAGTGAAACTGAACAGTACATAATTTTGTAGAGAATGGGGATTCCTGATCAGGTAACATATGTGTCTCCTGGAGACACACTACTGAAGATCCCATGCGTTGAAGCATATGCAATACAGCTAGGCGTTTCACTCTGTCTCCCAGGCCCCTAACATTCCAGCTAGCAAGCATTATCTGTTTAGCCATAAAGCATTAAAACGTAAATAAATGAGGGTAAGTCATATAGGACACATAGAGAATGCTCCAGAGAGCCGTCATTATTATATCGAACAAGACCATAGAGATTAGGCAGTCTTTGGTGTAGCTTCCTCAGGCTAGATAGAAATCGTTGAAGCAGTACCAGGACCAATAAAATAACTGTGTCCCTAGGAACAAAACTTAAAAAGAAAACAACAGAATAAAACAGAAACTGTAGCGTCCACGTAGGACCCGCAACTGGGGGGCTAAATTCAGTAGCCGGCTTTGAAGAGCCAAAAGGCAACAGGCCTTGATTTACTTGCATAGACTTATCCATCTACAGTAAATTGTCCATGCGATATCCTCCGCCTTGAAGCAAATATTGTCATCTTGTGACTAGAACTATTATGAACGGATAATAATTGCACTGTCATTGCATTACTAAAAGAAAATTTTCCTTCTCAGAGAATAGGGAGGGGTATTGATCTTCAGGTATTTCTGCGTCTTCTGCCTAGATCTTCTCGTAAGGATTTTTCCTCTCTGTCCAGCCATTGCACTGCCATCGCAGGTCTCTCAAAAAAATGCACCTCGTCCCTGGCTACTACACGGAGACGAGCCGGATAAAGCATAGAATATTGTAAGTCCAGAGAGCGGAGTCTCTTTTTAATATCATTGAACTGGGCCCTCTGCTTTTGTACATCCGCCGAGAAGTCTGGAAACAGTGATATTTTGGAGTTTTCAATCACCAGGGCATCTCCCAGAGTGCGGGCTTTTGATAGAATTATGTCTCTGTCTCTGTAATGAAGCATTTTGAAAAGAAATGCTCTAGGAGGATTGCCTGGGGGGCAAGGGCCTAGACGGAACCCTGTGTGCCCGCTCCACTGCAAACATGGGGGAGAACGAGTCTTTCCCAAATTTATCAAGCAGCCATTTTTCAATAAAATCAACTGGATTCCTGCCCTCCATTTTTTCAGGGATGCCAATAGCTCTGACATTATTTCTGCGTAGCCTGTTTTCTAAATCATCGAGTTTCGCAGCATGTTTAGCTACCATTATTTGTTGAGCATGTGAGTCCCTTTACATGGGGGCCCAGTCATCTTCTATGGTGCTAATACGTCCCTCAATGGCAGAGGTCCGATCCCTTAATTTTTGCATATCCTGACGCAGGAAAGACATCTCTGACTTCATCCCCTTAACCTCTGATGCGAGTGCCGTGATAGAGAGATTACATGAAGTGACCGCCGAGAAGATATCCCTCAGTGTGGGTTCCTGTTCCGGCGAGCTCGCGGTTTGGGCCTTGTGTGATTTATGGGGCATAGGTAAGTTACTCACAGTGTCCCAGGGCAGCAAAGCCGCGTGCGGATCTTCCAGGGGAACAGTGTCATCTGCCTCCGATTGCGAACCGCTTCGGCTCTCCGCTCCATTGCCGTTTGTTTCTGGTAAGTCCCATACTTCAGACTGAGGGAAAAGCTTCTGCACGGCCTCCCTGTGTTTCGCTGCAGCTGACTTGGATGCCGCGCCGCCATCTTGGGCCTCGTGGTCCGGAGCGGAGCGGGCCGTGGAGCCGCGTCTGGGGTGTTTAGCAGCCATGCTGTTATATCTCCGTGAGCGGGCGATCGTAGCTGGTATACCGGGGGATAGTCTGGTGCAAGGTTTGGTCTGTCAGCGGAGATTTGCAGGATTACTGTACGGATTTTCGGTGGAGCTCACAAGATGTGCGACTGACTACATCCGCTGCCAAGCCACGCCCCCCGTGTGCAATTTTAAAGCATGTCATGTAGGGTATCTATTTACTCAGTGTAGCTTCATCTTTCATATTTTACAAAAAAAAGTTATATATTGTATTTTATTTTTTTTTATTCAATAAAGTGTATTTTTTCCAAACCAATTGCGTTTGAAAAATCCCTGTGCAAATGCCACGTGACATAAAAAATTGCAACAACTGCTTTTTTATTCTCTGGGGGCCTCTGCTAGAATTTATTCAAGCAAAAAAACCACGGATTTTTACATACTGTATATGAGAAAAGTATCAGAATTAGCCTGGTAGGCAAGTGGTTAACATATATGTATTTCAATGAAAGTGAGTTATAATTTGTAACCATTAATACTTGATTTTGATCTATATTTGTACCTCAAAGTTCTATCTTTACTAAATATTTTCATTTTAACTGTATTTTTATTGTAGTGTTCATAAAGGAATTTTTCCAAGGTGTGTGTTAATTTACATTGTACTCTGTGGGAATAAGTAATAACTGGTTCTGTACCCCTGTACTCTTCTTTTAACTGGGAAGTGGTGGATATCTGGAGCCCCTCGTATTATTAGTAGGGCTTCCAGATACCATTATCCCCAAATGGATACTGTCACTTTTAAAAAGGACTACATTGTACTGATCCATAACATCACATGCAGCTTTAAGGCATCCTCCAATCATGTTTTTTTTATTTTCATGGATTTTTTTTTTTTTTTTTTTTTTAATGTTGTCTTTTAGGTCACATGAAAATACCCTCTCTGAACCGAACAGTATTTTTTTTTCATTGGTATGTCCCCAATGGCAGTTTCTAATTACCCATGCCTGTTTTTCAAATGGGTTTTTATTTTAGCCTTGAAAAAAGCCAGAAAAATCCCAGCCAGGTTTACTGATCCTCACTGAAGAAGGTCCTGTCATGGAGAATGGGAATACTTTTCAGGCCAATATTTTACACAATTATTAATCAAGATGCAGCAAGCAAAAAATACAAAAATGTAAATTTGTAAACCTGTCTACAAATGACAGCTCTGTGGAGCTGTAAATAGGTAAGGTGATGTGGTGAGATCACTGACCAAATATGGACAGGACCATATTTGGTCTATGGCCATGGCTGTATTTGGTCAGTGATGTCACCACCACCTGGCCATGTAAATGAATAGGGCCAGTAAACTCACTGTTTGTGAAGGACTCAACTGTGCTTGAACCAGCTGGTAGTTATCATGTATAATAGCAGTAGTGATGGGTAAATGTTTTGGGCTTTTTTTCCAAATGCCCAAACAGCCAAGGTTTGGTTCTAGGTTGTGTTTGGACATCCCTAGTAGGGATGAGCCAAACATCCCCTGATTCGGTTCGCAGCAGGACACGCAAAAAAATTGTTCAAACACGCGAACACCGTTAAAATATATGGGACATGAACGTGAAAAATCAAAAGTGCTAATTTTAAAGGCTTATATGAAAGTTATTGCCATACAAAGTGTTTGGGAACCCGGGTCCTGCCCCAGGGGACATGTATTAATGCAAAAAAAAGTTTTTAAAGCGGCAGTTTTTTCGGGAGCAGCGATTTTAATAATGCTTAAAGTGAAACAATAAAAATGAAATATTGTGCCTGTAAAGTAGCGCATATTTCCCATGTTTATAACAGTGCCACAGCAAAATGACATTTCCAGAGGAAAAAATGTCATTTAAAACTGCTCACGGCTGTAATATATTGTTGGATCCCGGCAATATAGATAAAAAAAACAGAAATACAAAAAAAAAGGTGTAGATGTCCCCTCCAAAATCCATACCAGGCCCTTCAGGTCTAGTATGGATATTAAGGGGAACCCTGCACCAATTTTTTTTAAAAATGGTGTGGGGGTCCTCCAGGCCCCCAGGCACTATATAATCTGAACAGCAGTATATATACTATACGGCCTGCCCTATATACTCTGCAGAAAATCTGGCCTTTGGTGTTGGTGGTATAAGAACACTGTAAGCCCTCACAGTTACTCTTGTTGGGCGCAGGATGGGCCCTGCTGTGAAATATTATCTCAAGAATTGTAGTTAACAGGCCCCTGTTAAACAAGGGCAGAAAAATTGGGCCTTGGGTGGTGGTGGTGCCACAACACTGTAACCCCTCACAGATACTCTTGTTGGGCGAAGGAACAGGCTGATGTGAAACATGACTGCCAGTTTCTTGTCCTTCTGTGGCACCCCCTCTCTCTAGGCTCACGTCACTTCCTTCCTCAACCTGGGAACCAACATCGGAGCCTTCAAATCGCTGCGCATATTCCAGGAGCATATAATAAACACTATGGTCAAATAGTTCTGGGGACTCCTCCATGCATGTTGGTGGGGCTATGGAAGGAGTGACTGTGGACATGGAGCCGGTGGAATAGGCCTCTTTGGCAGCTGCGTTGGAAGGCAAACTACTCTGAGCCTGGGTGACAGAGGATGAGGAGGATGAGGACGGCTTTGTTATCCACTCCACCAACTCTTCTGCATGTTGTGGCTTAATAACATGGCCAGCAGCGGCGAAAAAGGACAAGCGTGCCCCACAGCCACCTGCAGAGGATGCACCATGTTCACGACCACCACTGTTGACTGTAGACACAGAGGCTGCTTGCCCTCTTTTAGTGGCCTGTGAGCATCTGCCTCTCCTTGGTGGCCTTCCGGACATGATGTATATTTTGTTTTTCAACATCACACTACACTGTATTAGAAACTGTATACATCGCCTGAAGTGTATTAGAAACACTACAACACGGAATGCACTGTAGATATAGGCTACGCTGAGTGCAGAGTTATATATATATATATATATATATATATATATATATATATATATATATAAAATTGTTATCAAATACTTACTGTTATTTTTCATTTCCTGGCCCATCCGCGCGTCAGCACACAATGGGTTAACATCTCCTCTGGAGCCCCACATTACCACCTGTATAGCTGAATAAAAGGCAGCTCCTCCCCAACTAAGACAGTTCGATAACTCAGCCTGCAACAGGCCACTAGGGAGGGAGTCCTGTGCTGACGTGCGGATGGGCCAGGAAAGGAAAATTACGGTAAATATTTGATAACAATTTTCCGTTTTCCTGGCCCATCCTCCCATCAGCACACAATGGGATATACCAAAGCTTAATATTAGGGTGGGAGAGAACAATTAAGAGAGACACTAACATCCAAAGAAAAGATGCTAAAACCAGAAGGAATTGATCTCTCTGGTCCCAAACATGCTGGTCACGTATTTAGTTTGTAAGGTTGAATGAAGGCCGCAACCGACCTTCAAGCTAGCCCTTACCTATATCCTCCAAGCAATCCTGGCATAATTGCCTCAAAGGCTGCCACCCCTCTAGTCAAATAGGCTTGCAATTATTTCAGAGCAGAAAAGCGTACTTCCTGCATGCCAGTTTAATCATCCTGGCAACCCAAGAGTGGATGACTTTAAGAGCCTGATGGCTAAATGAAAGGATTTTTTTTTTAACACTTTCCTCCTTTGACCAAGTTTCCCTACTTCCCAGTTTTCCTGAAAAATGGATACCACTTTTAAAATTGAACTTGGGGATAGACGTGGTATCCCTATTTCTGGTAAAGCGCTCTTGCTGAAATCTTCCAACATCCTTCTGTCTGACGTAGTTATTGTCAGGAGTAGGGATGAGCCGAACACCCCCCGGTTCGGTTCGCACCAGAACCCGCGAACGGACCGCAAGTTCGCACGAACGTTAGAACCCCATTGACGTCTATGGGACTCGAACGTTCGAAATCAAAAGTGCTCATTTTAAAGGCTAATTTGCATGGTATTGTCCTAAAAAGGGTTTGGGGACCCGGGTCCTACCCCAGGGGACATGTATCAATGCAAAAAAAACTTTTAAAAACGGCCGTTTTTTCGGGAGCAGTGATTTTAATGATGCTTAAAGTAAAAAAAAAAAAGTGAAATATTCCTTTAAATATCGTACCTGGGGGGTGTCTATAGTATGCCTGTAAAGTGACGCGTGTTTCCCATGTTTAGAACAGTCCCTGCACCAAATGTAATTTTTAAAGGAAAAAATCTCATTTAAAACTGCTTGCGGGTTTAATGTCATGTCGGGTCCTGGCAATATGGATGAAAATCAGTGAGACAAACGGCATGGGTACCCCCCAGTCCATTACCAGGCCCTTTGGGTCTTGTATGGATATTAAGGGGAACCCCGCACCCAAATTAAAATAAGGAAAGGTCCCTATATACTCTGAACAGCAGTATACAGGCGGTGCAAACAAGACAGGGACTGTAGGTTTGTTGTTAAGTAGAATCTCTTTGTAATTTTGAACATTTTTAATGTGTTTAGCTCCAGCCAAAAAATCTTTTCTAAGCTTTTTGGAAAACATAGGGAAGGGTTATCACCCCTGTGACATTTGTTTTGCGTCTTTCCTCCTCTTCAGAAGATTTCACCTCACTTTTTTGTCCCAATGAAAAATGTTTTTTGAAAATTTGGGTTTTTTTGTGGAACAAGGATTGGAAAGCATCAGTGGAAAGGAGAAATTGTTTTCCCATATTAACTCTTACATGAGAGAATTTCCCTTCCTATGGGTAGATTTCATCTCACTACCTGTTGTCTCCTTCCGTTTGCAAGTAGGAGTCGTTTGTAAGTTAGATGTTTGAAAGTAGGGTCCTGCCCTATATACTCAGCAGAAATTTGGGCCTTAGGTGTTGCTGTGGCCAAAACACTGTAAGCCCTCACAGGGCCCTGCTGTGAAATATTAGATCAAGAATTGTAATTACATGCCCCTGTTGAACAGGAGCTGAAAAATTAGGCCTTAGGCACTGGTGCTGGTGCCACAACACTGCAACCCCTCACAGACACTCTAGTTGGAACGCAGGAACGAGCACTGCTGCAAAGTATTGCATCAAAAATTGTAATTACACGCCCCTGTTAGACAGGGGCAGAAAAATTGGGCCTTAGGCACTGGTGCCACAACACTGCAACCCCTCACAGACACTCTAGTTGGAACGCAGGAACGAGCACTGCTGCAAAGTATTGCATCAAAAATTGTAATTACACGCCCCTGTTAGACAGGGGCAGAAAAATTGGGCCTTAGGCACTGGTGCTGGTGCCACAACACTGCAACCCCTCACAGACACTCTAGTTGGAACGCAGGAACGAGCACTGCTGCAAAGTATTGCATCAAAAATTGTAATTACACGCCCCTGTTAGACAGGGGCAGAAAAATTGGGCCTTAGGCACTGGTGCTGGTGCCACAACACTGCAACCCCTCACAGACACTCTAGTTGGAACGCAGGAACGAGCACTGCTGCAAAGTATTGCATCAAAAATTGTAATTACACGCCCCTGTTAGACAGGGGCAGAAAAATTGGGCCTTAGGCACTGGTGCTGGTGCCACAACACTGCAACCCCTCACAGACACTCTAGTTGGAACGCAGGAACGAGCACTGCTGCAAAGTATTGCATCAAAAATTGTAATTACACGCCCCTGTTAGACAGGGGCAGAAAAATTGGGCCTTAGGCACTGGTGCTGGTGCCACAACACTGCAACCCCTCACAGACACTCTAGTTGGAATGCAGGAACGAGCCGTGCTGCAAAGTATTACATCAAAAATTGTAATTACACGCCCCTGTTATACAGGGGCTGAAAAATTGTGCCTTAGGCACTGGTGGTGGCGCCCAGAACCAAAAATGTTCTTACAAGCTATCAGCGTGATGATTGAGGAGGAAGAGGATAATTACTCAGGGATAATCACTCAGCATCAGCATAGGCAGTCTTTGAAGGGATCTGAAAAAAATTATTCAGTTACATCAGCATCAGGTGCTTGGTAGCTGGTGGTGATCCAAGACTGATTCATTTTTATGAAGGTCAGCCGATCGACCGAGTCAGTGGACAGACGCACCCTGTGATCGGTTACCACGCCTCCAGCAGCACTGAATGTACGTTCCGAAAGAACGCTGGATGCAGGACAGGCCAGTAGCTCAATTGCATACTGTGCAAGCTCTGGCCAGTGATCCATCCTCAAGACCCAGTAACCCAGAGGATTTTCGGTGGGAAAGGTGTCCAAGTCTGATCTTGCCCCTAGGTATTCCTGCACCATGTAAAACAGACGCTGGCGATGGTTGCTGGAACCGATCATACCTTGGGGCTGCGGACCAAAAAATTGTCTGAACGCATCGGTCAGACGGCCACCTTCTCCACCGCTCCTTCTTTGACTGACCGAAGCCTCAGCAACACGTTGTCCAGAAACAGGAGTTTGTAACCTCCCAGTCTCTGGGAACGCGTTGCACAGACCTTTCTGCAAGGCCTCCCGAAGATGTTTCATCCTCTGCTCCCTCTGCGATGGCAAGATAAGGTCCGCAACCTTACCCTTGTAACGTGGATCAAGGAGGGTTGCCAGCCAGTATTGGTCCTTCTCCTTGATACCACGAATACGAGGATCCTTACGCAGGCTTTGCAGGATCAGGGAGGCCATGCAGCGTAGCTTTGCTGAGGCATTCGGTCCGGAGTCCTCTGGGTCACTAAGGACAACAACGTCCGCAGCCACCTCCTCCCAGCCACGTACAAGTCCATGTGTTCCTTGGGACTGATCCCTTAAAGACTGCTGATGCTGAGTGCCAGGCTCCACCTCCATACTGACACAATCTTCCTCCTCCTCCTCCTCCTCCTCCTCGTCCTCTTCCTGTGTGATCGGCGGGCACGCAGGAACACTGTCTGGATAAAGGGGGCCTTGAGAGCTAAGGAAGTCCTCCTCTTCCTGCCTCTGTTCTGCCTCAAGTGCCCTGTCCATTATTCCACGCAGCGTGTGCTCCAACAGGTGGACAAGGGGGACAGTGTCACTGATGCATGCACTGTCAGTGCTCACCATCCTCGTGGCCTCCTCGAATGGTGACAGGACAGTGCATGCATCCCTGATCATCGCCCACTGGCGTGGGGAAAAAAAACCAAGGTCCCCTGACCCTGTCCTGGTGCCATAGTCGCACAGGTACTCATTGATGGCCCTCTGCTGCGTGTGCAGCCGCTGCAGCATGGCCAACGTCGAGTTCCACCTGGTGGGCATGTCACAGATTAGGCGGTTCTTGGGCAGGTTAAACTCCTTTTGGAGGTCCGTCAGCCGAGCACTGGCATTATATGACCGGCGGAAATGCACACAGACTTTCCTGGCCTGCCTCAGGACATCCTGTAAGCCCGGGTACCTGCCCAAGAACCGCTGCACCACCAAGTTAAGGACGTGAGCCAAACAGGGCACATGGGTCAGTTGTCCCTGTCGGAGGGCAGAGAGGAGGTTGGTGCCATTGTCGCAAACCACCATTCCTGCCTTAAGTTGGCGTGGCGTCAACCACCTCTGAACCTGCCCCTGCAGAGCTGACAGAACCTCTGCCCCAGTGTGGCTCCTGTCCCCCAAGCACACCAGCTCAAGCACCGCATGGCATCTTTTGGCCTGCGTACTTGCGTAGCCCCTTGAACGCCTACGGAGCACCGCTGGTTCCGAGGAAGAGGCCATGGAGGAAGAAGAAGAGGAGGGGGTGGAGGAGAGAGGTGTGTCACAATCAGCATTTTGGAGGCGTGGTGGCGGAACAACCTCCAACACTACTGCACCTTGTCCTGCATCCTTCCCAGCTGCCAGCAGAGTCACCCAATGCGCCGTGAAACTTAAGTAACGTCCCTGTCCATGCCTGCTGGACCATGAGTCAGCGGTAATATGCACCTTACCGCTGACCGCCCTGTCCAGCGAGGCATGGACATTGCCTTCCACATGCCGGTAGAGAGCCGGAATCGCCTTCCGTGAGAAAAAGTGGCGTTTGGGTACCTGCCACTGAGGAACCGCACATTCCACAAACTCACGGAAGGGGGCAGAGTCTACCAACTGAAAAGGCAGCAGTTGAAGTGCTAGCAATTTTGCCAAGCTAGCATTCAACCGCTGGGCATGTGGATGGCTGGGAGCAAACTTCTTTCGGCGGTGCAGCAGCTGGGGCAGGGAAATTTGCCTGGTACAATCTGACGTCGGTGTACCAAAAGCAGATTGCCCACAAGTACTTGGCTGTGACACACCTAATTCTACACCTTCATTCCTCTCACTGCAGGTCTCAGAGAGGACTGAAGGTCTAGTGGGGTTGGAAATCTCAGCTGATGAGGAGCAAGGAGAGATCCTCTTTGTTCTTTGGTGTGGGTCTTTCAGATACGCTTGCCAACGAACTGCATGGCAGGTCAACATATGTCTGGTCAAGCATGTGGTACCCAAGCGGGAGATGTTTTGGCCACGCGAGATACGCTTGAGACATATGTTGCAAATAGCAGCGGTGCGATCTGATGCACTCGTCTCAAAAAAGGCCCACACCAAAGAACTTTTTGAATAACGCGCAGAGACTGCAGCGCCCTGCACATGTGGAGCTTTGGGGTGTGATGCAGTCAATGTGCTGCCCTTAGGCTGGCCCCTGGAGGGCATCCTGCCTCGTTGGTGATGTGCCGCCTCCTCCTCCTCCTCCTCCTCCTCTCTCCTATCAGGCACCCACGTTGAGTCAGTGACCTCATCATCCCCTCCCTCCTCATCACTGGAGCAAACCTGGCAGTATGCTGCAGCAGGGGGAGCATGACTGCCAGATTGCTGTCCTTCTTGGGCACCCCCTCTGTCCGTGCTCATGTTACTGCCTTCATCGAGCTCAGTATCATCATCAGAGCCTT
Organism: Lithobates septentrionalis; assembly: GCA_037952835.1. Classification (NCBI taxonomy): domain Eukaryota; kingdom Metazoa; phylum Chordata; class Amphibia; order Anura; family Ranidae; genus Lithobates; species Lithobates septentrionalis. The sequence continues at coordinate 932,138 of JBBDGP010001210.1, read as the reverse complement.
CCAAACGCTGGGCATCCTCCTGGAGCATGTACCCAACACTGTGGTCAAACAGTTCGAGGGAATCCTCATGAGGACATGGTGGAGCTAGGGAAGGAGTCACTGATGACATTGAGCTGAGGGAAGAGGCCGCTGCTTTGCCAGACAAAGCACCCTGGGCATGGGTGAGAGAGGATGAGGAGGATGAGGACGGCTTGGTCATCCACTCGACCAAGTCTTCCGCATGTTGCGGCTCAACACGGCCAGCTGCCGAAAAAAAGGCCAAGCGTGTCCCATGGCCACGTGCTGATGAGGATGCACCGTCTCCACGACCAGCACTAGACACAGAGCCTGCTTGCCCTCTCTTATTGGCTTGTGACTGTCTGCCTCTCCTTCTTGGCCTTCCAGACATACTAATGGCCTGTAGCTGCACTAAGCTGGGATAGAACACCTGTAATTTTCTTCAGGTAGCTTTATATACTGTAACCAGACAAGCCTGCCTGTCAGTAGGAAGATAACAGGAACGGATCTAGCTGAACACTGTGAGCAGGACACACTGTACTAAATGTAAATAGTCTAGCTGCCTGACCGTGGTACTAATAGGATCAAAAAGAACACCTGTAATTTTCTTCAGGTAGCTTTATATACTGTAACCAGACAAGCCTGCCTGTCAGTAGGAAGATAACAGGAACGGATCTAGCTGAACACTGTGAGCAGGACGCACTGCACTGAATGTAAATAGCAGGAACGGATCTAGCTGAACACTGTGAGCAGGACGCACTGCACTGAATGTAAATAGCAGGAACGGATCTAGCTGAACACTGTGAGCAGGACGCACTGCACTGAATGTAAATAGCAGGAACGGATCTAGCTGAACACTGTGAGCAGGACGCACTGCACTGAATGTAAATAGCAGGAACGGATCTAGCTGAACACTGTGAGCAGGACGCACTGCACTGAATGTAAATAGCAGGAACGGATCTAGCTGAACACTGTGAGCAGGACGCACTGCACTGAATGTAAATAGCAGGAACGGATCTAGCTGAACACTGTGAGCAGGACGCACTGCACTGAATGTAAATAGCAGGAACGGATCTAGCTGAACACTGTGAGCAGGACGCACTGCACTGAATGTAAATAGCAGGAACGGATCTAGCTGAACACTGTGAGCAGGACGCACTGCACTGAATGTAAATAGCAGGAACGGATCTAGCTGAACACTGTGAGCAGGACGCACTGCACTGAATGTAAATAGCAGGAACGGATCTAGCTGAACACTGTGAGCAGGACGCACTGCACTGAATGTAAATAGCAGGAACGGATCTAGCTGAACACTGTGAGCAGGACGCACTGCACTGAATGTAAATAGCAGGAACGGATCTAGCTGAACACTGTGAGCAGGACGCACTGCACTGAATGTAAATAGCAGGAACGGATCTAGCTGAACACTGTGAGCAGGACGCACTGCACTGAATGTAAATAGCAGGAACGGATCTAGCTGAACACTGTGAGCAGGACGCACTGCACTGAATGTAAATAGCAGGAACGGATCTAGCTGAACACTGTGAGCAGGACGCACTGCACTGAATGTAAATAGCAGGAACGGATCTAGCTGAACACTGTGAGCAGGACGCACTGCACTGAATGTAAATAGCAGGAACGGATCTAGCTGAACACTGTGAGCAGGACGCACTGCACTGAATGTAAATAGCAGGAACGGATCTAGCTGAACACTGTGAGCAGGACGCACTGCACTGAATGTAAATAGCAGGAACGGATCTAGCTGAACACTGTGAGCAGGACGCACTGCACTGAATGTAAATAGCAGGAACGGATCTAGCTGAACACTGTGAGCAGGACGCACTGCACTGAATGTAAATAGCAGGAACGGATCTAGCTGAACACTGTGAGCAGGACACACTGCACTAAATAGTCTAGATAGAAGATAACAGGAACGGATCTAGCTAAACTGAATACAGTGTATATATATATATGCAACACCTGGGATGCATATATATACACAATACACTGTAAGTGCAGCTAACTGACTGACTGTTCTGCCTAATCTATCTAACTCAAATCAAATGACACTGTCTCTCTCTCTCTCTATCTCTCAGCACACCGGAACACACACTACACAGGGCCGCCGTGCAGGCGGCCTTATATAGTGTGGGGTGTGTACTAAATCCCCTGAGCCATAATTGGCCAAAGCCACCCTGGCTTTGGCCAATTACAGCTCTCTCTACTGACGGCGCTGTGATTGGCCAAGCATGCGGGTCATAGTGCATGCTTGGCCAATCATCAGCCAGCAATGCACTGCGATGCCGCAGTGAATTATGGGCCGTGACGCGCCACACGAATTTGGCGCGAACGGCCCATATCGTTCGCAATTCGACGGACGGTCGAACAGCCGATGTTCGAGTCGAACATGGGTTCGACTCGAACACGAAGCTCATCCCTAGTCAGGAGAACTAGTTTTACCATGCAGTACTCCAATGGAAATAAAACCTGTTGGAGTAAAGTGTGCTCTCAGATCCAAGCCTAAGTTCCACAGAGGGAACAAGGATTTCCCTCAAGGTCATATATAGATTGTTGTCTGGAAGAAGCATCTGGTCACTGGCTTTGCACCCATCTGCAGCCTGTGAAAAGATTAAGTAGAGATCCCTTAAATGGCATTGTATGCCAGACCAACCTCTAGCGCTGACTGAAAAATGTCAAGGATATTGGCTAGAGGCAAGGAACACAGGAGAGAAAGCTTTGCTGAGCAAACAAAACAAACTTCTTAAATATCCCCTCCTATGTAGCGTTCATGGATGATCTTCTGGTCACCAGGATCTGAACAGCATCAGATGAGAATCCCTGCACCTCTAGTGTAGCCTATTCCATAGCCAGGCTATTAAAAGTAGTCCAATTGGATTGGAGTGTCGTTACTGACCTTGCCCTAGAAGAATTCACTTGATCAGAGACAAAAATTAAACAAAATTCCATGGCACCCTGCACCTTGTATAACGGAGTCTTTGCATTGGTATCCTGCTGCAACTATCAGAAGCTGCATGTTCAGTGAAGTTTCCCTGAGAACTACTGCTGGAATGCCCCATAGGTCCAAAATTGACATAACCAAACCAATAATTGATTTTGTTCCCTGGCAAGAAGACCAATTTTAACTGACTAAGTGGTTTTCTGCCCACAAAAGGTTTCTTTGCAAGATGTAACAAGAAAAGACTTGGTGTCTCCTTGTCAGGCAATGTAGGTTACTACTGTCTTGTTGTAAACCTTACTAGGGCCCCCTCAAAGATCCTGAAAGGCTTGCAATGCTAAAAAAAGCTTCCTTTCATTCAAGATGCTTGGGGAGTCTGTGCTTCACTGCTATCCAATGGACTTGCACTTGTTTCTTCAGATCTTGGACTCCCCAGCCCCAGAGACTTAGACAGGATGATTCTGAAGTGCCAATGTCCAAAATTCCAGTTCTTGTTGAATTTGTATGGGCACAAGGATTTTCTGATCCATAGATAGCCCATAGGCTAAAGAAGATAAAATTGAAACACTGAAACACCCTCATGTGCCACCTGGCGCAAGGTACCACAACTGCCAACAAGATCTTTCAAAAAGATTCCTGGGACTGTGCCAATTCTGTAAAAGCACCTGAACTGGAAGTGACATCTGGCCACTGAAAATCTCCCATGCCTCTGGCACTTGGCATTGATCAGTACATGGAAATATGAGTCGGCAGGTCGATTGATACCAACTGGCCCTCCAGCTGAACTATCACTGTTCCTGCCTTAGGTACTAGAAAAACTGGGGAGAAAGGCCACAGATGATTCCATGTCTTTGACATTACTGGCATGATGGCCTTGTAGCAGTATAAAATCTTGTCAACATCTTCTCTTCTGAGACAGATTAAATGGATTCAGTGGCCAGCTTTGGAATTTTCCATTGTACGCCCACCTGTCTTCTGGACCCACTGGTCTTTAACTGTCATCCAAACCCTCCGGAAGGAGGCTACAATCATCAAATTCACTCAGGCTCCCTGGCCAACTGGAAGAGACTGGTTGGACGCACCTCCAAAAAGACCTTCCAGCTATCTTAGTAGCTTGCTCTGGACTTGATTTCATGTTAAAAGTAATTTTAAGACAACTCCACTGTGATCTATTATACAGTAGCCTGTCCTATAAGATTTGGCCTCCTGCACTCGCTGAAGTTTAGTAGGCTTGAGTGAAGGATGGCGGGTTCCTCTTACTAGTCTGTGGTCAGACTTTTTTCCTCCTGTCATTCGCTTAATTGCGTTGTTCAGTATTTGGCCAAACAATAACCCCCCATTATAGGAAATGTTAAAGGCTTGTTTAGACGTTCCTCCTGCCCTCCAGTGGTGTAACCACAATGCTCTCATAGCAGCGACTGGGTGTGCCAGCGCTTGTACTAGGTCTATCAAAGATACATATAAAGAAGAAATTCCCCTAAGTGGACTTTAACGGCACTCGTAAGAAATTATAGATAGTAAGAGGGTATAGCAGCGTATTAAAAGTAAAAAAGTTTTTTATTTGAAAACAACATATATTAAAACATTGTATACATAAGGTTCAACTAAACATTTACATAATAGACAGATTCATAGTTGTCACCAAACGGTGGGTTTTTTAACAGAAGGTCTTTTCACACCCAACGCGTTTCGGGATATACAGTATTTTAGTCCTTCTTCAGGGGTGTAAGAGAAAAGAGAGATTCATCTAGGGTAATTAGAGTGTAAAATGATGAGTGAATTACTACAACATGTAGATATATATACAATAATCCACTTGAAGTTAGATAGTCAACAAATCACTTACATGGTATGTTTCGTTAATTTGCTTTAAAAAGACTTGAAGGTAGAGTAGCATTGGACATTAGTGCTGGTAGGGTTGCAGTCCCTTTAACATCATAGTTGTCACAAGATAGATTTGCTTAGCAGTAATCTCATTCAAGAGGTATCTTTTCTCAACTATCCCCACCCCCCACGGACGCGTAGGGGCCAGAGCGGTATACTGAGGCAAAAAGAGGAATCCCTAGGAGTAGAAAAAGAGTTGAAATGAGTCTGGGGGAGTAAAGAGTCTTTAATTGGTATGAGGGGGGTGGGAATGAAACTAACTATTATAAATGTATAGTATGAAACAAAGGATGTGGTGCCGAGTAATATGTAGATATCATATGTCTAATAGAGATTGAGACACATGTAATAGATGTTGTTTGTAAATCAAATTTATAACTAGAAGTGAAAAAGTAAGTGAGATTGTGTAATATTATATTGACACAAATAATAATTATAGGTAAGGAATAGCAGCATATTTTGAATAATAGCAAGTGAGATTAATAATGCTAAGTACGGTTGTACAGTACTGTATTAGCAAAAATAAAGGTAGAAAATTACAATGTTTTTTAAAAGAATAACAAATAGAGTTTTTTGTACTAATCATTAGGGATGAGCCGAACACCCCCCGGTTTGGTTCGCACCAGAAACTGCGAACGGACCGAAAATTCGCACGAACGTTAGAACCCCATTGACGTCTATGGGACTCGAACGTTTGAAATCAAAAGTGCTCATTTTAAAGGCTAATTTGCATGGTATTGTCCTAAAAAGGGTTTGGGGACCCGGGTCCTACCCCAGGGGACATGTATCAATGCAAAAAAAACTTTTAAAAACAGCCGTTTTTTCGGGAGCAGTGATTTTAATGATGCTTAAAGTAAAAAAAAAAAAGTGAAATATTCCTTTAAATATCTTACCTGGGGGGTGTTTATAGTATGCCTGTAAAGTGACGCGTGTTTCCCGTGTTTAGAACAGTCCCTGCACCATATGTCATTTTTAAAGGAAAACATCTCATTTAAAACTGCTTGCGGGTTTAATGTAATGTCGGGTCATGGCAATATGGATGAAAATCAGTGAGACAAACGGCATGGGTACCCCCCAGTCCATTACCAGGCCCTTTGGGTCTTGTATGGATATTAAGGGGAACCCCGCACCCAAATTAAAATAAGGAAAGGTGTGGGGCCACCAGGCCCTATATACTCTGAACAGCAGTATACAGGCGGTGCAAACAAGACAGGGACTGTAGGTTTGTTGTTAAGTAGAATCTCTTTGTAATTTTGAACGGGTACATTTTTAACGTGTTTAGCTCCAGCCAAAAAATCTTTTCTAAGCTTTTTTGAAAACATAGGGAAGGGTTATTACCCCTGTGACATTTGTTTTGCTGTCTTTCCTCCTCTTCAGAAGATTTCACCTTACTTTTTGTCCCAATGAAAAATGTTTTTTGAAAATTTGGGTTTTTTTGTGGAACAAGGATTGGAAAGCATCAGTGGAAAGGAGAATTTTTTTTCCCATATTAACTCTTACAGGAGAGAATTTCCCTTCCTAGGGGTAGATTTCATCTCACTTCCTGTTGTCTCCTTCCGTTTGCAAGTAGGAGTCGTTTGTAAGTTAGATGTTTGAAAGTAGGGTCCTGCCCTATATACTCAGCAGAAATTTGGGCCTTAGGTGTTGCTGTGGCCACAACACTGTAAGCCCTCATAGGGCCCTGCTGTGAAATATTAGATCAAGAATTGTAATTACATGCCCCTGTTGAACAGGAGCTGAAAAATTAGGCCTTAGGCACTGGTGCTGGTGCCACAACACTGCAACCCCTCACAGACACTCTAGTTGGAACACAGGAACGAGCCCTGCTGCAAAGTATTGCATCAAAAATTGTAATTACACGCCCCTGTTAAACAAGGGCTGAAAAATTGGGCCTTAGGCACTGGTGCTGGTGTCACAACACTGCAACCCCTCACAGACACTCTAGTTGGAACGCAGGAACGAGCCCTGCTCCAAAGTATTGCATCAAAAATTGTAATTACACGCCCCTGTTAGACAGGGGCAGAAAAATTGGGCCTTAGGCACTGGTGCTGGTGCCACAACACTGCAACCCCTCACAGACACTCTAGTTGGAACGCAGGAACGAGCCCTGCTGCAAAGTATTGCATCAAAAATTGTAATTACACGCCCCTGTTAGACAGGGGCAGAAAAATTGGGCCTTAGGCACTGGTGCTGGTGCCACAACACTGCAACCCCTCACAGACACTCTAGTTGGAATGCAGGAACGAGCCCTGCTGCAAAGTATTACATCAAAAATTGTAATTACACGCCCCTGTTAAACAGGGGCTGAAAAATTAGGCCTTAGGCACTGGTGGTGGCGCCCAGAACCAAAAATGTTCTTACAAGCTATCAGCGTGATGATTGAGGAGGAAGAGGATAATTACTCAGGGATAGTCACTCAGCATCAGCATAGGCAGTCTTTGAAGGGATCTGAGATTTCAAAAAAAATTATTCGGTTACATCAGCATCAGGTGCTTGGTAGCTGGTGGTGATCCAAGACTGATTCATTTTTATGAAGGTCAGTCGATCGACCGAGTCGGTGGACAGACGCACCCTGTGATCGGTTACCACGCCTCCAGCAGCACTGAATGTGCGTTCCGAAAGAACGCTGGATGCAGGACAGGCCAGTAGCTCAATTGCATACTGTGCAAGCTCCGGCCAGTGATCCATCCTCAAGACCCAGTAACCCAGAGGATTTTCGGTGGGAAAGGTGTCCAAGTCTGATCTTGCCCCTAGGTATTCCTGCACCATGTAAAACAGACGCTGGCGATGGTTGCTGGAACCGATCATACCTTGGGGCTGCGGACCAAAAAATTGTCTGAACGCATCGGTCAGACGGCCACCTTCTCCACTGCTCCTTCTTTGACTGACCGAAGCCTCAGCAACGCGTTGTCCAGAAACAGGAGTTTGTAACCTCCCAGTCTCTGGGAACGCGTTGCACAGACCTTTCTGCAAGGCCTCCCGAAGATGTTTCATCCTCTGCTCCCTCTGCGATGGCAAGATAAGGTCCGCAACGTTACCCTTGTAACGTGGATCAAGGAGGGTTGCCAGCCAGTATTGGTCCTTCTCCTTGATACCACGAATACAAGGATCCTTACGCAGGCTTTGCAGGATCAGGGAGGCCATGCAGCGTAGGTTTGCTGAGGCATTCGGTCCGGAGTCCTCTGGGTCACTAAGGACGACATGGTCCGCAGCCACCTCCTCCCAGCCATGTACAAGTCCATGTGTTTCTTGGGACTGATCCCTTAAAGACTGCTGCTGATGCTGAGTGCCAGGCTCCACCTCCATACTGACACAATCTTCCTCCTCCTCCTCGTCCTCTTCCTGTGTGATCGGCGGGCACACAGGAACACTCTCTGGATAAAGGGGGCCTTGAGACCTAAGGAAGTCCTCCTCTTCCTGCCTCTGTTCTGCCTCAAGTGCCCTGTCCATTATTCCACGCAGCGTGTGCTCCAACAGGTGGACAAGGGGGACAGTGTCACTGATGCATGCACTGTCACTGCTCACCATCCTCGTGGCCTCCTCGAATGGTGACAGGACAGTGCATGCATCCCTGATCATGGCCCACTGGTGTGGGGAAAAAAAACCAAGCTCCCCTGACCCTGTCCTGGTGCCATAGTCACACAGGTACTCATTGATGCCCCTCTGCTGCGTGTGCAGCCGCTGCAGCATGGCCAACGTTGAGTTCCACCTGGTGGGCATGTCACAGATTAGGCGGTTCTTGGGCAGGTTAAACTCCTTTTGGAGGTCCGTCAGCCGAGCACTGGCATTATATGACCGGCGGAAATGCACACAGACTTTCCTGGCCTGCCTCAGGACATCCTGAAAGCCCGGGTACCTGCCCAAGAACCGCTGCACCACCAAGTTAAGGACGTGAGCCAAACAGGGCACATGGGTCATTTGTCCCTGTCGGAGGGCAGAGAGGAGGTTGGTGCCATTGTCGCAAACCACCATTCCTGCCTTAAGTTGGCGTGGCATCAACCACCTCTGAACCTGCCCCTGCAGAGCTGACAGAACCTCTGCCCCAGTGTGGCTCCTGTCCCCCAAGCACACCAGCTCAAGCACCGCATGGCATCTTTTGGCCTGCGTACTTGCGTAGCCCCTTGAACGACTACGGAGCACCGCTGCTTCCGAGGAAGAGGCCATGGAGGAAGAAGAAGAGGAGGGGGTGGAGGAGAGAGGTGTGTCACAATCATTAGCATTTTGGAGGCGTGGTGGCGGAACAACCTCCAACACTACTGCACCTTGTCCTGCATCCTTCCCAGCTGCCAGCAGAGTCACCCAATGCGCCGTGAAACTTAGGTAACGTCCCTGTCCATGCCTGCTGGACCATGAGTCAGCGGTAATATGCACCTTACCACTGACCGCCCTGTCCAGCGAGGCATGGACATTGCCTTCCACATGCCGGTAGAGAGCCGGAATCGCCTTCCGTGAGAAAAAGTGGCGTTTGGGTACCTGCCACTGAGGAACCGCACATTCCACAAACTCACGGAAGGGGGCAGAGTCTACCAACTGAAAAGGCAGCAGTTGAAGTGCTAGCAATTTTGCTAAGCTAGCATTCAACCGCTGGGCATGTGCATGGCTGGGAGCAAACTTCTTTCGGCGGTGCAGCAGCTGGGGCAGGGAAATTTGCCTGGTACAATCTGACGTCGGTGTACCAAAAGCAGATTGCCCACAAGTACTTGTCTGTGACACCCCTAATTCTACACCTTCATTCCTCTCAGTGCAGGTCTCAGAGAGGACTGGAGGTCTAGTGGGGTTGGAAATCTCAGCTGATGAGGAGCAAGGAGAGGTCCTCTTTGTTCTTTGGTGTGGGTCTTTTAGATACGCTTGCCAACGAACTGCATGGCAGGTCAACATATGTCTGGTCAAGCATGTGGTACCCAAGCGGGAGATGTTTTGGCCACGTGAGATACGCTTGAGACATATGTTGCAATTAGCAGCGGTGCGATCTGATGCACTTGTCTCAAAAAAGGCCCACACCAAAGAACTTTTTGAATAACGTGCAGAGACTGCAGCGCCCTGCACATGTGGAGCTTTGGGGTGTGATGCAGTCAATGTGCTGCACTTAGGCTGGCCCCTCGAGGGCATCCTGCCTCGTTGGTGATGTGCCGCCTCCTCCTCCTCCTCCTCCTCTCTCCTATCAGGCACCCACGTTGAGTCAGTGACCTCATCATCCCCTCCCTCCTCATCACTGGAGCAAACCTGGCAGTATGCTGCAGCAGGGGGAGCATGACTGCCAGATTGCTGTCCTTCTTGGGCACCCCCTCTGTCCGTGCTCATGTTACTGCCTTCATCGAGCTCAGTATCATCATCAGAGCCTTCCAAACGCTGGGCATCCTCCTGGAGCATGTACCCAACACTGTGGTCAAACAGTTCGAGGGACTCCTCAGGAGGACATGGTGGAGCTAGGGAAGGAGTCACTGATGACATTGAGCAGAGGGAAGAGGCCGCTGCTTTGCCAGACAAAGCACCCTGGGCATGGGTGAGAGAGGATGAGGACGGCTTGGTCATCCACTCGACCAAGTCTTCCGCATGTTGCGGCTCAACACGGCCAGCTGCCGAAAAAAAGGCCAAGTGTGTCCCATGGCTACGTGCTGATGAGGATGCACCGTCTCCACGACCAGCACTAGACACAGAGCCTGCTTGCCCTCTCTTATTGGCTTGTGACTGTCTGCCTCTCCTTCTTGGCCTTCCAGACATACTAATGGCCTGTAGCTGCACTAAGCTGGGATATATATATATATATATATATATATATATATATATATATATATATATATATATATATATATGTACTGATACCGCAGCTAGCAAAATCAACTGCCTGCCTGTAGTATGAGAACACCACCAACCTTCTACAGGTAGCTTTAGCTGAACACTGTAAGGTGGACGCACCCCACTAACTTGTAGGTTTAGCTGAACACTGTGAGCAGGATGCACTGCACTAACTGTAAATAGTCTAGCTGCCTGACCGTGGTACTAATAGGATCAAAAGAACACCAGTAATTTTCTTCAGGTAGCTTTATATACTGTAACAAGACAAGCCTGCCTGTCAGTAGGAAGATAACAGGAACGGATCTAGCTGAACACTGTGAGCAGGACGCACTGCACTAAATGTAAATAGTCTAGCTGCCTGACCGTGGTACTAATAGGATCAAAAGAACACCAGTAATTTTCTTCAGGTAGCTTTATATACTGTAACAAGACAAGCCTGCCTGTCAGTAGGAAGATAACAGGAGCGGATCTAGCTGAACACTGTGAGCAGGACGCACTGCACTAAATGTAAATAGTCTAGCTGCCTGACCGTGGTACTAATAGGATCAAAAGAACACCAGTAATTTTCTTCAGGTAGCTTTATATACTGTAACAAGACAAGCCTGCCTGTCAGTAGGAAGATAACAGGAACGGATCTAGCTGAACACTGTGAGCAGGACGCACTGCACTAAATGTAAATAGTCTAGCTGCCTGACCGTGGTACTAATAGGATCAAAAGAACACCAGTAATTTTCTTCAGGTAGCTTTATATACTGTAACAAGACAAGCCTGCCTGTCAGTAGGAAGATAACAGGAACAGATCTAGCTGAACACTGTGAGCAGGACGCACTGCACTAAATGTAAATAGTCTAGCTGCCTGACCGTGGTACTAATAGGATCAAAAGAACACCAGTAATTTTCTTCAGGTAGCTTTATATACTGTAACAAGACAAGCCTGCCTGTCAGTAGGAAGATAACAGGAACGGATCTAGCTGAACACTGTGAGCAGGACGCACTGTACTAAATGTAAATAGTCTAGCAGATAACAGGAACGGATCTAGCTAAACTGAATACAGTGTATATATATATATGCAACACCTGGGATGCATATATATACACAATACACTTTAAGTGCAGCTAACTGACTGACTCTCCTGCCTAATCTAGCTAACTCAAATGAAATGACACTGTCTCTCTCTCTCTCTAAGCACACCGGAACACACTGCACAGGGCCGCCGTGCAGGCGGCCTTATATAGTGTGGGGCGTGTACTAAATCCCCTGAGCCATAATTGGCCAAAGCCTCCTTGGCTTTGGCCAATTACGGCTCTCTGTTCAGGCGGCGCTGTGATTAGCCAAGCATGCGGGTCATAGTGCATGCTTGGCCAATCATCAGCAAGCAATGCACTGCGATGCCGCAGTGAATTATGGGCCGTGACGCGCCACACGAATTTGGCGCGAACAGCCCATATCGTTCGCAATTCGGCGAACGACTGAACAGCCGATGTTCGAGTCGAACATGGGTTCGACTCGAACACGAAGCTCATCCCTACTAATCATATGGTTTTATAGTTATTCTTACTGTGTGGGTATTACACTTTGTTTATGCAGGGAAAAGAATGGTCAGTATAGGTAGATGCTATACGTTTTATTAAATTATTAGTTATAGCATATAATTTATGTGTAGTATTTAAACATCGAATATATAACTGATAATAATGGCAGTATATACAGAGAAGTCTGTTTCTGCAGGCATGAATATAGTCAATAATAATAGGTATTAAATATTTATAGCTATAGTAGTTAATGTATATAAGGAGTTCAAGCAACAAACATGGTTAAACATTAGTTCCAAATAACAGTGGTGTTGGGACTCTGGGAAGGGGAATTGATAAGGGATTGTATAATAGAAAAGTATCTAAAAAAATGGGTAGTGTAGAAAAGTATAAACAGTACCTTTTTGAAACAAATTGAAAGCAAGCCAGTCACGCATCCCAGCATCCAGCATGTACAACGCTAGAGCTGGGAGTGAGTGAGCCTGGCATTTATGTGAGATGAACTCTCATCAGCTGGCGCAACTAATTGCGCTCAGCTGAATGATAGAGACCATTGCTAGGGAGACCTCAGAACCGCCCCCTGAGCCATAGGTGCACGGCGCCGCCCCTACCGCGCACGCGCTAGCGTAAGCACATTGGAGCGGCGTCGCGCACACCCAGCCCACCGACACAATATGCCACGCCGGCGGACTGCGCATGTCCGCCGGAGTAGCAAGTTGGAGGTTGTGGGCGGGGATGTCGGATCGTCCAGCTGACCTCTCATAGCGCCGCCCAGATAGTGCCGGGCAACCGCTCTGGCCGATCGCATCCAAGGGAGACCTAGGGAAAAACAAGAAAAGAAGTATTAGATCTGTAAAAACCATAGTATAGATTTTATATACACAAGGGGACATAGCCACTTCATAAGAAGTGCAAAAAGACATTGTATGTCAAAAGGGAACAGCAACATTGATGGAAAAGCAAATTTGTATATACAAGTAGTGACATATACTTATAGTGGGTAGCTGTTTGAAGATAAATAGAACTAATTGATAGTATAGAAGCAAGGCCAGTATGATAGTGTAATTTCATATAGGCAATCAAAGTACAGGCAAGAAGATGGTAAGCTAACATAGACATATATTGTAAATTCTCTGATTGAAAGTCTGTATCATAAACCGTAATAACCTGTTTAGTAAGGATGAAGGATAAACTTTATGACATAGATGTTAGTTCCATAGGTACAAATAGGCTGCTGAACATGGTAACATGAACTAACAGTAGTACAAGACATATTGATGTTATAAATACAGACTGAGTATTACATACAATAGTACACAATATAGAGGTATAACACATATTAATATGAAAGGTCAAAGTAAAAACATATGAAGAAAAGCATTGGTCATGCTATAAAATATAAGGTGTTTGTCCATGGCTATACATGTCTTCACGTGTCTAATAGCTTAATTGAATCCCTTTTTAATAGGTGGACATATTATATGTTACAAGACAAAAATTCAGAGAGCATATAGAAGATGTCCCTCTACAGTATAGGGTGGACATATTTTATATTACGAGGCAGTGCAGGGAACATCAGGAACAGCTGCATATGGTTTAATAATCTCCTATCTTAGAAATAGATTTTTGGCAGTAAAGTTATTGAAAACACATATGTCATGGACAAGAAATCAGAAATTTTGAGCATTTATAGGTCATACATAGTATTTTATCATCCTATTCGTGTAAAGTTATGCTGGTGTTACACAAACGGAGAGACAAATCTCCACATTAATAGCAGAAGAAAATAGTAGGAAAAATATAGATGTTGAGAATAGTCGGAAATTAGTTAGAGGTCGTTTATTTCTCCATACTGCCGGAGCAAAAAACTTTGAGGAATGGTTTAAAACAAACAGCCTCATTAAAACCTGGAGGTAAAGTAGCCTTTAGTAAGTAGATCCACCTCAGTTCTCTTTGGAGGAGGATCTTGTTCCAGTCACCCACCCTAGGGCTTGGATGTATCCGATCTAATATTAAGAATTTAATCCTAGGAAAATTCCCTCCGTGCACTAATGTGACATGGCGGCCAAGGGGGAGGTCAGGATCACAGGTTTGCATGGAAAGTATGTGTCTATAAGCTCTTCTCCAGAATTCTAATTTTGTTTTTCCTACGTAAAAGCAACTGCAGCTACACTGGAGCAGATAGACTACTCCAGTGGTTCTGCAGTTGGCAAAGTGTTTGGGGTAAAAAAAATTCCCATTTGGGAGAGTGGGGTTTCTCTGTGTGAGCATATACTTACAATATGTAAGGACATGGAAATGGGGCAATTGTATCCCCGGGACTTTAACGGTGCTCGAAATCATAAAAAAAGTAAACTGAACTACAAAGAATACATGTATATATATGCAACTCAACAGATTATATAAAAGCAATTTTATTTAGAAAAATACACATAATCACATATATTTAAAAAAAGGAAGATCCACTTGTTTGAAACGGCACATAAGGCCCATTATTTGATAGATACCACTTTGCGACTCAACATGTTTCGCTCAACTTCTTGAGCTTCATCAGGAGTTTATGGTACATAAATAGTCTCAACTGTGGATGACAAAGAAGATATAGGTATAAACCACTGAGCTAAATGTGAACCATGCTACCAGTGCATGGATGAAAAAAGTTAGTTGCATATGGTTATTACAAAAATTACACAAAATTACAATAAATTACATCAATATTGTTGATAGATATTAATAGAAAATATAAATTACACTATGACAGTCAAATCTCAATGTATGGACATAATGCTAAGAAGACATATATAGGTTCACAAAAATGTAAATGCAACTGTCTTACCAAGCCTGTTTCAAAACCAAGGCACTGTGCATTGATTGCGAATATATGAATGCAGGATATCACGTTTCCACTAATGAACGAGTCTTTCAATACCAGTGCCTCCCATATATAATGGTCACAGAGGGACTGGTGTAGGAAGGTTGGGGTAAAACACTGCAAAATAAATATAGGGAGTCTATGAACTAAAATTGAATTAAAAGGCCAGATAGAGCAAATGATATCTGAAACATATTGAGGGGTTCAAAAGGAAGGCCTATAGTATCCGGAAATGGATCACTCACTGAGATGGCCAGCAAACTGGTGGATGACTTTTTGAGACCCCACGTTGAAGGACTCACATCGTATCTGCAGGACACGGGTGACCTCCTTCGTGTCTTGGATGGCAATTCTGTGCCCACGGATTCGTGGCTGGTAGCTTTAGACGTGGAAGCCCTCTACAACTCCATCCCCCATGCATTGGGGCTGGAAGTTGTGGAGGGCTTCATCTCCGAGAACCCTGCAGTCTCGGCAGAATACAATAAGTTTATCTTGGATATGCTCCTTTTTATTTTGTCCAACAACATCTTTCTCTTTGGGGGCTCCCACTACCTCCAGGTGCAGGGGGTAGCGATGGGGACAAAGTGTGCCCCATCGTATGCCAATCTGTACCTGCGGGGGTGGGAGCGGGAGATATTCTACAGGGATGACATGCAGGTCTACTTTGAATGTATCCCGGTGTGGCGACGTTTCATTGATGATGTTTTCTTCATATGGCATGGTAGTAAAGACACCCTCCTTTCCTTTTTGGACAGCCTCAAGATCAACAAATATAATCTTAAGTTCACTTTTGACATAAATCAACATCAGCTGACTTTTTTAGATGTCAAATTTTAGTTAATGAGGATGGAAGCATCAGGACCACCTTATACCGGAATCCGTCTGCTGGAAACTCATTACTCCACGCCACAAGCTCCCACCCGGTCCCCCTTAAAAACAATTTACCATATGGACAATATCTCAGAGTCAGGCGGAACTGTAGCGATGATTCTGACTTTGAGAAAGAGGCCAAATTGCTCCGGTCTCGCCTACGTGAACGAGGCTACAGCAATAAATGCCTCAAAAGGGCCTATTCAAAAGCTAAAAAACAAAATAGGTCTTCGCTTATACACCAAGCGAAATCAAAGGAAACTGATCCAAGTATCAAAATAATTACGAGATTCTCTGGCCAACAGAAACAAGTTAGAGAGATCATTCAGAAATACTGGTATCTTCTAATGGGGGATGACAAAATCTCCAAACATCTCAAAGTATACCCAGAGATTACCTTTAGGCGCTCTCGGTCCTTACGAGATGCCTTAGTGCATAGCCATCATGACACCAGTACCAAATCAATATCAGATTCCAAAAAGGGTAGTCGGCCTTGTCACAAATGTCAGTTCTGCAGGTTCATATTTGCTGCTAGAAGTATCAGACTTCCCAATGGTCGTCTGTTTAAACCTAATTTTGCTGTAACTTGTCAATCTATAGGTATCGTATACCTTATGATATGCGAATGCCAGAGTTTCTATGTCGGCAAAACTAAACGTCCCTTCTTCTGCAGGATCAGGGACCATGTATCCCTGGTCCAGAAGAAGAAAATGGAAACTCCAATCAGCCGACACATGGGCTTATACCATAATTTTGATAGCAGCAAAATGCACTTCTATGCTCTAGAGCATATCCCCCCCCGGGGAAAGAGGGGGCAACTATGATAAATTACTTCTGCAACGAGAGGCCCGTTGGATTCATGATCTCTCGGCTTTGAAGCATCCAGGCCTTAATGACGCCTTCAGCTTCAAACCGTTTTTATAATGAGGTAGCTATTTACACCAAACAGGACTCCCCTTTTACTTCTCTCTGCTCCGTTCTCCTTTTTTCTCTCTTTTTTCTCTCTTTCTGTGTCAGGACCATATAAATATCTGCAAAGGACTAGATTGTAACCCAATTTTGGGAGTGTTTGCAAATGTTGACTTTGTACACATATTCTCATTTTGCTTCTTTATGGTTTAGTGCCTAAGTATGCAGTTGACTTTCTTCCCAAGCCTGCTATATGCCCCTTACATATCATTGGATTTATCAATTGACTTTTAAAACCGGTCTTCTGTGCCATGACTTTCCTCCATCTTCTTTGGTTCACACAGACACCAGGGACACCTAAAAAGGTTGCGAATAATCAATCGCGGACCTCTTGGGGGCCCTAGAGGCGCAGTTTCCCACATGTTGCAGAGGTCAGGAAATAAGGGTTTACAGTTTCCATGTTTCACCCTTTTTTTACATTGAATTTTGATCCTTTTCACTTCTTAATCATATCCTGTTTTCAAAAAGTCAGACCTATTCACATAATTAGATATATGACCTGATGTGATTATAGTAAGCATTTAACTTTAATATTAGGTTTCTTCTAATTAATATTAAAGTTGCCTGTCTTTTGTCTATATATGGGTAGACTATAAATCTAATCAGGGCACTATGCCTGGTAAAACTTACTCTGTTGCTCTTCTGTGTTGCTTTTTATGGCACTATGTAGTTGCCTCTGTGATTAAGGCTTTTTTCCATCTACAAAGATGGCGCTCTATGACTCCCACCATAGAGGGAGAACCTATCCTGTGCGCCGCCGCTGGTCGGCGCATGCGCGGTGACTCATTCAGCGCCATTGACGTGTTAATCTCAGGCACCGGCCGGATTGGCCGGTTCAACCTGATGTTACTTTCCACCCGCTCCTCGCCGTGACGCTGCATCACCATGGGGAAATGCCTCACTGTGTGTCCGCATCGCGGCGGTGACGTCAGACGCCGCCGCGATGGATGGGACTATATGTAGCAGCCTCGCAGCCGCCACCGCTCTGTCAGAGGCTTCTTGGTTTAAGGGGAGGTGGTGTTTTCCCTCCCCGTCCCTGCTGGCCCACTCGTCTCATTACATCCAGGTAACCTTGATTGTCTACCCCCTCTAAACTTCTGCACCCTATATGGGTAAAAAGGCCATCCATTGATACCCGTCACTCTTTCTCTGCAGCATATGTGCATTGCTGGGGTCTGATAACTTTGTTGATCCAGTCTGTAAGCAGCTGTCATTTTTGAGACCTGCAAACAAATGACTCTACACCTTGACAGGCCTGTGTAAGGTCTCTTACCAATACTCACTGTTGATTCTATTAAAGGTACTCCTTCATTCCTTCCTTTTTGAACCCCTCAATATGTTTCAGGTATCATTTGCTCTATCTGGCCTTTTAATTCAATTTTAGTTCATAGACTCCCTATATTCATTTAGCAGTGTTTTACCACAACCTTCCTACACCAGTCTCTTTGTGACCATTATATGTGGGAGGCACTGGTATCGAAAGACCCATTCATTAGTGGAAACGTGATATCCTGCATTCATATATTCGCAATCAATGCACAGTGCCTTGGTTTTGAAACAGGCTTGGTAAGACAGTTGCATTTACATTTTTGTGAACCTATATATGTCTTCTTAGAATTATGCCCATACATTGAGATTTGACTGTCATAGTGTAATTTATATTTTCTATTAATATCTATCAACAATATTGATGTAATTTATTGTAATTTTGTGTAATTTTTGTAATAACCATATGCAACTAACGTTTTTCATCCATGCACTGGTAGCATGGTTCACATTTAGCTCAGTGGTTTATACCTATATCTTCTTTGTCATCCACAGTTGAGACTATTTATGTACCATAAACTCCTGATGAAGCTCAAGAAGTTGAGCGAAACATGTTGAGTCGCAAAGTGGTATCTATCAAATAATGGGTCTTATGTGCCGTTTCAAACAAGTGGATCTTCCTTTTTTTAAATATATGTGATTATGTGTATTTTTCTAAATAAAAATTGCTTTTATATAATCTGTTGAGTTGCATATATATACATGTATTCTTTGTAGTTCAGTTTACTTTTTTTATGATTTCGAGCACCGTTAAAGTCCCGGGGATACAATTGCCCCATTTCCATGTCCTTACATATTTTCTAAGTTTGGGATGTGGTGCTTTAGGGAAAACTGTTCTCTGTCCTCTACATCCTAGATATACTTACAATAGTGGCAAGAGCCACATGCAAAGGTGCCCTTGTATTTGCAATGTGTTCTCATTAATTCACTTTTGAACTCGCTGTTTACAATTCTATCACTGATAGATGTAGCTCTTCTAAATGTGAATTGTGGTTTGTCTGGCACAAAGTGACCCAAGGAAGGATCAAGGGTCAGCATGTGCCAGTACTTTCAATGATTCTTTTAACTTGGCAATGTTATTGATTAAATGTCGTGATAATTGGTAATTGGTTTATGTCTTTATGCCTAGTAGTCTGGAAAAGAGTGTTCCTGGGTTTTTTCATTACTTTTTTAAAAGATTTTTTTAGGGAAGCATGGGTATAGCCTCATGCTAATAGTCTGTCTCGTAAATTGCCTGCCTCTCTTATAAACGTATCATCGTCTGTGCAATTGCGCTTAATCCTGAGATATTAAGAATATGGTATGCAATTGATGAGGGGTTGTGGGTGAAAGCTGGTAGCGTGGAGTATTGTGTTACCTGCAGTGGTTTTTCTGAATAGCTTGCTGCATAGTTTACCTTGTTCGCCTTTGTAAATCTCTATGTCTAAAAATGTTATCCGATTCTTGTCAAAGGACATAGTGAATGTTAAGTTGAAGTCATTCTTGTTCATTCTTGATAAACACTGCTCGAGTACATCAGTGGGGCCGTCCCAGATGACCAAAATGTCATCTATATAGCGGTACCATCCCATAATATGGTTAGTGTACTGAGTAAGATTCTCATCAGAGAGAAAAATCTTCTCCCACTCCCCCAGGTACAGGTTGGCATACGATGGGGCACAACATGTCCCCATCGCAACCCCCTGCACATGGAGGTAGTGGGAGCTATTGAAAGTAAAGACGTTATGGGTGAGGATGTACTCGAGCAGTGTAATAATGAATTCATTATACGTAGGATCAGTAGCTGTATTTTGTTGGAGGATATGTCTAATAGCTGCTAATCCACGTTCGTGTGGAATTGAGCTATATAACATTTCTACATCGATTGTTACCAAGTAAACTTGGTCCAAAATTTGTAAGAGATGACTTGTGTCTCTCACATACGATGTTAGTAAGATTACAAATGGTCTTAGATATTCATCCACTAATTTGCTCGCATTATCACTAATCGAGCCGATGCCTGAGATGATTGGCCTGCCTGGCGGGTCTGTAAGACTTTTGTGAATTTTTGGGAGTATATAGGAGTTCTGGGAAAATTATTTCTAATAAAGGTCCAGGTTGATTTGTTGATTGTATTATTCAAAAAGTCTACTAATGTGTAAAAATCTTTGTTATATTTTTCTATAATGGTTGCCGGCATGTGACAATACCAATCTACGTTATTCAGAATTTTCTTACAGATATTAATGTAGTGTTCGTTGTTCAGAACAACCACATTACCGCCTTTGTCTGAAGGTTTTATGGTGATTTTGTTATTGGCAGCAAGAGAGTTTAATGCATCTAATTCTCCTGGGCTTAAGTTAGAGGGTCCTTTTGTTTGTATTTTAATTTTTCTAGGTCATTATTTACAAGTTTTAAAAATGCTGCCGCATTTGGACAAGTACTAGGTGGTGGGCAAAGGTCAAAGCTGGATTGGTCCGATTGTCCGAATCTAATTCCTCTATAGATTGTAGGATTCGGGGGAGATCTATTGAGTCAATCAGGTCAGCTGATCCAGAGCTTGATTCTCTTGAGGGGTATAATTTGTTCTCGTATCTTGTTTCTGATAAAGTTGGATTAGTGGATTAGCAGCTATTAGACATATCCTCCAACAAAATACGGATACTGATCCTACGTATAATGAATTCATTATTACACTGCTCGAGTACATCCTCACCCATAACGTCTTTACTTTCAATAGCTCTAACTACCTCCAGGTGCAGGGGGTTGCGATGGGGACATGTTGTGCCCCATCGTATGCCAACCTGTACCTGGGGGAGTGGGAGAAGATGTTTCTCTCTGATGAGAATCTTACTCAGTACACTAACCATATTATGGGATGGTACCACTATATAGATGACTATACTGTATACTGTACTCGAGCAGTGTTTATCAAGAATGAACAAGAATGACTTCAACTTAACATTCACTATGTCCTTTGACAAGAATCGGATAACATTTTTAGACATAGAGATTTACAAAGGCGAACAAGGTAAACTATGCAGCAAGCTATTCAGAAAAACCACTGCAGGTAACACAATACTCCACGCTACCAGATTTCACCCACAACCCCTCATCAATTCCATACCATATTCTCAATATCTCAGAATTAGGCGCAATTGCACAGACGATGATACGTTTATAAGAGAGGCAGGCAATTTACGAGACAGACTATTAGCACGAGGCTATACCCATACTTCCCTATAAAAATCTTTTAAAAAAGTAATGAAAAAACCCAGGAACACTCTTTTCCAGACTACTAGGCATAAAGACGTAAACCAATTACGAATTATCACGACATTTAATCAACAACATTGCCAAGTTAAAAGAATCATTGAAAAGTACTGGCACATGCTGACCCTTGATCCTTCCTTGGGTCACTTTGTGCCAGACAAACCGCAATTCACATTTAGAAGAGCTAGATCTATCAGTGATAGAATTGTAAACAGCAAGTTCAAAAGTGAATTAATGAGAACACTAGGGATGAGCTTCGAGTTCAAGTCAAACTCATGTTCGACTCGAACATTGGCTGTTCACAAGTTCGCCGAACAGCGAACAATTTGGGGTGTTCACGGCAAATTCGAATGCCGCAGAACACCCTTTAAAAGTCTATGGGAGAAATCAAAAGTGCTAATTTTAAAGGCTTATATGCAAGTTATTGTCATAAAAAGTGTTTGGGACCTGGGTCCTGCCCCAGGGGACATGGATTAATGCAAAAAAAAGTTTTAAAAATGGCTGTTTTTTCAGGAGCAGTGATTTTAATAATGCTTAAAGTCAAACAACAAAAGTGTAATATGTCTTTATATTTCGTAGCTGGGGGGTGTCTATAGTATTCCTGTAAAGGGTCGCATGTTTCCCGTGTTTAGAACAGTCTGACAGCAAAATGACATTTCAAAGGAAAAAAGTCATTTAAAACTACTCGCGGCTATTGCATTGCCGGTCCGACAATACACATAGAAGTTCATTGATAAAAACGGCATGGGAATTCCCCACAGGGGAACCCCGAACCAAAATTTAAAAAAAAATGACGTGGGGGTCCCCTTAAATTCCATACCAGGCCCTTCAGGTCTGGTATGGATATTAAGGGGAACCCCGGCCAAAATTTTTTTAAAAAATGATGTGTGGGTCACCCTAAATTCCATACCAGACCCTTCAGGTCTGGTATGGAGTTAAAGGGGAACCCCGCGCCAAAATAAAAAAAAAACGACGTGGGGTCCCCCCAACAATCCATACCAGACCCTTATCCGAGCACGCAACCTGGCAGGCCGCAGGAAAAGAGGGGGGGACGAGAGAGCGCCCCCCTCCTGAACCGTACCAGGCCACATGCCCTCAACATTGGCAGAGTGCTTTGGGGTAGCCCCCCAAAACACCTTATCCCCATGTTGATGAGGACAAGGGCCTCATCCCCGCAACCCTGGCCGGTGGTTGTGGGGGTCTGCAGGCTTATCAAAATCTGGAAGCCCCCTTTAACAAGGGGACCCCCAGATCCCAGCCCCCCCTGTGTGAAATGGTAAGGGGGTACAAAAGTGCCCCTACCATTTCACTAAAAAACTGTCAAAAATGTTAAAAATGACAAGAGACAGTTTTTGACAATTCCTTTATTTAAATGCTTCTTCTTTCTTCTATCCTCCTTCATCTTCTTCTTCTTCTGGCTCTTCTGGTTCTTCCTCCGGTGTTCTCGTCCAGCATCTCCTCCGTGGCGTCTTCTATCTTCTTCTCCTCGGGCCGCTCTTCTCTTCATCTTCTTCTCTTCTTCATCTTCTTCTTCATCTTCTTCTCTGGGACGCTCCGCACCCATGCTGGCATGGTGGGAGGCTCCCGCTGTGTGACGCGTCTCCTCTTCTGACGGTTCTTAAATAACGGGGGGAGGGGCATGACGGGACTTCCCTGTGGCATTCCCCGTGATGGCACAGGGAAGTCCCGTCAAGTCACCGTGCATCAGAGGGGGGCGGGGTCACCCGGTGGCCCCGACCCCCGTTATTTAAGAACCGTCAGAAAAGGAGACGCGTCACACAGCGGGAGCCTCCCTCCATGCCAGCATGGGTGCGGAGCGGCCCGGAGAAGAAGATGAAGAAGAGAAGAAGAGAAGAAGATGAAGAAGAAGTTAAGGAAGAGAAGAAGATGAAGAGAAGAGCGGGAGCCTCCCCCCATGCCATGGGTGCGGAGCGGCCTGAGGAGAAGAAGATAGAAGACGCTCCGAAGGAGATGCTGGACGAGAACACCAGAGGAAGAACCAGAAGAACCAGAAGAGCCAGAAGAAGATGAAGGAAGATAGAAGAAAGAAGAAGCATTTAAATAAAGGAATTGTCAAAAACTGTCTGTCATTTTTAACATTTTTGACAGTTTTTTAGTGAAATGGTTACTATTTCACACAGGGGGGGCGGGATCTGGGGGTCCCCTTGTTAATGGGGGCTTCCAGATTCCGATAAGCCCCCCGCCCGCAGACCCCCACAACCACCGGCCAGGGTTGTAGGGATGAGGCCCTTGTCCTCATCAACATGGGGACAAGTTGTTTTGGGGGGCTACCCCAAAGCACCCTCCCAATGTTGAGGGCATGTGGCCTGGTACGGTTCAGGAGGCAGGGCGCTCTCTCGTCCCCCCTCTTTTCCTGCAGCCTGCCAGGTTGCGTGCTCAGATAAGGGTCTGGTATGGATTTTTGGGGGGGCCCCACGCCATTTTTTTTTAATCTTGGCACGGGGTTCCCCTTAAAATCCATACCAGACCTGAAGGGTCTGGTATGGAATTTAGGGGGACCCCCATGTCATTTTTTTTTAAATTTTGGCCGGGGTTCCTGTTAATATCCATACCAGACCTGAAGGGCCTGGTATGGAATTTAGGGGGACCCCCACGTCATTTTTTTTTTAAATTTTGGTTCGGGGTTCCCCTGTGGGGAATTCCCATGCCGTTTTTACCAATGAACTTTTATGTGTATTGTCGGACCGGCAATGCAATAGCCGCGAGTAGTTTTAAATTACTTTTTTTCTTTGAAATGTCATTTTGCTGTCAGACTGTTCTAAACACGGGAAACATGCGCCCCTTTACATGCATACTATAGACACCCCCAGCTGCGAAATTTAAAGGGATATTACACTTTTATTGTTTGACTTAAAGCATTATTAAAATCACTGCTCCTGAAAAAACGGCCATTTTTAAAACTTTTTTTTGCATTGATCCATGTCCCCTGGGGCAGGACCCAGGTCCCCAAACACTTTTTATGACAATAACTTGCATATAAGCCTTTAAAATTAGCACTTTTGATTATTCATGTTTGTGTCCCATAGACTTTAATGGTGTTCGCGTGTTCGAACAAACTTTTTTTCTGTTCGCATGTTCTGGTGCGAACCAAACAGGGGGGTGTTCGGCTTATCCCTAGAGAACACATTGCAAATACAAGGGCACCTTTGCATGTGGCTCTTGCCACTATTGTAAGTATATGCTCACACAGGGAAACCCCACTCTCCTAAATGGGAAATTTTTTTACCCCAAACACTTCGCCAACTGCAGAACCACTGGAGTAGTCTATCTGCTCCAGTGTAGCTGCAGTTGCTTTTAAGTAGGAAAAACAAAATTAGAATTCTGGAGAAGAGCCTATAGACACATACTTTCCATGCAAACCTGTGATCCTGACCTCCCCCTTGGCCGCCATGTCTCATTAGTACACGGAGGGAATTTTCCTAGGATTAAATTCTTAATATTAGATTGGATACATCCAAGCCCTAGGGGGGGCGACTGGAACAAGATCCTCCTCCAAAGAGAACTGAGGTGGATCTACTTACTAAAGGCTACTTTACCTCCAGGTTTAAATGAGGCTGTTTGTTTTAAACCATTCCTCGAAGATTTTTGCTCCGGCGGTATGGAGAAATAAACAACCTCTAACTAATTTCCGACTATTCTCAACATCTATATTTTTCCTACTATTTTCTTCTGCTATTAATGTGGAAATTTGTCTCTCCGTTTGTGTAACACTACTAGGGATGAGCTTCGAGTTCGAGTCGAACTCATGTTCGACTCGAACATTGGCTGTTAGCAAGTTCGCCGAACAGCGAACAATTTGGGGTGTTCGCGGCAAATTCGAATGCCGTGGAACACCCTTTAAAAGTCTATGGGAGAAATCAAAAGTGCTAATTTTAAAGGATAATATGCAAGTTATTGTCATAAAAAGTGTTTGGGGACCCGGGTCCTGCCCCAGGGGACATGGATCAATGCAAAAAAAAGTTTTAAAAACGGACGTTTTTTCAGGAGCAGTGATTTTAATAATGCTTAAAGTCAAACAATAAAAGTGTAATATCGCTTTACATTTTGTACCTGGGGGGTGTCTATAGTATGCCTGTAAAGGGGCGCATGTTTCCTGTGTTTAGAACAGTCTGACAGCAAAATGACATTTTGAAGGAAAAAACTCATTTAAAACTACCCGCGGCTATTGCATTGCCGACAATACACATAGAAGTTCATTGATAAAAACGGCATAGGAATTCCCCAAAGGGGAACCCTGAACCAAAATTAAAAAAAAAAAAATGACGTGGGAGTCCCCCTAAATTCCATACCAGGCCCTTCAGGTCTGGTATGGATATTAAGGGGAACCCCGGCCAAAATTTTAAAAAAAAAATGACGTGGGGTTCCCCCTAAATTCCATACCAGGCCCTTCAGGTCTGGTATGGATATTAAGGGGAACCCCGGCCAAAATTAAAAAAAAAAATGACGTGGGGTTCCCCCTAAATTCCATACCAGACCCTTTAGATCTGGTTTGGATTTTAAGGGGAACACCGCGCCAAAAAAAAAACAAAAAACGGCGTGGGGTCCCCCCAAAAATCCATACCAGACCCTTATCCGAGCATGCAACCTGGCAGGCCGCAGGAAAAGAGGGGGGGACGAGAGTGCGGCCCCCCCTCCTGAACCGTACCAGGCCACATGCCCTCAACATTGGGAGGGTGCTTTGGGGTAGCCCCCCAAAAAACCTTGTCCCCATGTTGATGAGGACAAGGGCCTCATCCCCACAACCCTGGCCAGTGGTTGTGGGGGTTTGCGGGCGGGGGGCTTATCGGAATCTGGAAGCCCCCTTTAACAAGGGGACCCCCAGATCCCGCCCCCCCCTGTGTGAAATGGTAAGGGGGTACTTACCCCTACCATTTCACTAAAAAACTGTCAAAAATGTTAAAAATGACAAGAGACAGTTTTTGACAATTCCTTTATTTAAATACTTCTTCTTTCTTCTATCTTCCTTCATCTTCTGGTTCTTCTGGTTCTTCCTCCGGCGTTCTCGTCCAGCATCTCCTCCACGGCGTCTTCTATCTTCTTTATAGGGAGTGTTATTCCTGCGCTACCAATCAGTGCTACTAATATGGTTTAGAATAGGGAGAAGCAGCTTGCACCGAATAGGGTTCAG
The DNA here is from genome assembly GCA_037952835.1 of Lithobates septentrionalis. NCBI lineage: Eukaryota > Metazoa > Chordata > Amphibia > Anura > Ranidae > Lithobates > Lithobates septentrionalis. The sequence continues at coordinate 905,534 of JBBDGP010001210.1, read as the reverse complement.
CCTTAAACCCTGAAAAGTGACAATGATAAAAAATTGGGGGTTGGTGCCGCGCTAGTCCTGAGGTGAAATCCAGTCGCTGAGTATGCTGGATATGTGTTCCAGCCTGTACTGCAGTAAGGGGTGTTGATACAATCCTAAGCAATAAGTGTAGTGCTAAGTAGATAAGCAAATGAAAAGTGCCAAAATAGGTGCTCCAAATAAAAGAGAAATATATAGTAAAAATATATGTAAAACACTGGAGCCCACCCCAAGGGATTATGTGTTACAATGTGTACTATACAATGATAGACCAATAAAGTGACAATATAAAATCCGGTGATGGAGCAATAACAAAATAAATATTCTTCAAAAATCATACGGTATTTGCCTCTAATACATTTAAAAAACATAAAAAGTGCTGTACATATATATCCAAAAATTAATGCAGTATATTAAACCGTGGTTAGTCACTAAAATATGTGACTGGGGACAACAGTGCCAAAAGAAACAGGATAATTAAAAATTATTTTCATTCAGTGTTATAATGAATAGCCATAGTGATCTAAACAAAAGTGCATCATGCAGTAAAGTGTCCGGCAACCAGCAGGGGGTGCTCAAAATTCAGTTAATACAGTTCAGATGAAAGTGCCTAAGTGCAGCAAAAAACAGCTTCAATATTTCCTTGGTGGTATCACATTAACATGACATGCAGATGAGGTAAATTGACATAACTTCAGAGGAATGGTGACTGTGCAGTATTAGAGCAAGATTGTATCCATGCAGGAATCCTCAAACAGTGGGTAGTGGCCTCTTACCTCGCTATACTGAGGTTACAGCATAGAGCAGCAGTCGCTATTGGTGTCTCCTATGCAGGGGGGTCCTAGATGCTGTGCTGTTAATTAGTCAGACCTCAAGCCCATAGGGAACATCATGTTGGAATGAAGAGAGAAAGTCCCATATAGTGTAGTATTTAGTATTAAAAGTTAGACTTTATTTAGTATTACAACGTCATACAGGGTACTCACACAGTGAACAGTGGATGGTACAATGTATCCAGACGAGCGGCGAACGCAGCTGTGGGCTCCAGTACGTGGGCCGAATAAAAAGACATAAAAACAATGCAGAGCAAACCTCTCTCCTACGAGCAGCGAACTTGTTCTGTGTCTAGTAGGGATGAGCTTCGTGTTCGAGTCGAACCCATGTTCGACTCGAACATCGGCTGTTCGACCGTCCGTCGAATTGCGAACGTTATGGGCCGTTCGCGCCAAATTCGTGTGGCGCGTCACGGCCCATAATTCACTGCGGCATCGCAGTGCATTGCTGGCTGATGATTGGCCAAGCATGCACTATGACCCGCATGCTTGGCCAATCACAGCGCCGTCAGTAGAGAGAGCTGTAATTGGCCAAAGCCAGGGTGGCTTTGGCCAATTATGGCTCAGGGGATTTAGTACACGCCCCACACTATATAAGGCCGCCTGCACGGCGGCCCTGTGTAGTGTGTTCCGGTGTGCTGATAGAGAGAGAGACAGTGTCATTTGATTTGAGTTAGCTAGATTAGGCTAGATCTGTTCCTGCTATTTACATTTAGTGCAGTGCGTCCTGCTCACAGTGTTCAGCTAGATCCGTTCCTGCTATTTACATTTAGTGCAGTCAGTGCGTCCTGCTCACAGTGTTCAGCTAGATCCGTTCCTGCTATTTACATTTAGTGCAGTCAGTGCGTCCTGCTCACAGTGTTCAGCTAGATCCGTTCCTGCTATTTACATTTAGTGCAGTGCGTCCTGCTCACAGTGTTCAGCTAGATCCGTTCCTGCTATTTACATTTAGTGCAGTGCGTCCTGCTCACAGTGTTCAGCTAGATCCGTTCCTGCTATTTACATTTAGTGCAGTCAGTGCGTCCTGCTCACAGTGTTCAGCTAGATCCGTTCCTGCTATTTACATTTAGTGCAGTGCGTCCTGCTCACAGTGTTCAGCTAGATCCGTTCCTGCTATTTACATTTAGTGCAGTGCGTCCTGCTCACAGTGTTCAGCTAGATCCGTTCCTGCTATTTACATTTAGTGCAGTGCGTCCTGCTCACAGTGTTCAGCTAGATCCGTTCCTGCTATTTACATTTAGTGCAGTGCGTCCTGCTCACAGTGTTCAGCTAGATCCGTTCCTGCTATTTACATTTAGTGCAGTCAGTGCGTCCTGCTCACAGTGTTCAGCTAGATCCGTTCCTGCTATTTACATTTAGTGCAGTCAGTGCGTCCTGCTCACAGTGTTCAGCTAGATCCGTTCCTGCTATTTACATTTAGTGCAGTGCGTCCTGCTCACAGTGTTCAGCTAGATCCGTTCCTGCTATTTACATTTAGTGCAGTGCGTCCTGCTCACAGTGTTCAGCTAGATCCGTTCCTGCTATTTACATTTAGTGCAGTGCGTCCTGCTCACAGTGTTCAGCTAGATCCGTTCCTGCTATTTACATTTAGTGCAGTGCGTCCTGCTCACAGTGTTCAGCTAGATCCGTTCCTGCTATTTACATTTAGTGCAGTGCGTCCTGCTCACAGTGTTCAGCTAGATCCGTTCCTGCTATTTACATTTAGTGCAGTGCGTCCTGCTCACAGTGTTCAGCTAGATCCGTTCCTGCTATTTACATTTAGTGCAGTCAGTGCGTCCTGCTCACAGTGTTCAGCTAGATCCGTTCCTGCTATTTACATTTAGTGCAGTCAGTGCGTCCTGCTCACAGTGTTCAGCTAGATCCGTTCCTGCTATTTACATTTAGTGCAGTGCGTCCTGCTCACAGTGTTCAGCTAGATCCGTTCCTGCTATTTACATTTAGTGCAGTGCGTCCTGCTCACAGTGTTCAGCTAGATCCGTTCCTGCTATTTACATTTAGTGCAGTGCGTCCTGCTCACAGTGTTCAGCTAGATCCGTTCCTGCTATTTACATTTAGTGCAGTGCGTCCTGCTCACAGTGTTCAGCTAGATCCGTTCCTGCTATTTACATTTAGTGCAGTGCGTCCTGCTCACAGTGTTCAGCTAGATCCGTTCCTGCTATTTACATTTAGTGCAGTCAGTGCGTCCTGCTCACAGTGTTCAGCTAGATCCGTTCCTGCTATTTACATTTAGTGCAGTGCGTCCTGCTCACAGTGTTCAGCTAGATCCGTTCCTGCTATTTACATTTAGTGCAGTGCGTCCTGCTCACAGTGTTCAGCTAGATCCGTTCCTGCTATTTACATTTAGTGCAGTCAGTGCGTCCTGCTCACAGTGTTCAGCTAGATCCGTTCCTGCTATTTACATTTAGTGCAGTCAGTGCGTCCTGCTCACAGTGTTCAGCTAGATCCGTTCCTGCTATTTACATTTAGTGCAGTCAGTGCGTCCTGCTCACAGTGTTCAGCTAGATCCGTTCCTGCTATTTACATTTAGTGCAGTGCGTCCTGCTCACAGTGTTCAGCTAGATCCGTTCCTGCTATTTACATTTAGTGCAGTGCGTCCTGCTCACAGTGTTCAGCTAGATCCGTTCCTGCTATTTACATTTAGTGCAGTCAGTGCGTCCTGCTCACAGTGTTCAGCTAGATCCGTTCCTGCTATTTACATTTAGTGCAGTGCGTCCTGCTCACAGTGTTCAGCTAGATCCGTTCCTGTTATCTTCCTACTGACAGGCAGGCTTGTCTGGTTACAGTATATAAAGCTACCTGAAGAAAATTACAGGTGTTCTATCCCAGCTTAGTGCAGCTACAGGCCATTAGTATGTCTGGAAGGCCAAGAAGGAGAGGCAGACAGTCACAAGCCAATAAGAGAGGGCAAGCAGGCTCTGTGTCTAGTGCTGGTCGTGGAGACGGTGCATCCTCATCAGCACGTGGCCATGGGACACGCTTGGCCTTTTTTTCGGCAGCTGGCCGTGTTGAGCCGCAACATGCAGAAAACTTGGTCAAGTGGATGACCAAGCCGTCCTCATCCTCCTCATCCTCTCTCACCCATGCCCAGGGTGCTTTGTCTGGCAAAGCAGCGGCCTCTTCCCTCAGCTCAATGTCATCAGTGACTCCTTCCCTAGCTCCACCATGTCCTCATGAGGATTCCCTCGAACTGTTTGACCACAGTGTTGGGTACATGCTCCAGGAGGATGCCCAGCGTTTGGAAGGCTCTGATGATGATACTGAGCTCGATGAAGGCAGTAACATGAGCACGGACAGAGGGGGTGCCCAAGAAGGACAGCAATCTGGCAGTCATGCTCCCCCTGCTGCAGCATACTGCCAGGTTTGCTCCAGTGATGAGGAGGGAGGGGATGATGAGGTCACTGACTCAACGTGGGTGCCTGATAGGAGAGAGGAGGAGGAGGAGGAGGAGGAGGAGGCGGCACATCACCAACGAGGCAGGATGCCCTCCAGGGGCCAGCCTAAGGGCAGCACATTGACTGCATCACACCCCAAAGCTCCACATGTGCAGGGCGCTGCAGTCTCTGCGCGTTATTCAAAAAGTTCTTTGGTGTGGGCCTTTTTTGAGACGAGTGCATCAGATCGCACCGCTGCTATTTGCAACATATGTCTCAAGCGTATCTCGCGTGGCCAAAACATCTCCCGCTTGGGTACCACATGCTTGACCAGACATATGTTGACCTGCCATGCAGTTCGTTGGCAAGCATATCTAAAAGACCCACACCAAAGAACAAAGAGGATCTCTCCTTGCTCCTCATCAGCTGAGATTTCCAACCCCACTAGACCTTCAGTCCTCTCTGAGACCTGCAGTGAGAGGAATGAAGGTGTAGAATTAGGTGTGTCACAGCCAAGTACTTGTGGGCAATCTGCTTTTGGTACACCGACGCCAGATTGTACCAGGCAAATTTCCCTGCCCCAGCTGCTGCACCGCCGAAAGAAGTTTGCTCCCAGCCATCCACATGCCCAGCGGTTGAATGCTAGCTTGGCAAAATTGCTAGCACTTCAACTGCTGCCTTTTCAGTTGGTAGACTCTGCCCCCTTCCGTGAGTTTGTGGAATGTGCGGTTCCTCAGTGGCAGGTACCCAAACGCCACTTTTTCTCACGGAAGGCGATTCCAGCTCTCTACCGGCATGTGGAAGACAATGTCCATGCCCCCTGGACAGGGCGGTCAGCGGTAAGGTGCATATTACCGCTGACTCATGGTCCAGCAGGCATGGACAGGGACGTTACTTAAGTTTCACGGCGCATTGGGTGACTCTGCTGGCAGCTGGGAAGGATGCAGGACAAGGTGCAGTAGTGTTGGAGGTTGTTCCGCCACCACGCCTCCAAAATGCTGATTGTGACACACCTCTCTCCTCCACCCCCTCCTCTTCTTCTTCCTCCATGGCCTCTTCCTCGGAACCAGCGGTGCTCCGTAGGCGTTCAAGGGGCTACGCAAGTACGCAGGCCAAAAGATGCCATGCGGTGCTTGAGCTGGTGTGCTTGGGGGACAGGAGCCACACTGGGGCAGAGGTTCTGTCAGCTCTGCAGGGGCAGGTTCAGAGGTGGTTGACGCCACGCCAACTTAAGGCAGGAATGGTGGTTTGCGACAATGGCACCAACCTCCTCTCTGCCCTCCGACAGGGACAACTGACCCATGTGCCCTGTTTGGCTCACGTCCTTAACTTGGTGGTGCAGCGGTTCTTGGGCAGGTACCCGGGCTTACAGGATGTCCTGAGGCAGGCCAGGAAAGTCTGTGTGCATTTCCGCCGGTCATATAATGCCAGTGCTCGGCTGACGGACCTCCAAAAGGAGTTTAACCTGCCCAAGAACCGCCTAATCTGTGACATGCCCACCAGGTGGAACTCGACATTGGCCATGCTGCAGCGGCTGCACACGCAGCAGAGGGCCATAAATGAGTACCTGTGCGACTATGGCACCAGGACAGGGTCAGGGGACCTTGGTTTTTTTTCCCCACGCCAGTGGGCCATGATCAGGGATGCATGCACTGTCCTGTCACCATTCGAGGAGGCCACGAGGATGGTGAGCACTGACAGTGCATGCATCAGTGACACTGTCCCCCTTGTCCACCTGTTGGAGCACACGCTGCGTGGAATAATGGACAGGACACTTAAGGCAGAACAGAGGCAGGAAGAGGAGGACTTCCTTAGCTCTCAAGGCCCCCTTTATCCAGACAGTGTTCCTGCGTGCCCGCCGATCACACAGGAAGAGGACGAGGAGGAGGAGGAGGAGGAGGAGGAAGATTGTGTCAGTATGGAGGTGGAGCCTGGCACTCAGCATCAGCAGTCTTTAAGGGATCAGTCCCAAGGAACACATGGACTTGTACGTGGCTGGGAGGAGGTGGCTGCGGACGTTGTTGTCCTTAGTGACCCAGAGGACTCCGGACCGAATGCCTCAGCAAACCTACGCTGCATGGCCTCCCTGATCCTGCAAAGCCTGCGTAAGGATCCTCGTATTCGTGGTATCAAGGAGAAGGACCAATACTGGCTGGCAACCCTCCTTGATCCACGTTACAAGGGTAAGGTTGCGGACCTTATCTTGCCATCGCAGAGGGAGCAGAGGATGAAACATCTTCGGGAGGCCTTGCAGAAAGGTCTGTGCAACGCGTTCCCAGAGACTGGGAGGTTACAAACTCCTGTTTCTGGACAACGTGTTGCTGAGGCTTCGGTCAGTCAAAGAAGGAGCGGTGGAGAAGGTGGCCGTCTGACCGATGCGTTCAGACAATTTTTTGGTCCGCAGCCCCAAGGTATGATCGGTTCCAGCAACCATCGCCAGCGTCTGTTTTACATGGTGCAGGAATACCTAGGGGCAAGATCAGACTTGGACACCTTTCCCACCGAAAATCCTCTGGGTTACTGGGTCTTGAGGATGGATCACTGGCCAGAGCTTGCACAGTATGCAATTGAGCTACTGGCCTGTCCTGCATCCAGCGTTCTTTCGGAACGCACATTCAGTGCTGCTGGAGGCGTGGTAACCGATCACAGGGTGCGTCTGTCCACTGACTCGGTCGATCGGCTGACCTTCATAAAAATGAATCAGTCTTGGATCACCACCAGCTACCAAGCACCTGATGCTGATGTAACTGAATAATTTTTTTCAGATCCCTTCAAAGACTGCCTATGCTGATGTTGAGTGACTATCCCTGAGTAATTATCCTCTTCCTCCTCAATCATCACGCTGATAGCTTGTAAGAACATTTTTGGTTCTGGGCGCCACCACCAGTGCCTAAGGCACAATTTTTCAGCCCCTGTATAACAGGGGCGTGTAATTACAATTTTTGATGTAATACTTTGCAGCAGGGCTCATTCCTGCATTCCAACTAGAGTGTCTGTGAGGGGTTGCAGTGTTGTGGCACCAGCACCAGTGCCTAAGGCCCAATTTTTCTGCCCCTGTCTAACAGGGGCGTGTAATTACAATTTTTGATGCAATACTTTGCAGCAGGGCTCGTTCCTGCGTTCCAACTAGAGTGTCTGTGAGGGGTTGCAGTGTTGTGGCACCAGCACCAGTGCCTAAGGCCCAATTTTTCTGCCCCTGTCTAACAGGGGCGTGTAATTACAATTTTTGATGCAATACTTTGCAGCAGGGTTCGTTCCTGCGTTCCAACTAGAGTGTCTGTGAGGGGTTGCAGTGTTGTGGCACCAGCACCAGTGCCTAAGGCCCAATTTTTCTGCCCCTGTCTAACAGGGGCGTGTAATTACAATTTTTGATGCAATACTTTGCAGCAGGGCTCGTTCCTGCGTTCCAACTAGAGTGTCTGTGAGGGGTTGCAGTGTTGTGGCACCAGCACCAGTGCCTAAGGCCCAATTTTTCTGCCCCTGTCTAACAGGGGCGTGTAATTACAATTTTTGATGCAATACTTTGCAGCAGGGCTCGTTCCTGCGTTCCAACTAGAGTGTCTGTGAGGGGTTGCAGTGTTGTGGCACCAGCACCAGTGCCTAAGGCCTAATTTTTCAGCTCCTGTTCAACAGGGGCATGTAATTACAATTCTTGATCTAATATTTCACAGCAGGGCCCTGTGAGGGCTTACAGTGTTTTGGCCACAGCAACACCTAAGGCCCAAATTTCTGCTGAGTATATAGGGCAGGACCCTACTTTCAAACATCTAACTTACAAACGACTCCTACTTGCAAACGGAAGGAGACAACAGGAAGTGAGATGAAATCTACCCCTAGGAAGGGAAATTCTCTCATGTAAGAGTTAATATGGGAAAACAATTTCTCCTTTCCACTGATGCTTTCCAATCCTTGTTCCACAAAAAAACCCAAATTTTCAAAAAACATTTTTCATTGGGACAAAAAAGTGAGGTGAAATCTTCTGAAGAGGAGGAAAGACGCAAAACAAATGTCACAGGGGTGATAACCCTTCCCTATGTTTTCCAAAAAGCTTAGAAAAGATTTTTTGGCTGGAGCTAAACACGTTAAAAATGTTCAAAATTACAAACAGATTCTACTTAACAACAAACCTACAGTCCCTGTCTTGTTTGCACCGCCTGTATACTGCTGTTCAGAGTATATAGGGACCTTTCCTTATTTTAATTTGGGTGCGGGGTTCCCCTTAATATCCATACAAGACCCAAAGGGCCTGGTAATGGACTGGGGGGTACCCATGCCGTTTGTCTCACTGATTTTCATCCATATTGCCAGGACCCGACATGACATTAAACCCGCAAGCAGTTTTAAATGAGATTTTTTCCTTTAAAAATGACATTTGGTGCAGGGACTGTTCTAAACATGGGAAACACGCGTCACTTTACAGGCATACTATAGACACCCCCCAGGTACGATATTTAAAGGAATATTTCACTTTTTTTTTTTTACTTTAAGCATCATTAAAATCACTGCTCCCGAAAAAACGGCCGTTTTTAAAAGTTTTTTTTGCATTGATACATGTCCCCTGGGGTAGGACCCGGGTCCCCACACCCTTTTTAGGACAATACCATGCAAATTAGCCTTTAAAATGAGCACTTTTGATTTCGAACGTTCGAGTCCCATAGACGTCAATGGGGTTCTAACGTTCGTGCGAACTTGCGGTCCGTTCGCGGGTTCTGGTGCGAACCGAACTGGGGGGTGTTCGGCTCATCCCTAGTGTCTAGCAATGTGAAACAGCCTATTCCGTCCCTACGTGTGTCATCACCGATCACGTGACTTCTTCAGGGGATCTTCTCTTCTTCATTTTCTTCTCCGGGCCGCTCCGCATCCATGCTGGCATGGTGGGAGGCTCCCGCTGTGTGATGGCGCTCCTCGTCTGACAGTTCTTAAATAACGGGGGGCGGGGCTACCCGGTGACCCCGCCACCCTCTGACGCACGGGACATGACGGGACTTCCCTGTGGCATTCCCCGTGATGGCACAGGGAAGTCCCGTCAAGTCACCGTGCGTCAGAGGAGGGCGGGGTCACCGGGTAGCCCCGCCCCCCGTTATTTAAGAACTGTCAGACGAGGAGCGCCGTCACACAGCGGGAGCCTCCCTCCATGCCAGCATGGATGCGGAGCGGCCCGGAGAAGAAAATGAAGAAGAGAAGAAGAGAAGAAGAGAAGAAAAGAAGAAGAGAAGAGTGGGAGCCTCCCCCCATGCCATGGGTGCGGAGCGGCCCGAGGAGAAGAAGATAGAAGACGCCGCGGAGGAGATGCTGGACGAGAACGCCGGAGGAAGAACCAGAGGAGCCAGAAGAACCAGAAGAACCAGAAGATGAAGGAAGATAGAAGAAAGAAGAAGCATTTAAATAAAGGAATTGTCAAAAACTGTCTCTTGTCATTTTTAACATTTTTGACAGTTTTTTAGTGAAATGGTAGGGGTAAGTACCCCCTTACCATTTCACACAGGGGTGGGCGGGATCTGGGGGTCCCCTTGTTAAAGGGGGCTTCCAGATTCCGATAAGCCCCCCGCCCGCAAACCCCCAAAACCACCGGCCAGGGTTGCGGGGATGAGGCCCTTGTCCTCATCAAAATGGGGACAAGGTGTTTTGGGGGGCTACCCCAAAGCACCCTCCCAATGTTGAGGGCATGTGGCCTGCACTCTCGTCCCCCCCTCTTTTCCTGGGGCCTGCCAGGTTGCGTGCTCGGATAAGGGTCTGGTATGGATATTTGGGGGGACCCCACGCCGTTTTTTTTTTCTTTTTGGCGCGGGGTTCCCCTTAAAATCCATACCAGACCTGAAGGGTCTGGTATGGAATTTAGGGGGAACCCCACGTCATTTTTTTTTTAAATTTTGGCCGGGGTTCCCCTTAATATCCATACCAGACCTCAAGGGCCTGGTATGGAATTTAGGGAGACTCCCACGTCATTTTTTTTTTTTTAATTTTGGTTCGGGGTTCCCCTTTGGGGAATTCCCATGCCGTTTTTATCAATGAACTTCTATGTGTATTGTCGGCAATGCAATAGCCGCGGGTAGTTTTAAATGAGTTTTTTCCTTCAAAATGTCATTTTGCTGTCAGACTGTTCTAAACACAGGAAACATGCGCCCCTTTACAGGCATACTATAGACACCCCCCAGGTACGAAATTTAAAGGGATATTACACTTTTATTGTTTGACTTTAAGCATTATTAAAATCACTGCTCCTAAAAAAACGGCCGCTTTTAAAACTTTTTTTTGCATTGATCCATGTCCCCTGGGGCAGGACCCAGGTCCCCAAACACTTTTTATGACAATAACTTGCATATTAGCCTTTAAAATTAGCACTTTTGATTATTCATGTTCGTGTCCCATAGACTTTAACGGTGTTCGGGAGTTCGAACGAACTTTTTTCCTGTTCGCATGTTCTGGTGCGAACCGAACAGGGGGGTGTTCGGCTCATCCCTAAACACTACTATGTATGACCTATAAATGCTCAAAATTTCTGATTTCTTGTCAATGACATATATGTCTTCAATAACTTTACTCCCATAAATCTATTTCTAAGATAGGAGATTATTAAACCATATGCAGCTGTTCCAGATGTTCCCTGCACTGCCTCGTAATATAAAATATGTCCACCCTACACTGTAGAGGGATATCTTCAATATGCTCTCCGAATTTTCGTCTTGTAACATATAATATGTCCACCTTATATTGAAAAGGGATTCAATTAAGCTATTAGACACGTGAAGACATGTATAGCCATGGACAAACACCTTATATTTTATAGCATGACCAATGCTTTTCTTCATATGTTTTTACTTTGACCTTTCATATTAATATGTGTTATACCTCTATATTGTGTACTATTGTATGTAATACTCAGTCTGTATTTATAACATCAATATGTCTTGTACTACTGTTAGTTCATGTTACCATGTTCAGCAGCCTATTTGTACCTATGGAACTAACATCTATGTCATGAAGTTTATCCTTCATCCTTACTAAACAGGTTATTACGGTTTATGATACAGACTTTCAATCAGAGAATTTACAATATGTGTCTATGTTAGCTTACCAACTTCTTGCCTGTACTTTGATTGCCTATATGAAATTACACTATCATACTGGCCTTGCTTCTATACTATCAATTAGTTCTATTTATCTTCAAACAGCTACCCACTATAAGTATATGTCACTACTTGTATATACAAATTTGCTTTTCCATCAATGTTGCTGTTCCCTTTTGACATACAATGTCTTTTTGTACTTCTTATGAAGTGGCTATGTCCCCTTGTGTATATAAAATCTATACTATGGTTTTTACAGATCTAATACTTCTTTTCTCGCTTTTCCCTAGGTCTCCCTTGGATGCGATCGGCCAGAGCGGTTGCCTGGCACGGAAAGCCGCCCAGTCACACTAGAGAGGTCTTAATTAGAGGTCAGCTGGGCGATCCGACATCCCCGCCCACAACCTCCATCTTGCTACTCCGGCGGACATGCACAGTCCGCCGGCGTGGCATATCGTGTCGGTGGGCCGGGTGTGCGCGACGCCGCTCCAACGTGCTTACGCTGGCGCGTGCGTGGTAGGGGCGGCGCCGCGCACCTACGGCTCAAGGGGCGGTTCTGAGGTCTCCCTAGCAATGGACTCTATCATTCAGCTGAGTGCCAGCTGATGAGAGTTCATCTCACATTAATGCCAGGCTCACTCACTCCCAGCTCGAGCGTTGTACATGCTGGATGCTGGGATGCGTGACTGGCTTACTTTCAATTTGCTTCAAAAAGGTACTGTTTATACTTTTCTACACTACCCATTTTTTTAGATACTTTTCTATTATACAATCCCTTATCAATTCCCCTTCCCAGAGTCCCAACACCACTGTTATTTGGAACTAATGTTTAACCATGTTTGTTGCTTGAACTCCTTATATACATTAACTACTATAGCTGGTAATGCCGCGTACACACGGTCGGACTTTCTATCCTACTTGGTCCGGCACACTTTCCGACGGACTTTGTCTGCCAGGTGCGCCGGACTTTAAAACGGACGGACTTGCCCACACACGCCGGGACTTTCCGGCGGGCTAAGTCCGCCCGTCTTTCCGACGGACTTTCGCCGGAGTTCCGGCGGACTTTCAGAATGAACGGACTTGCCCACACACGGACAAGTCCGTTCATTTTGAACGTGACTCAGGTGCGACGGGACTAGCAAAGGATGTCAATCTTGCCGCTTTTATCGGCGAGATTGACACCTTGCGAGCCCCGTTGCGGGGCATACCAAGCCCTTAGGTCTGGTATGGATTATAAAGGGAAGCCCCTACACCGAAAAAACGGCGTGGGGTCCCCCCTAAAATCCATACCAGACCCCGATCCGAGCACGCAGCCTGGCCGGTCAGGAAAGGGGGTGGGGACGAGCGAGCACCCCCCCTCCTGAACCGTACCAGGCCGCATGCCCTCAACATGGGGGGTGGGTGCTTTGGGGGAGGGGGGCGCCCCCCCACCCCAAAGCACCTTGTCCCCATGTTGATGAGGACAAGGGCCTCTTCTTGACAACCCTGGCCATTGGTTGTCGGGGTCTGCGGGCGGGGGGCTTATCGGAATCTGGGAGCCCCCTTTATAAGGGGGCCCCCAGATCCCGGCACCCCACCCTATGTGAATGAGTATGGGGTACATGGTACCCCTACCCATTCACCTAGGGAAAAAGTGTAAGTAATAAAACACACTACACAGGTTTTTAAAATATTTTATTAAACAGCTCCGGGGGGGGATCTTCCTCCGGCTTCGGGGGTCTTCTTCTGGCTTCGGGGGTCCCTCCGCTTCATCTTCTCCCGGCGTCCGGTTGGTTCTTCTCCGCTCTCTTCTCCCGGTGTTCCAGTTCTTCGGCCGGCTCCTCTGCTGTCTTCAGGTAGCTCTCTTGCCAGCGGAGGTCCGGACTTCTGAGCTTCTGGGCTTCTGGGCTGCTGGGCTTCTTCTCTTCTCTTCTCCAGATGTTGACACGACGCTCTCTCCGGCTGGACTGCTCTCCGAGGGCTGCGTTGTGACTTATATAGGCGGAGACCCCGCCCCCTTTTGATGTCACAGTCCCTGGGCATGCTGGGACTGTGACGTTTTAGGGGGCGTGGTCGACCACGCCCCCTAAAACGTCACAGTCCCAGCATGCCCAGGGACTGTGACATCATATGGGGGCGGGGTCTCCGCCTATATAAGTCACAACGCAGCCCTCAGAGACCAGTCCAGCCGGAGAGAGCGTCGTGTCAACATCTGGGGGAAGAGAAGAGAAGAGAAGACAAGAAGCCCAGAAGCCCAGAAGTCCGGACCTCCGCTGGCAATAGAGCTACATGAAGACAGCGGAGGGGCCGGCCGAAGACCTGGGACACCGGGAGAAGAGGCCGGAGAGCGGAGAAGAACCAACCGGACGCCGGGAGAAGATGAACCGGAGGGACCCCCGAAGACGGAAGAAGACCCCCCCGGAGCTGTTTAATAAATTATTTTAAAAACCTGTGTTGTGTTTTATTATTGACACTTTTTACCTAGGTGAATGGGTAGGGGTACCATGTACCCCATACTCATTCACATAGGGTGGGGGGGCCGGGATCTGGGGGCCCTCTTATTATAGGGGGCTCCCGGATTCCGATAAGCCCCCCGCCCGCAGACCCCGACAACCAACGGCCAGGGTTGTCGGGAAGAGGCCCTTGTCCTCATCAACATGGGGACAAGGTGCTTTGTGGTGGGGGGGCACCGTAAGGTGCCCCCTCCCCCAAAGCACCCCCCCATGTTGAGGGCATGCGGCCTGGTACGGTTCAGGAGGGGGGGCACTCGCTCGTCCCCACCCCCTTTCCTGACCGGCCGGGCTGCGTGCTCGGATCGGGGTCTGGTATGGATTTTGGGGGGACCCCCACGCCGGTTTTTCGGCGTAGGGGGTTCCCCTTAAAGTTCCATACCAGACCTAAGGGCCTGGGATGCCCCCCGCACTCGCCGCAATGGGAAAATTTGTTTTTCCTATTGCAGCGAGTGCGAGATGCAGTAACCTGCTCCTCCGTCGTATCTGGTCCGTCGGACCAGCATACAGACGAACGGGCTTTCCGTCAGGAACTGAGTCCGGCGGAGTTACGACGTAAAGATTTGAAGCAGGCTTCAAATCTGAAGTACGTCGGATTTCCGACCGAAACGGTCCGTTGGAAGTCCGATGGAGACCACACACGGTCGGATTGTCCGCCAGACTTGGTCCGGCGGCGTCCGTCGGACTTTTGCAGGTGAAAAGTCCGACCGTGTGTACGCGGCATAATACCCACACAGTAAGAACAACTATAAAACCATATGATTAGTACAAAAAACTCTATTTGTTATTCTTTTAAAAAACATTGTAATTTTCTACCTTTATTTTTGCTAATACAGTACTGTACAACCGTACTTAACGTTATTAATCTCACTTGCTATTATTCAAAATATGCTGCTATTCCTTACCTTTAATTATTATTTGTGTCAATACAATATTACACAATCTCACTTACTCTTTCACTTCTAGTTATAAATTTGATTTACAAACAACATCTATTACATGTGTCTCAATCTCTATTAGACATATGATATCTACATATTACTCGGCACCACATCCTTTGTTTTATACTATACATTTATATTGATTGATTCGGTGTCACCGGTATCCGAATCCACCGTTTCTGGTAAGCGTATTGCATCTGTTTTCTGTTCAAGATCTTTGTGCTGACGATACACACATCTGAAGATTTTCCATTTATGTTGGACTTACTATATATTTCTCATCATGGGACTATTATTTTATTGTGGTTTAACTGACACTTTATTTCACTATTGAACTCTATTCATCTATTTTATCTCACTTATTTATACTTTTTTGCTTTAGTGGGTCATTTCTACTGATCATTTTATTACTTTTTAGTTTGTTCAGTATTAGCGCTACATTTACTTACGACATTCTAATCCTGTCACAACACAGAGGGACCCTGGAGGCACAGGTGCAGCTACTCCTGAATACTTTGTCCCACTTCGGGTGGCTTATCAACTACTCAAAAAGTCAGCTGATGCCTACGCAAAAAAAAGACATACCTGGGAGACTTATTCAACACTCCAGAGAAAGCTGTCACTCCCTCCAGAGAAGATCCCGAAGTTGATACAGAAGGTCAAGCAGGCGTTAGGGAGCTGCTCCATGCCAGCATCAGACTGCCTAAGCCTCCTAGGGTCCCTTTCATCTTGCATACCAATGGTGAAATGGGCCAGGTGGCATCTACGAGATTTCCAGTCAGGGTTTCTGGCGCAGTGGAGAAGGAAACACTTGGGACAATTATTAGTCATCACCTTTCCCATGAAAGCCAGCCTCTGGTGGGGGACAAGACCATCCAACCTTCTAATCCATCATTCCCTGGGACCCATCTCATGGTCTGTCCTTACATCGTATGAAAGTCAACTAGGATGGGGGTATACTACCAGAGCCAGCTAGTACAAGGGAGATGGCGGTTCAAGGCGGAAGGGATGATTTCCAACATCCTAGAGCTAAGGGCAGCATGGATGGCAATTTTATATCTAGCTCCACTTCTCAAAGGTAAGTCCATACTGCTCCAGATGGACAACCGAGCAGCAGCGGCCTATGTTCAAAACCAAGAGGGGATGCACACCAGGTCCCTAACCAGCGAGTTAGCCCCAATTATATCTTGGGCTGAGAACAATTTGGTCGATCTGCGGGCTGTTTACATCCCAGCCCCTGAGAATCAGCTAGGGGATCACCTTTCAAGGTCCTTCCACAACAGCATAGAATGGTCTCTGGACCCTCAAGTTTTCCGCTGGATATGTCAACAGTGGGGTACTCCCCAGATAGATCTTTTGCTTCCCCGTTCAACGCGAAGACTCCTCTGTTCTTCTCGAGATTCCCATCTCCAAGGTCAGCAGGGGTGGATGCCCTAATTCAGCCCTGGGACTTCCAGAAGGGGTATGCATTCCCTCCGGTTCCTCTGATTCTGAGGTTCCTCCAGCGCCTGACATCGGAGAAAGTCACTAGCCTGCCGGTCATCCCATACTGGCTGAGGAAACCGTGGTTTCCGCTGTTAGTCAAATTGGCTTTGTGCGACCCACTTCCACTTCCCCACTCGGACAACCTCCTATCTCAGGGCAATTTCTTCCACCCACATCTGGAGATTTTGGACTTGAAGGTCTGAAAATTGAGCGGAAGAGGCTGGGCGACTTAGGGTGCTCACATAGGGTAATCCAAACATTACTACAAGCCAGGAAGTCATCTACCAATGCCACCTACTACAGGGTATGGAAAAAATTCACTCAGCTGGCAGAATCTAGCAATTTCAATCTGCTGGGGCCTGGAGTCCAAAATATTCTACTCTTTCTACAGTCGGGCCTGGACTTAGGCTTAGGCCTCAACACGCTGAAGGTTCAGGTTTCGGCCTTATCAGCCTTAATGGACACACGCTGGGCACTAAATCCCCTCGTAGACTGTTTCCTGAAGGCAGTCCTAAGATTACGCCCTCCCATGAAAACTCTTTTCCCCAAATGGGATCTGACAGTGGTCCTCAATGCCTTGGCCAACCCACCCTTTGCTCCCATTGAAGAATGTTCATTGGAGGATATTACCTGGAAAACAACCTTTCTGATCGCCATCACATCAGGGCGCAGGGTGTCAGAAATTCAAGCTCATGGGGCACAGGAGCCTTACGTAACATTTTTTTCCGGGTAGGATAGTACTGCCGCCTATTCACCAGTTTGTCCCGAAGGTACCCTCAGTTTACCATCTCAATCAAGAATGGGTTCTCCCGGCCTTCAGAAAAGATCCAATCTCTTCAAGACTACAGGAATTGGATAGGGCCAGGTCCCTGAGGCGTTATTTAGAGCTGACAAAACAATTACGCAAGGATCAGCGGCTATTTGTTATTCCCAAGGGCGCAAAGAGGAATGGCGGCTTCCAAAATGACCTTGGCCAGCTGGATCGTGAAACAAATCCAAAAGGCATATCGGGCTAGTGGTCTCTCAGTCCCAACTGCGGTGAATGCTCACTCAATGCGGGGAATGGCTTCTTCTTGGGCAGTTTTGGCTCGGGTCTCCCCTGAGACAATTTGCAGGGCTGCTAGTTGGTCATCCTTCAACACCTTCATGTCACACTATAGCCTAGATCCAGCGGTCCTCACCTACCAAGACTTTGGGAAAAGGACCTTAGAACTGTCTGTTCTGTAAATCATTAAAAAAAAAAAATTGTATTGCAGCACCCTCCCTGTAAGCGAGTTATTTACCATTGGTATGCTGCCATGGGAGGCACCAGGAAAACTGAAAATTGAATACTCACCTTTCCGTAATTTTCCTTTCCTGGTGGCTGCCCATGGCAGCATACACCCTCCCTTCAATAATCCTTAAGTTCTGAAGACTAGTTACAAGAATACCTGAGGGGGGGAGTAACTCTTTTTTTATAGAGTTACATGGTCCTGTGGGTTGGACGAGGGCGGAGCCACCAACCATTGGTATGCTGCCATGGGCAGGCACCAGGAAAGGAAAATTACGGAAAGGTGAGTATTCAATTTTCCGTTTTCTCATCCATAGGATCTCTGAAGGCAACCAAGTTATAAAAAGGCAAAGACACTTGCTGCACCAGACACTAGAGGGCAGCATCCACCCCTGGAAGTGCAGTGCACAAACATACAGCAGCCATCATATATGGATAAAGTATAGAGAACCTGTTATTGTAAATAGGTCTTCTAACAAGGTATCTGTCATCCTTCATCAATGAGTACTTTACGCTCTATCATTATGGGTGTTGCTTGTGGTGTGGATATCTGTAACATCCTTTCTGCAATAGCTGCCTTAATAGGGCTTAGAATTTTGCACAACCATATCCTTGTGAGGCAACCTGTGCAATTTCATTTCTCTGCCTCTGAAGACTGCATGCAGGCCCAAAATGCATCATGAGCTAGGTGAGGCATTCTCTATCATGCTGACATAAATGCATTTGTGCCAGTTTCCTGGATCCTGTCCCTTCACAGGGTAAGTGGAAACAACTCCTTCAGAGTGTATAGACCACATGCTTAAGTGGATGTGAACCTAAGGCTAGGTTTCTACTAGTGCG
Source organism: Lithobates septentrionalis (assembly GCA_037952835.1). NCBI lineage: Eukaryota > Metazoa > Chordata > Amphibia > Anura > Ranidae > Lithobates > Lithobates septentrionalis. The sequence continues at coordinate 887,220 of JBBDGP010001210.1, read as the reverse complement.
ACTTTTCATGTGATTTGGGACTGAAAAGTCACATGACAAGTCGTACCCCATGATTTTCACTAAGCACCTTTCATATCTGTGCGACTTCAAGATGCAGCGACCTCAAAGTAGTCCCTGCACTACTTTGGTCCCACTTTGATGCAACTTGAAGTCCATAGACCTCAAGAATATACAGGCATTGCTTCAAGTCGCGGCAAAAAAATTGCGGCAAAATTGCGCGACTTTGGGGACGCAATAGTGGAAACATAGCCTAATACATGAAATTCGAGCTGGGCACATATATCTTCAGTGTCCTGTAGCCCTCTCCTGACCCATTCTTCTGTTATCAGCCTGATAACTCCTGACAAATTCCTGGACACATCAGAAAAAGCAGCCTGACATTTCTGTCTGGGGAAGCTGCTATAAATAGATTAGCAGGGAGCTGGCCCTGTACAAAACATGATGAGAGGGGGTGTGTGCGCCTTTCCTCCAATCAGCAATTTACACTATCTTGGCTGTAAGCCCAAACACCACACTCTGTGTTAAACAGGAAGAGAACATTTCCTAACACGATCTGAACTTCTAAACAGTATATAAATGTGAAGACAGCAGATACACATGTAGAAACTTTTGTAGGGAGATTTGGTTCATCTCTGTGTATAATAAATGGTAAGAAAGATGAAGGGATTTTTACGGTGCAAAAAAGCTGAGCATAGAAAATTAAAAAAAACAAAATTTTAATTCAACCATTAAAAAACATATAATTTGTACATAATTCATAAAATCTCAATATTGACAAAGTCACAGTGGTCAAAGTGGAATATGAGTGTACATATATTTTGGAAGATGATATAGTTGCATACTAGCCCGACATGTTTCGCAGTGTCGCTTTTTCAAGGGATATGCAAACTGAAAAGATGGTATCATCCAACACTCCTATAGATTCTAAGGAGATATAGAAAATTACAAAATAGCATTCATTGTAAATTACAGAGAAATATGAATATACATAATTATTGAAAGACAAGCGCAATGTCTTCCCTGAAACAGCACTATTAAGGTGCTTACCCCCATAATGACCCAGAGTCTAGTCAATCCCCGCATTCACCAACCAGAACTGGAACAGCGATAGGGCCGATTATGCAACCACAGGGTACAGGAAGGTGGAACTATGTATAAAATACAGGGTATAATGTGTCAAAATGGGCTATTTGTTAATGTAGGGGAGGTAAATATATGGCTAAATATATAAATAGATATCAATAGAGAAAAATTAAATTTTTGCTTATTGAAATTCTGGTGAAGATTCACAAGAGGTGCGTATAAGAAAAGCTAGTTGGCTCAAAAACCAGAGAGCCACTGGGCACTTACTCTAAAAGCTGTATATCATCTCTGTGTATAATTTGAGGCCATTCACTTCACTGGGTGTATGGAGGGTTTACATCCACTTTAATGAATGTGACAACCTGTTAGGTGTCATCGTCCTGGTCAGGACAAGATGATTGTTGGCAGGTTTTATGTTTTTTTGAGCGTTTTGCGTTCAGGGTTTCTGATTCTAAAATAATGCAAAACCCCTAATTTGCATAGTCTCCTTGGGCACTCTTTTGAGAACCATGTCCCACGTCGCCCCCTCCTACTTTTGATAATCTTCTGTGCCACTAACAGGTGTGGAAAGCTCATATTTGCACAAAATATATGGAGAAAAGCATATTACCTCACACCAAAAAACATGGTACCCTGTCTCTTTAAGAGCCATCTGCCTTCATCCACTCACATTGGAAGCATCAGGTGAGCTTCAGGCAGCATTTCCAAAGGCAGACATCAGACACAGTTAAGCTGGACATACACACTATACAATCTTCTCTGGATTTCTTCCCTCAGATTCACCAAAACCACATAACAAGAGGCCAAACCTAGGAGTCTCGATTTGTATGCAATCAGGCAGGCCCTTGCACTACATGGCTCCGCTAAATCTAAGGAAACCAGACAACAAAAGTTGCACAGTGTGTATGGGGTCCTAAAGTCTGATGCCGTGTACACACGGTCGGACTTTTCAGCTACAAAAGTCCGACAGCCTGTTGACAGACTTTCGACTGACTTTAGGCGGACTTTCGACGGACTTTCTAACGACCGGAATTGCCTACACACGATCACACCAAAGTCCAACGGATTCGTACGTCATGACGTACACCGGACTAAAATAAGGAAGTTGATAGCCAGTAGCCAATAGCTGCTCCAGCGTCGGTTTTTGTCCGTCGGACTAGCATACAGATGAGCGGATTTCTGGGTCTGGCGGAGTTACGACGTAAAGATTTGAAGCATGTTCCAAATCTAAAGTCTGTCAGATTTGCGACTAAAAAGGTCCGCTGAAGGTCCGGTGAAGCCCACACACGATCGGATTGTTTGCTGGATTTGGTCCGTCGGCGTCCGTCAGACCAGTCAGGTTGAAAAGTCCGACCGTGTGTACGCCCCATAAGACAAAAAAAACAGTCAGACTGTCAAGCCCACAGGAGTACACAACACAGCAAGGGAGCCAGGACAGCACATCCAGTGACAGACAGGAGAGTCAGAATCTGAGGTAAGTCCTTTACCTGTGTCCCTGCACCCTGTGACACCATTCACAGCCGCTCTCATACTGACAATAAAGCCAGGACAGCAGTGCAGTGAGCTGCATATAAAGACAGGAAAAAATAAAACCAAAGGGAGAGACAATGATAACATTGCAGAGCTCTCATAATACCACACCTGTACAATATCAATGCTGTTTAAGCATCATTTTGTCCATAGCCTTGGCACAAAAAGGCACCCAAAAAAAAAGGAGTTACCTTCAGCATTCAGGGTCTTCCAAACTCCATGAGAGGCTGAACATGGAAGGGTAAGTTCAGCAGGGAGGGATTCAGCAAACAACTTACTTACCAACTGCAGTCAACAGGTGGCCTGGAGCAGGCCAAAAAAGAAGAACTGTCTAATGCCGGCCATACACGGTTTGAATTTCGTAAGAATTTTCTTTCGAAAATCGTATGAAATAATTTTCGTATGAATTTTGCACCATTAGTGGTCTGCAACAACGGCCGATTTTCATGCGGCAATCAAATTTGAGGAATTGGACATGTTGGAAGTTTTTAGAAAAACAAACGATTTTCTAATCAATGATGGGAGAATCGTGCGAGAAATGTAATAAGAAAAGAAAATTTACGGAGAGAAAAGAAGATTCCCCTGCCAAGAAAATTATTTTCTGTAACAACATGCGATGAAATTGAAGGTTTGGTTGGCCGAATTTCAAAAATCAATGGTGGCATCATCGGATCACAAAAAAAAACAACTTTCTGATTTTGAAAAGAAAATTTGTTTGAAATTTGACCGTGTATGGCCTCCTTTAGTTGGGGAGGAGCTGCCTTTTATTCAGCTATACAGGTGGTAATGTGGGGCTCCAGAGGAGATGTTAACCCATTGTGTGCTGATGGGAGGATGGGCCAGGAAATATATATACATTGTGTGTATATATATATATATATATATATATATATATATATATATATATATATATACAGTATCTCAAAAAAGTGAGTATACACCTTTACATTTTTGTAAATAGTTTATTATATCTTCTCATGTGAGAACACTGAAGAAATTACACTGCTACAATGTAAAGTAGTGAGTATACAGCTTGTATAACAGTGTAAATTTGTGTCCCCTCAAAATAACTCACACACAGTCATTAATGTCTAAACCGCTGGCAACAAAAGTGAGTACATCCCTAATTGAAAATGTCCAAATTGGGTCTAAAGTGTCAATATTTTGTGTGGCCACCATTATTTTCCAGCATTGCCTTAACCGTCTTGGGCATGGTGTTCACCAGAGCTTTACAGGTTGCCACTGGAGTCCTCTTCACTCCTCTTCCTCTGACATCACAGAGCTGGTGGATGTTAGAGACCTTGCACTCCCCCACCTTCCGTTTGAGGATGCCCCACAGATGCTCAATAGGGTTTAAGTCTGGAGACATGCTTGGCCAGTCCATCACCTTTACCCTCAGCTTCTTTAGCAAGGCAGTAGTCATCTTGGAGGTGTGTTTGGGGTCTTTAGCATGTTGGAATATTGCCCTGAGACCCAGTCTCCGAAGGGAGGGGATCATGCTCCGCTTCAGTATTTCACAGTACATGTTGACATTCATGGTTCTCTCAATGAAGTGTAGCTCCCCAGTGCCAGCAGCACACCATGACACTCCCATCTCCATCCTTGACTGTATGCAAGACACACTTGTCTTTGTACTTCTCACCTGGTTGCTGCCACACACGCTTGACACCATCTGAACCAAATACGTTTATCTTGGTCTCATCAGACCACAGAACATTGTTCCAGTAATCAATGTCCTTAGTCTGCTTGTCTTCAACAAACTGTTTGCGGGCTTTCTTGTGCATCATCTTTAGAAGAGGCTTCCTTCTGGGACAACAGCCATGCAGACCAATTTAATGCAGTGTGCGGCGTATGGTCTGAGCACTGACAGGCTGACCCCCACCCCTTCAATCTCTGCAGTAGGGATGAGCCGAACACCCCCGGTTCGGTTTGCACCAGAACCTGCGAACGGACCGAAAATTTGCACGAACGTTAGAACCCCATTGAAGTCTATGGTACTCGAACGTTCAAAATCAAAAGTGCTAATTTTAAAGGCTAATTTGCATGGTATTGTCCTAAAAAGGGTTTGGGGACCCGGGTCCTGCCCCAGGGGACATGTATCAATGCAAAAAAAAGTTTTAAAAACGGCCGTTTTTTCGGGAGCAGTGATTTTAATGATGCTTAAAGTGAAAAAAAAAGGTGAAATATTCCTTTAAATATCGTACCTGGGGGGTGTCTATAGTATGCCTGTAAAGTGGCACATGTTTCCAGTGCTTAGAACAGTCTCTGCACAAAATGACATATTTAAAGTAATAAAAGTCATTTAAAACTGCTCATGGCTTTAATGTAATGTCCGGTCCCGGTAATATGGATGAAAATCAGTGAGACAAACGGCATGGGTACCCCCCAGTCCATTACCAGGCCCTTTGGGTCTTGTATGGATATTAAGGGGAAGCCCGCACCCAAATTAAAAAAAGGAAAGGAGTGGGGCCCCAGGCCCTCTGAACAGCAGTATACAGGCGGTGCAAACAAGACAGGGTATACAAGTATAGGCACAGAGAACTGGAAATGACAATAAGAACAACAAAAAAAGCGGGGGGAACTGAAGTCCTCCCTGTCTTACAATAAATTAAATAGATAGTATCCACATGTATACATCCATAGGGAAAAAATGTATCACATGTGGAGCATAATCTCACAGTCATATGCAGATAAAAAGATTCAAGGATCCAAGGGATGGTAAGTCCACAAACAGGGCTGCCTTCATCAAGAAACGAAACCACATTCCAAATCCTAAGGAGAAACAGAAGAGAGAGGCGCCTCTGGGTGTAGACTAAAAACTGTTTTTATTCATAAAAAGGTAGTGATGGTCAAACTCACATGTTAGAAGTCATCAGAAAGGCATGAAAATGTGAGCAGGTACTGGAGAAAACATCATCCATCAGGAAGTCAGATCAGTCAAACAGCTCCTGGCTGGAGGCTCTGCCTGTGTGTGAGGAGAGGTACCGCTGAGATGTATGGCCGGCCGCAGCGGTGACAAATCACAATACAAGGCAGAGAGCATGGAGGAAGAAAAACATCCGGCGAGGAATGATGACGTCACAGATTGAGCAACGCGTTGCAGGGCGTACGGGCTGCGGTGACAAGACAGCCGTGCCCCTTCATCAGGCTATAGATGGATGGGATTGGATTGCTTGAGAAGTAGGAGGTGGGAGGGAGGGCCAGGGCAGGAAATGTGGTGATTGGTCTAAATAAAAAGAAGGGGAGGAACAAAACCGGAACTGAAGGAAATGGTCAAATACAAAGACAATCAGAAGTGTCAGCAATGAAGTGTATAGCAGGAAAGCATAGCGGTGATCAAGAGACAAATGTATAAAGAGAAATGGGCTGATATGTGAAATAAAGGGATGACTATTAAAATAATGATAAGGGTATATAACTAGGGAAACTGATTAGGAGGATAATTGATATATGGATATATAAATATGGGGTAATAATGATGAGGGCATATAACTGGAGAAACTAATGGGGAGATTAATGTGAATATATGAATGCCGAATGATAATGATGATGATGACATAAGAACTAATAGGGGAATTAAATGATATATGGACATATAAATACATAGGTAAGATGAGTCTGGGGAGGGAAAAGACAAACATATAGAAATAAATATATATGTACACCGTATAATAAATAATTATAATAGGACTGGAAAGGAGAGGACAAAGGTATATAGATATATATACCATATAATAAATAATAATAATGGGAAAAAGGGAAGAAAAGAGGGGGGGGGGAGAGAGAGAAGCATGTATCACACACAAATCAGGCCTTATATAAAAACACAATCACGTAAAAAAGAGATACAATTATTAATAGGTAGTAATTGATAAAAATTATTATTATTATATTTGTTATTGCATATGTGTGTGTATGTATGCGCGCGCAAAAATGCGCACGCACACAACACCCACATGCACACAAATGCAAAACACAATACAGGACCTAAGATAATCGTACAAATCCTGTGGGGGTAAAACTAATAAATAAAAAACAAAAAACAGTGCTGTTAGAACCAAAATTAAAAATATTAAACTGAATATATATAAAAAAGGTTAAAGGATGGTGGAGATCTCTATACTTTCATTGATTCCTCCTGGCGATAGGGCATCCAAAGTATATATCCAAAAGGTTTCTCGAGAACAGAGCTTCTTAAATCTCTCAGCGGGGGACAAAGATCTGGGGATCTGTTCGATTACCCATACCCTAAGTCCAGCTGTCGAACTCTGATGGGCCACCGCAAAGTGTCTAGGGACACTGTGCGGGTCAGTGCCACCTTCAATCAGCCTTCTGTGCTCACCGAACCTCTGTCTGAGAGCCCTGATGGTACGGCCTACATAGATCAGCCCGCACGGGCAACTCAGACCATAAACGACGAAGTCTGATGAGCAGTTAAAGAAGTCTTTCAACATGTAGGTTTTGCCTTTGGTAATAAAAGACTTTTGTCCATGATGGACAAAATGGCAAGTTTTACACAAGGCCTTACGGCACTGATACATACCCACCAGAGGTATTAGTATAGGTGCAGCAGGAGAAGGTACAGTGGATTTTAAACAATGAGGATTTATTCCTGCGCTACCTTGGAAACAATGGTATACGTGGACAGCTGCAGACACCGAATGGGATCAAACAGGGCCCATAGGCAATGTAAAGCTAAAAGGAATGGGTGCTGCGCTAATCCCAAAAAATGAAAAAGTGTGATGGCTTATAAAAATGTGAAACAAATAAATGAGGTATACGGGTAACAAGCTTGTATGCACAGTGTCCTGTGATGAAATCCAACAGTGAACAGTGTATCAATAACTAACCTATATCAAATAGACCTTATGTGAAAGCTATAACAGCACAGTGTGTGTAGGGAACCAGCCTCATACACACATAATAACGTTGTGACATGTGCAAAATAAAGCTTAAAGTGCTAATGTGCCCCTGTGCAATCTCCAATAAAATATAATAATCAATATGTGTACAGCGGACATACGTATTGTGGCAAGAAATAGGACAAAAAACAAATAATGAGTCTATCACATGTATATATGATACCTAGATAACATGTGTAGCACAATAAATAAGTAAAAGGTGCAAAACAAGCAAAATAAATATTTGAGAAAAGGTGTAAAAAACGTATCTGTGCAAATAAATGTGTACCATGTATCAATAAGCCACAAATAACCAAGATAAGATATTTCAGAAATTGTGCAACAAACGCATCAGTGCAAATGAATGTGCGGCATAAATTCATAAACCAAAAAAGAAAATGACATAAAAAGTGACCGCAAATATTGTCGTGTAAAGTCCAGACACAGTCCAAAACACATCCAACATATGTGCCAGTGACAGTTCAAACGTGCAATATATAGTGATCCTTTGGATGTGCAATAAATAACCAGTGGGGTGCCGAAAGAGAGAGCGTGTGTATCCTCTTCGTGCTTGAACACACACACAGGTGGGTAATGGCCCCTTACCTTGCGGTAATGGGACAACCGCATAGAACACAAATGGAGATGGTCTCTCTTTGGGGTCCCTGGACCGGAGCCGGTGGTCCCTGTGCTTTAGTCCCTCAGTATCAGCATCAATGACAGCAGAGCCAAAATAATGAAGAACAGAAGGGTACCAGAAAGTGTAGTATTTTAAACCATTCAATGTCTTTATTAAGTTTAAAAGCATGTACTCACATGAAGTAAATACACATCCTGTATGTCTCCTACGAGCGGCGAGCTCGTCAATCAGAATCTCTGTCAGTGCCTATCCCGTCCCTACGCGTGACGTCACCCAATCACGTGACTTCATCAGGGGATACCCTGATGAAGTCACGTGATTGGGTGACGTCACACTGTGCATACAAGCTTTATACCCGTATACCTCATTTATTTGTTTCACATTTTTATAAGCCATCACATTTTTGGGGATTAGCGCAGCACCCATTCCTTTTAGCTTTACAGTGGATTTTAGCTTGCTCGGGGCGATCTTGCTCTTTAGGTTAGGGGCCCTACGGTATATGACTTTAGGATGTGCAGGTAGTACAGCTGAAAGGTGGGGATCCTGTTGTAAAATATCCCAATGTTTAGATAGAATTTTTTCCATATGTTTATATTTGTGGTGGAAAGTGGTTACAAATCTACTGGAACAGTCTTTGGGAGATGTATTGCCTCTGGGAGGTTTTCCATGAAGGTAATGATTGTAGGCTTCATCAACCAAAGGCTCTGGATATTATTTATCCAGAAATTTCCTTTTTAAATTAACACTAAGTTCAATATAATCCAAATCTTTTGTGCAGTTTTGTCGAAGACGACAAAACTGCCCTTTTGGGATGTTGGTAATCCATTTCGGAAAATGGCAACTCTTGTAATGCAAATACGAGTTGCCTGCGGTAGGCTTAGTGTAATTCTTAGAGGTGATAACTGAACCTTCGTATCCCAATTCTAGATCCAAGAAAGCTATGGTGGCACAATCTGTAACTGATGTGAATGAGAGGCCATAAGGATTATCGTTGCAATGTTTCACAAAGGGAGTAATGAGCTCAGAATCACCATTCCAGATGATAATCAGGTCATCAATGTACCTACCAAAAAACACTATGTTGGCTGCAAAAGGGTTATGATTATGAATATATTTGTTTTCCCAAAAGCCCATAGCCAAATTGGCGTAGGACGGAGCAAAGTTAGCTCCCATCGCCGTACCTTGTATTTGCTGATAAAAATCTCAGTTGAAAATAAAATAATTATGCGTCAGGCAGAACTCTGTGGCCTCTATGATAAATCTGGCCTGACGCATGTTCATCAAAGGATCCGTGGATAAGAATTGCTCCAAAGCCATCAATCCAAACTGGTGTGGGATAGAGGTATATAGGGAACATACATCGAGTGAGAGCCAAACATAAGAGGACTCCCATCTATAAGAAGACAGGAGTTCTAAAAGATGTGTTCCATCACGTATGTATGCCCGTAAAGATGAGACTATAGGCTGTAGGAACTGGTCTATGTACAGACTGAAACCCGTAGTGACGCTGTCCATAGCTGCCACGATAGGTCTGCCGGGAGGATCTACTAGGCTTTTATGGATCTTGGGTAGATAATAAAAATAAGGGATTTGATAGAAAGATTTCCGCAAAAATGAGCTTTCTGTTTTCGTGATGATATCTTCTTTCAGAGCAGTGTTTATAAGAATATCAGCCTCCAGTGCAAATTCTGCAGTGGGGTCTTTCTTAAGTTTGGCATATGTAGCTCTATCTGAAAGGAGTCAATGGGATTCCCTTAGATAATCAGACCTATTGAGCAGCACTATTCCACCCCCCTTGTCAGCTGACTTGATCACCAAGTCTTCGGCAAGAGTAAGGTGGTTCAGTGCTGTGATTTCAGAGGGTGAAAGATTATTAACTTTGGATGTATAGTTGCACATTTTTAATAAGTCTGCATAGACCACTCTATAGAAACTCTCTATATATGGACCTTTGGATTGAGTTGGAAAAAAGATGGACTTGGGTTTTAATGTGGAACGTGTGATCGGCGGAGATGAAGCTAGATGTTGTGTAAGCATTAGTGATGTGAATTCATCACAATCAAACATACCCAAGTCTTCCATATTGTGGTCAGGAAGCTCTATACTGAGATCTGATGAAACAGTAGGGGGTGTGGTCGAAGTCTGAGTAGTAGATACGCTATCTGTATTCTGATCTTTGAGTAGTTTTATCTGAAAATGTCTCTTCAAGGTCAGTTTGCGTATATAACTGTTTAAATCCTTGAAGAGAACAAAAGGATTAGGTTTATTAACTGGAGCAAAATTCAGTCCGTGATTAAGAAGAGAAATATCAGCAGGGGACAAGATATAGGAAGATAAGTTAAAAATCTTTACCGTTTTGGGTGTTTCAATGTGTTGACCTGTTTTTCTAGTTCGTCCTCCTCTGCAACCTCTTCTGTGAGCTTTCTTTTTCTTGATATGGAGGCCCGAGGAAGACCGAACACTAAAAAAGGGGAGGTAGAGCTGTTCGCTGTGGGAGCATTATGGATATTCGGTAACGGGGTATCTAAAGGTGGTAGGTTATCACTCAGAGGTTCTGCTGGTACCATAGGCCTAAGGTCTAAAGTGGCTGGATGATCAATATGTTTAGAACTGGTAGGAATGGTGGTGAAGATCTCACCAACATTATTACAGGTGGAGGAACCATCTCTAAGGACATGGGATATAGGAGTGGGTGAGGAACTACAAGAAGTACTCGATCTATTATAAAATTGGTTAAGAGCATTAATCAATTCCAGATTCTTATTTTTGTTTTTATTGGAGGTTTGTTTATTTTACATTTTTGAAAAATGTTTGGGAATATTGGGCGATCTGGAAACACGTGAAGTACGTGAGGAAGATGGACGAGAAGAAGAATGGATAAAGGAATTCTTGAGCTGTCTAACAGGAATAATAGCATCATATGGTTTGATATCTAGCAAGGAAGGAATAGGGGGATTGGGAAGCGCCTGATCACATCCATTCTGTTCAGATGAATGCGAGGTGGTCACACTGAAGGATAGAGAGGAACTAGGTATAGATTTATTCTTTTTATTCCATGAGAAAACCTTATTGGAGTTGTAATCCTCCAAATCATGTTTAAATTTCCCCATCTTAACACTAATGAAAGCATCCTCATCTTTTTTGGTTTTCTCTTTCAATATCTCAAGCCATAGCTGTGGAATATGAACTTGAAAACTGACAATATCTTTAATGATAGCTTGGACTTGCTGGGTAAAGATATTGAGCTTATTGGCTCTATGGGAAATGAGTATTCCCATCCACTTAGTCGTGCAGAATTCTGCAATATTGGCCCATTCTCTAGTATTATCTGCGCTAAAACCGCTAGGGCAGTCTTTAGTGACTCGTAGTCCTCTAGGTGAAATTTTCACATCAATATATTGTTGTAGAAAGAATTTATCCCACCACTGAAAATTGGTGGTGTGGATTATTCTTTCAAGTTGTTTAAATTTGCCACACAGACTGTGGCGTATTTTACCTGAGAGTTTCACAGTGTTCGAAAAGGTAATGGGGGAAAGTAAGGTGTACATTTGTTCAAGGGTCGCATACCTATTGTTTGCTATGGCAACACGATCTGGAAACACGTGAAGTACGTGAGGAAGATGGACGAGAAGAAGAATGGATAAAGGAATTCTTGAGCTGTCTAACAGGAATAATAGCATCATATGGTTTGATATCTAGCAAGGAAGGAATAGGGGAATTGGGAAGCGCCTGATCACATCTATTCTGTTCAGATGAATGTGAGGTGGTCACACTGAAGGATAGAGACTTATTAAAAATGTGCAACTATACATCCAAAGTTAATAATCTTTCACAATCTGAAATCACAGCGCTGAACCACCTTACTCTTGCCGAAGACTTGGCGATCAAGTCAGCTGACAAGGGAGGTGGAATAGTGCTGCTCAATAGGTCTGATTATCTAAGGGAATCCCATCGACTCCTTTCAGATAGAGCTACATATGCCAAACTTAAGAAAGACCCCACTGCAGAATTTGCACTGGAGGCTGATATTCTTATAAACACTGCTCTGAAAGAAGATATCATCACGAAAACAGAAAGCTCATTTTTGCGGAAATCTTTCTATCCAATCCCTTATTTTTATTATCTACCCAGGATCCATAAAAGCCTAGTAGATCCTACCGGCAGACCTATCTTGGCAGCTATGGACAGCGTCACTACGGGTTTCAGTCTGTACATAGACCAGTTCCTACAACCTATAGTCTCATCTTTACGGTCATACATACGTGATGGAACACATCTTTTAGAACTCCTGTCTTCTTATAGATGGGAGTCCTCTTATGTGTGGCTCTCACTCGATGTATGTTCCCTATATACCTCTATCCCACACAAATAGAGGCCACAGAGTTCTGCCTGACGCATAATTATTTTATTTTCAACTGAGATTTTTATCAGCAAATACAAGGTACGGCGATGGGAGCTAACTTTGCTCCGTCCTACGCCAATTTTGACCTTGTAAAACAGACGCTGGCGATGGTTGCTGGAACTGCGGACTAAAAAATTGTCTGAACGCATCAGTCAGATGGCCACCTTCTCCACCGCTCCTTCTTTGACTGACCGAAGCCTCAGCAACACGTTGTCCTGGAACATGAGCTTGTAACCTCCCAGTCTCTGGGAACGCGTTGCACAGACCTTTCTGCAAGGCCTCCCGAAGATGTTTCATCCTCTGCTCCCTCTGCGACGGCAAGATAAGGTTCGCAACCTTACCCTTGTAACGTTGATCAAGGAGGGTTGCCAGCCAGTATTGATCCCTCTCCTTGATACCAGGAATACGAGGATCCTTCCGCAGGCTTTGCAGGATCAGGGAGGCCATGCAGTGTAGGTTTGCTGAGGCATTCGGTCCGGAGTCCTCTGGGTCACTAAGGACGATCCGCAGCCACCTCTTCCCAGCCACGTACAAGTCCATGGGTTTCTTGGGACTGTGTCAGGAAAGTACTTACAGAGAGCGGTACACCCTTGTGACTAGGGATGAGCCGAACGCCCCCCCGGTTCGGTTCACACCAGAACCTGCGAATGGACCGAAAATTTGCACGACCGTTAGAACCCCATTGACGTCTATGGGACTCGAACGTTCGAAATCAAAAGTGCTCATTTTAAAGGCTAATTTGCATGGTATTGTCCTAAAAAGGGTTTGGGGACCCGGGTCCTACCCCAGGGGACATGTATCAATGCAAAAAAAACTTTTAAAAACTGAAGTTTTTTCGGGAGCAGTGATTTTAATGATGCTTAAAGTAAAAAAAAAAAGTGAAATATTCCTTTAAATATTGTACCTGGAGTGTGTCTATAGTATGCCTGTAAAGTGGCGCGTGTTTCCCGTGTTTAGAACAGTCCCTGCACAAAATGTCATTTTTAAAGGAAAAAATCTCATTTAAAACTGCTTGCGTGTTTAATGTAATGTCGGGTCCTGGCAATATGGATGAAAATCAGTGAGACAAACGGCATGGGTACCCCCCAGTCCATTACCAGGCCCTTTGGGTCTTGTATGGATATTAAGGGGAACCCCGCACCCAAATTAAAATAAGGAAAGGTGTGGGGCCACCAGGCCATATATACTCTGAACAGCAGTATACAGGCGGTGCAAACAAGACAGGGACTGCAGGTTTGTTGTTAAGTAGAATCTCTTTGTAATTTTGAACGGGTACATTTTTAACGTGTTTAGCTCCAGCCAAAAAATCTTTTTTAAGCTTTTTGGAAAACATTGGGAAGGGTTATCACCCCTGTGACATTTGTTTTGCTGTCTTTCCTCCTCTCAGAAGATTTCACCTCACTTTTTGTCCCAATGACAAATGTTTTTTGAAAATTTGGGTTTTTTGTGGAACAAGGATTGGAAAGCATCAGTGGAAAGGAGAAATGTTTTTCCCATATTAACTCTTACAGGAGAGAATTTCCATTCCTAGGGGTAGATTTCATCTCACTTCCTGTTGTCTCGTTCCGTTTGCAAGTAGGAGTCGTTTGTAAGTTAGATGTTTGAAAGTAGAGGCCTGCCCTATATACTCAGCAGAAATTTGGGCCTTAGGTGTTGTTGTGGCCACAACACTGTAAGCCCTCACAGGGCCCTGCTGTGAAATATTAGATCAAGAATTGTAATTACATGCCCCTGTTGAACAAAGGCAGAAAAATTGGGCCTTTGGTGGTGGTGGTGCTGGTGCCACAACACTGTAAGTCCTCACTCGCTCTTGGTGGGTGCAGAAATGGGCCCTGCTGTGAAATATTAGATCAAGAATTGTAATTACATGCCCCTGTTGAACAGGGGCAGAAAAATTGGGCCTTTGGTGGTGGTGGTGGTGCTGGTGCCACAACACTGTAAGTCCTCACTCACTCTTGGTGGGTGCAGAAATGGGCCCTGCTGTGAAATATTAGATCAAGAATTGTAATTACATGCCCCTGTTAAACAAGAGCAGAAAAAATAGGCCTTTGGTGGTGGTGGTGCTGGTGCCACAACACTGTAAGTCCTCACTCGCTCTTGGTGGGCGCAGAAATGGGCCCTGCTGTGAAATATTAGATCAAAAATTGTAATTACACGCCCCTGTTAAACAAGGGCTGAAATATTGGGCCTTAGGCACTGGTGCTGGTGCCACAACACTGCAACCCCTCACAGATACTCTAGTTGTAACGCAGAAACAAGCCCTGCTGCAAAGTATTGCATCAAAAATTGTAATTACACACCCCTGTTAAACAGGGGCTGAAAAATTGGGCCTTAGGCACTGGTGGTGGCGCCCAGAAGCAAAAATGTTCTTACAAGCTTTCAGCGTGATCATTGAGGAGGAAGAGGATAATTACTCAGGGATAGTCACTCAGCATCAGCATAGGCAGTCTTTGAAGGGATCTGAGATTTCAAAAAAAATTATTCGGTTACATCAGCATCAGGTGCTTGGTAGCTGGTGGTGATACAAGACTGATTCATTTTTATGAAGGTCAGTCGATCGACCGAGTCGGTGGACAGACGCACCCTGTGATCGGTTACAAAGCCTCCAGCAGCACTGAATGTGCGTTCTGAAAGAACGCTGGATGCAGGACAGGCCAGTAGCTCAATTGCATACTGTGCAAGCGCTGGCCAGTGATCCATCCTCAAGACCCAGTAACCCAGAGGATTTTCAGTGGGAAAGGTCTCCAAGTCAGATCTTGCCCCTAGGTATCCCTGCACCATGTAAAACAGACGCTGGCGATGGTTGCTGGAACCGATCATACCTTGGGGCTGCGGACCAAAAAATTGTCTGAACGCATCGATCAGATGGCCACCTTCTCCACCGCTCCTTCTTTGACTGACCGAAGCCTCAGCAACACGTTGTCCAGAAACAGGAGTTTGTAACCTCCCAGTCTCTGGGAACGCGTTGCACAGACCTTTCTGCAAGGCCTCCTGAAGATGTTTCATCCTCTGCGATGTAACGTGGATCAAGGAGGGTTGCCAGCCAGTATTGGTCCTTCTCCTTGATACCACGAATACGAGGATCCTTACGCAGGCTTTGTAGGATCAGGGAGGCCATGCAGCGTAGGTTTGCTGAGGCATTCGGTCCGGAGTCCTCTGGGTCACTAAGGACGACATGGTCCGCAGCCACCTCCTCCCAGCCACGTACAAGTCCATGTGTTTCTTGGGACGGATCCCTTAAAGACTGCTGCTGATGCTGAGTGCCAGGCTCCACCTTCGTACTGACACAATCTTCCTCCTCCTCCTCCTCTTCCTGTGTGATCAGCGGGCACGCAGGAACACTGTCTGGATAAAGGGGGCCTTGAGAGCTAAGGAAGTCCTCCTCTTCCTGCCTCTGTTCTGCCTCAAGTGCCCTGTCCATTATTCCACGCAGTGTGTGCTCCAACAGGTGGACAAGGGGGACAGTGTCACTGATGCATGCACTGTCACTGCTCACCATCCTCGTGGCCTCCTCAAATGGTGACAGGACAGTGCATGCATCCCTGATCATGGCCCACTGGCGTGGGGAAAAAAAAACAAGCTCCCCTGACCCTGTCCTGGTGCCATAGTCGCACAGGTACTCATTGATGGCCCTCTGCTGCGTGTGCAGCCGCTGCAGCATGGCCAACGTCGAGTTCCACCTGGTGGGCATGTCACAGATTAGGCGGTTCTTGGGCAGGTTAAACTCCTTTTGGAAGTCCGCCAGCCGAGCACTGGCATTATATGACCGGCCGAAATGCACACAGACTTTCCTGGCCTGCCTCAGGACATCCTGTAAGCCCGGGTAGCTGCCCAAGAACCGCTGCACCACCAAGTTAAGGACGTGAGCCAAACAGGGCACATGGGTCATTTGTCCCTTTCGGAGGGCAGAGAGGAGGTTGGTGCCATTGTCGCAAACCACCATTCCTGCCTTAAGTTGGCGTGGCGTCAACCACCTCTGAACCTGCCCCTGCAGAGCTGACAGAACCTCTGCCCCAGTGTGACTCCTGTCCCCCAAGCACACCAGCTCAAGCACCGCATGGCATCTTTTGGCCTGCGTACTTGCGTAGCCCCTTGAACGGCTACGGAGCACCGCTGGTTCCGAGGACAAAGCACAGGAAGAAGCCATGGAGGAGGAAGAAGAGGAGGGGGTGGAGGAGAGAGGTGTGTCACAATCATTAGCATTTTGGAGGCGTGGTGGCGGAACAACCTCCAACACTACTGCACCTTGTCCTGCATCCTTCCCAGCTGCCAGCAGAGTCACCCAATGCGCCGTGAAACTTAGGTAACTTCCCTGTCCATGCCTGCTGGACCATGAGTCAGCGGTAATATGCACCTTACCGCTGACCGCCCTGTCCAGCGAGGCATGGACATTGCCTTCCACATGCCGGTAGAGAGCTGGAATCGCCTTCCGTGAGAAAAAGTGGCATTTGGGTACCTGCCACTGAGGAACCGCACATTCCACAAACTCACGGAAGGGGCCAGAGTCTACCAACTGAAAAGGCAGCAGTTGAAGTGCTAGCAATTTTGCCAAGCTAGCATTCAACCGCTACTTCTTTCGGCGGTGCAGCAGCTGGGGCAGGGAAATTTGCCTGGTACAATCTGACGTCGGTGTACCAAAAGCAGATTGCCCACAAGTACTTGGCTGTGACACACCTAATTCTACACCTTCATTCCTCTGAGTGCAGGTCTCAGAGAGGACTGAAGGTATAGTGGGGTTGGAGATCTCAGCTGATGAGGAGCAAGGAGAGGTCCTCTTTGTTCTTTGGTGTGGGTCTTTTAGATACGCTTGCCAACGAACTGCATGGCAGGTCAACGTATGTCTGGTCAAGCATGTGGTACCCAAGCGGGAGATGTTTTGGCCACGCGAGATACGCTTGAGACATATGTTGCAAATAGCAGCGGTGCGATCTGATGCACTCGTCTCAAAAAAGGCCCACACCAAAGAACTTTTTGAATAACGCGCAGAGACTGCAGCGCCCTGCACATGTGGAGCTTTGGGGTGTGATGCAGTCAATGTGCTGCCCTTAGGCTGGCCCCTGGAGGGCATCCTGCCTCGTTGGTGATGTGCCTCCTCCTCCTCCTCCTCTCTCCTATCAGGCACCCACGTTGAGTCAGTGACCTCATCATCCCCTCCCTCCTCATCACTGGAGCAAACCTGGCAGTATGCTGCAGCAGGGGGAGCATGACTGCCAGATTGCTGTCCTTCTTGGGCACCCCCTCTGTCCGTGCTCATGTTACTGCCTTCATCGAGCTCAGTATCATCATCAGAGCCTTCCAAACGCTGGGCATCCTCCTGGAGCATGTACCCAACACTGTGGTCAAACAGTTCGAGGGACTCCTCAGGAGGACATGGTGGGGCTAGGGAAGGAATCATTGATGCAATTGAGCCAAGGGAAGAGGCCGCTGCTTTGCCAGACAAAGTACCCTGGGCATGGGTGAGAGAGGATGAGGAGGATGAGGACGGCTTGGTCATCCACTCGACCAAGTCTTCCGCATGTTGCGGCTCAACACGGCCAGCTGCCGAAAAAAAGGCCAAGCGTGTCCCACGTGCTGATGAGGATGCACCGTCTCCACGACCAGCACTAGACACAGAGCCTGCTTGCCCTCTCTTATTGGCTTGTGACTGTCTGCCTCTCCTTCTTGGCCTTCCAGACATACTAATGGCCTGTAGCTGCACTAAGGTGGGATATATATATTTATATGTACTGATACTGCAGCTAGCAAAATCAACTGCCTGCCTGTAGTATGAGAACACCGCCAACCTTCTACAGGTAGCTTTAGCTGAACACTGTGCAGAGCTCGCAAAAAACTAACTTGTAGCTTTTTTAGCTGCCTGCGGTAGTGATAGGATCAGGAAAACACCACCAACCTTCTACAGGTAGCTTTAGCTGAACACTGTGCAGAGCTCGCAAAAAAATAACTTGTAGGTTTAGCTGGACACTGTGAGGAGGACGCACCGCCCTAACTTGTAGGTTTAGCTGAACACTGTGAGGTGGACGCCCCACACTAACTTGTAGTTTTAGATGAACACTGTGAGCAGGACGCACCGCACTAACTTGTAGGTTTAGCTGAACACTGTGAGGTGGACGCACCGCACTAACTTGTAGTTTTAGCTGAACACTGTGAGCAGGACGCACCCCACTAACTTGTAGGTTTAGCTGAACACTGTGAGGTGGACACACCGCACTAACTTGTAGTTTTAGCTGAACACTGTGAGGTGGACACACCGCACTAACTTGTCGTTTTAGCTGAACACTGTGAGCAGGATGCACCGCACTAACTTGTAGGTTTTGCTGAACACTGTGATGTGGACGCACCACACTAACTTGTAGGTTTCGCTGAACACTGTGAGCAGGACGCACCCCACTAACTTGTAAGTTTAGCTGAACACTGTGAGCAGGACGCACCCCACTAACTTGTAGGTTTAGCTGAACACTGTGAGCAGGACGCACCCCACTAACTTGTAGGTTTAGCTGAACACTGTGAGCAGGACGCACTGCACTAACTGTAAATAGTCTAGCTGCCTGACTGTGGTACTAATAGGATCAAAAGAACACCAGCAATTTTCTTCAGGTAGCTGTAAATATTGTAACAAGACAAGCCTGCCTGTCTTAACAGGATAACAGGAACGGATCTAGCTGAACACTGTGAGCAGGACGCACTGCACTAACTTGTAGCTTTAGATGAACACTGTGCAGATGTTTCACTACACTAACTTGTAGGTTTAGCTGAACACTGTGAGCAGGACGCACAGCACTAACTTGTAGTTTTAGCTGAACACTGTGAGCAGGACGCACCGCACTAACTTCTAGGTTTAGCTAAACACTGTGAGGTGGATGCACCGCACTAACTTGTAGTTTTAGCTGAACACTGTGAGCAGGATGCACCACACTAACTTGTAGGTTTAGCTGAACACTGTGAGGTGGACGCACCACACTAACTTGTAGATTTAGCTGAACACTGTGAGCAGGACGCACCCCACTAACTTGTAGGTTTAGCTGAACACTGTGAGCAGGACGCACCCCACTAACTTGTAGGTTTAGCTGAACACTGTGAGCAGGACACACCCCACTAACTTATAGGTTTATCTGAACACTGTGAGCAGGACGCACTGCCCTAACTGTAAATACTCTAGCTGCCTGACTGTGGTACTAATAGGATCAAAAGAACACCAGCAATTTTCTTCAGGTAGCTGTAAATACTGTAACAAGACAAGCCTGCCTGTCAGTAAGAAGATAACAGGAACGGATCTAGATAAACTGAATACAGTATATATATATATACACTACCGTTCAAAAGTTTGGGGTCACATTGAAATGTCCTTATTTTTGAAGGAAAAGCACTGTACTTTTAAATGAAGCTAACTTTAAACTAGTCCTAACTTTAAACAAATATACTCTATACATTGCTAATGTGGTAGATGACTATTCTAACTGCAAATGACTAG
Source organism: Lithobates septentrionalis (assembly GCA_037952835.1). NCBI lineage: Eukaryota > Metazoa > Chordata > Amphibia > Anura > Ranidae > Lithobates > Lithobates septentrionalis. The sequence goes on along the minus strand of JBBDGP010001210.1, from coordinate 867,196 downwards.
TTTTTGGTGCAATATCTACATAGGTGTATAGAGGCCCATTTCCAGCAACTATCACTCCAGTGTTCTAATGGTACAATGTGTTTGCTCATTGGCTCAGAAGGCTAATTGATGATTAGCAAACCCTTGTGCAATCATGTTCACACATCTAAAAACAGTCTAGCTCCTTCCAGAAGCTACAAAACTGACCTTCCTGTGAGCAGATTGAGTTTCTGGAGCATCACATTTGTGGGGTCAATTAAACGCTCAAAATGGCCAGAAAAAGAGAACTTTCATCTGAAACTCGACAGTCTATTCTTGTTCTTAGAAATGAAGGCTATTCCATGCGAGAAATTGCAAAGAAATTGAAGATTTCCTACAACGGTGTGTACTACTCCCTTCAGAGGACAGCAAAAACAGGCTCTAACCAGAGTAGAAAAAGAAGTGGGAGGCCGCGTTGCACAACTAAGCAAGAAGATAAGCACATTAGAGTCTCTAGTTTGAGAAACAGACACCTCACAGGTCCCCAACTGGCATCTTCATTAAATAGTACCCGCAAAACACCAGTGTCAACATCTACAGTGAAGAGGCGGCTGCGGGATTTTGGGCTTCAGGGCAGAGTGGCAAAGAAAAAGCAATATCTGAGACTGGCCAATAAAAGAAAAAGATTAAGATGGGCAAAAGAACACAGACATTGGACAGAGGAAGACTGGAAAAAAGTGTTGTGGACGGATGAATCCAAGTTTGAGGTGTTTGGATCACAAAGAAGAACGTTTGTGAGACGCAGAACAAATGAAAAGATGCTGGAAGAATGCCTGACGCCATCTGTTAAGCATGGTGGAGGTAATGTGATGGTCTGGGGTTGCTTTGGTGCTGGTAAGGTGGGAGCTTTGTACAGGGTAAAAGGGATTCTGAATAAGGAAGGCTATCACTCCATTTTGCAACGCCATGCCATACCCAGTGGACAGCGCTTGTTTGGAGCCAATTTCATCCTACAACAGGACAATGACCCTAAACACACCTCCAAATTGTGCAAGAACTATTTACAGCAGAAGCAGGCAGCTGGTATTCTATCGGTAATGGAGTGGCCAGCACAGTCACCAGATCTGAACCCCATTGAGCTGTTGTGGGAGCAGCTTGACCGTATGGTACGCCAGAAGTGCCCATCCAACCAATCCAACTTGTGGGAGCTGCTTCTAGAAGCGTGGGGTGCAATTTCTCCAGCTTACCTCAATAAATTAACAGCTAGAATGCCAAAGGTGTGCAATGCTGTAATTGCTGCAAAAGGAGGATTCTTTGATGAAAGCAAAGTTTGATGTAAAAACAATGTTATTTCAAATACAAATCATTATTTCTAACCTTGTCAATGTCTTGACTCTATTTTCTATTCATTTCACAACGTATGGTGGTGAATAAGTGTGACTTTTCATGGAAAACACAAAATTGTTTGGGTGACCCCAAACTTTTGAACGGTAGTGTATATATATATATATATATATATATATATATATATATATATATATATGCAACACCTCAGATGCATATATATACACAATACACTGTAAGTGCAGCTAACTGACTGACTTTCTGCCTAATCTATCTAACTCAAATCAAATGACACTGTCTGTCTCTCTCTCTCTCTATCTATGAACGCCGGAACACACACTACACAGGGCCGCCGTGCAAGCGGCCTTATATAGTGTGGGGCATGTACTAAATCCCCTGAGCCATAATTGGCCAAAGCCTCCTTGGCTTTGGCCAATTACGGCTCTCTGTTCAGGCGGCGCTGTGATTGGCCAAGCATGCGGGTCATAGTGCATGCTTGGCCAATCATCAGCCAGCAATGCACTGCGATGCCGCAGTGAATTATGGGCCGTGACGCGCCACACGAATTTGGCGCGAATGGCCCATATCGTTCGCAATTCGGCGAATGGGCGAACAGACGATGTTCGAGTCGAACATGGGTTTGACTCGAACACGAAGCTCATCCCTACTTGTGACTAAGCGCAGTCCGCCACCTGGAGGTGAGACAGGGAGTGGATGCACAAAGAGGCACAGGCTACCCAGGAAGCAGGAGGCTACTGGCGTGAAGTCCTTGTCAGAGAGGAGTAGCTGTGCAGCGACTGGCAGGTGGATGATTTGCCGGAGTGGGTACAAGAGAAAGTCCAGAACAAGGCTGAGGGTCAAACACACACAGGATCAGTATATCCAAAAACAGGCTGAGGTAGTGTGGCAGGAAGACACAAGGGAAGTCCAGGATACAAGCAAAGGTTCAAGGGCAAGGAGACAGTGAGCAGGTCCGGGTCACGGGCAGAGGGTCAAACACTGGAGAGGAGCGGAATCCGTATAACAAGCCAAGGGTCAGGTTCAGGAGACAAGCAGAATAGTCGAGGTCAATCCGGGTCAAAAGCAGGTATTCAGGTAACAACAACAGGAAGCAGAGATTCACAGGAAGCTGAAGACAAACCAGCAATTGGTCTGTGTGCCAAAGTCCTTTTTATAGGCCAGCCCAAGGGTCACGTAGGGCGTGTGCTAGTGTGCATGTGCGTGCATGTGCGTGCGCCAGATTGCCAGCCCGCGAATGCGCATGCGCCGGAGTGTCGTTCCGCCGTGCATGCGCGCAGGGACACGGCTTTGATGCCTGGAAGCAATATTCTCTTTACAGTGCCCCCCCGAGGGGTGGCCTCTGGACACCCAAACTGGTCATCAATTCAGGATGTTCCTGATGAAAGGTCTGGACCAAACGTGGGGCATGCAAATTTTTAGAAGGTTCCCAGGAATTGTTCTCAGGGGGATACCCCTTCCACTTAATTAGGTACTGAAGCTGTCTTCCCCTCTTTCTGCAACTTAGTATACTTTATACCTCAAATTCATCTTCACCGTCAACTAGGACCACCTTCTCTGCCCAGGAAAGGACTAGGGATGCTAGGTTTCAGAAGAGATGCGTGAAATACTGGGTGTATTTTGTACGAGTTGGGTAGTGCCAATTCAAAAGCTTCAGGATTGATCATCCTTTTGATCTTGAAGGGCCCTATGAATTTTGGTCCTAATTTCCGTGCTGGAACTGGCAATCTAAGGTTAACAGCTGACAGCCACACTTCTTCACCCACCTTGAAGACTGGATTCTCCTTCCTTCCTTTATTGTAATGCTTGCTGTAGTCATCTTGGGCCTTCTGCATAGCTTCCTGGATTCTCTGAAAATTCAGCTAGATGGAGCTTACACGGTCCGCAGGGCCGGATATTTCTGAAAGATATTTCGGGAGAAATGAAGGATGAAAGCCAAAATTTTACCAGAAAGGTTTCTGATTAGTAGCAGAATGAATGGAATTATTGTACGCAAACTCGGCATATGGTAGGAGGGAGGACGAGTCATCTTGGGAATCGGAACAAAAGCAGCGGAGATACTGCTCCAGAGTTTGGTTCGTTCTCTCCACCTGTCCTTTGCTCTGTGGGTGGTATGCAGAGGAGAGGCAAATTTTCACTTCCAAAGATTAACAGTGTTCCTTCCAAAACTTAGATGTAAACTGGACCCCTCTGTCTGAGATGATACTGACAGGAATGCCATGAAGTCTAACAACTTCTTTGAAAAAAATATTAGCTGTAGCTGAAGCAGAGGGAGTGCCCACCATGGGCAGGAAATGTGCCATTTTGGAGAGACGGTCAATGATAACCAGAATAGAGGTGAACCCTCCTGAGGGCGGTAGATCCACAATGAAATCCATGGAAATGTCTGCCCATGGACGCTCAGGAATGGGTCCCGGTTTTAGTAAACCCCAAGACTTCATATTTGACCCTTTACTGCATTGACATGGAATACAGGAAGCCACATAGTCCTTACATTTTTGTCTCCAGCCCGGCCGCCAAAAGGAACGGGATAATAATTCAACAGTCTTTAGCATTCCAAAGTGGCCTGCCAGTTTATGGTCGTGACATGTCTTTAGAATTAGAGGTCTTGTTTTTGGTGGGACAAAGATCTTTCCCCTAGCCTAAATAAGGTCATCTTGTTTCTGCAAAAAAGGCATTTCAGGGTCAGAAAAGTGACTGGATGGGCGCAGGCGCGGGACTCCCAAGATGGCCGCGTAAACCGGGAGCTCCGCTCTACCCAGCCCAGCAAGTCACCCAAGCGCTGGAGCAAGGCCGCCTTATCACCCACCACTAGCGGATCCGGACCCGGGAACACCCGCTGCATCGATCCATGCCAAATAGCGCGGTCCGCAGGGACCTGAGACCGCAGTTTTCGGCAGAGGATTCCCGGGCCTTGTCCAAGATGGCGGCCGCAGCACAGCACAAGGAGCAGTATGCAGGGGGACACGTGGAAACAAGGCAAGTGATTGCTCCTGCCACTTTAGCCTATACACCCTTACCCACTCTCCACAACCAACCTATGGGGACCCCATCCCCAGCCTCCACAGTATCCCTCCTGGAGCGCACCTTTGAGAACTACTCTCTGTCCCCACTGAACACCACACCGCCACATCAGGGAGCTGGGACTTCCATAGGAGACCCGGAGGCTGCCATTACCCTCAATACGGGAGATTTATTCCTCAAACTGTCAGATTTACTAGACAGGGGTTTAGCAAACACAGCCACAAGAATCACAAACGACATAAGAGCTGACTTCCAAAACTTGGGAGCAAGGATGGAAGCTATAGAATACAAATTAGACATCACAGTGTCCAGAGCTAACCAGAACACTGAACACATTCATGTTGTTCAAGAGCAACTTGAGGTGGCACTAAACAGAATCGATGACCTGGAGAACAGGTCGAGAAGGGACAACTTCAGAGTAAGAGGTATCCCCGAATCAATTACAGACATCCCCAAAGCAATCCAGGATTTAATCAGATCCCTTATCCCTGAGCTGCCCCCCATCAAATTGGAGCTGGACAGAGCTCACAGATCCCTGGGTCCCCCCAGAAAAGACGGATCCCCCAGAGAGGTGGTCGTGAAGCCTCACTTCTATAGTGTAAAGGAAGAAATAATGAAAATATCACGCCAGCAATCCCGCATCCTTTTTCAAGGACAGGAAGTGCAAATTTTTGCAGACATTTCCCCCACGACCATCCAGAAACGCTGAGCCCTCAAGCCCCTCCTGCTGGTCCTCTCCCAGAAGGAGATCAAATATTGGTGGGCATTCCCTTTCGCTTTAAAATTTTCCCTTAAAGGCAAAACCCACTCATTCACCACGCTCTCCGAAGGCGAACGAGTCCTCCTCTCACTCAAGCTCATATCCCTAGATTCGGAAATGGACATAACCAACACTCAAGCGAGCTCTTCGAAACGCCAAACTCCCAACAGCCCCATCTCCCCTGCCTGGAAAACCAATAAAAGCAGGCGACTGAAAGAACAACTACCAACATGAGGATGTTAATTACAAGAACCCGGCGACACCCCTCTTCCTCTTTGTGATCCACCGTCCCCTATCTTTCTTATACCAGATGATCTCCACCTCACTCGGATCTTTCACAAAGAGGCCTCGTCCCTGCTAGGGGACATTTACCCATTCGTCCCAAACTCTCAAGTCTCCACTTCAACACCCCAGCTGGTCTACGAACCCAGTTCCCTAAGATCTACTACTGCCCCTATCTCTTACCCATACCTCAAGGATGATTAAAGGTCCAGCTCATCGATCTCCACAAGAAAGGCCTCTTAGGATCTTGACATCACATCTCCATCGTCCTTTCTGGTACCCCCAGCGTTAGCAGGATGTTTCGGCCCCTCTCCTCTACTTCATTCCCTCACAACGGACTGGCTAAGCCCACAGTAGGACTTGGACTTTCCATACCACCTTCCATCTCCATCCCCACAGAGGAAACCACTATGTCTGCCAGGAAGACTCTTTCTGCTTCTCAGTCCAGAGCGGCTCCTAGTTAAAAACATTTCAGTTTTTTTCAGATTTTGATACTATTTTTTGTGCTCCGTTTGCATCTTTTTATTTTTACAAAGCTTATTACTGTATGCAAGGTTTCAAGGGTGGCAAGGGCTGCGGTAGCTGCCCTGCGACTTCTTCCATCCTACGATAATGGAATTCCCATTCTCGTTCGATGGACTGGTGGTCCGATTTCAGGACCACCTATTCCTGTTATTGGAGTGGGGAAAGGGGAATACCCCCCCCTCTCCGTCTCCGGCCTATCTCAGGTCATTTTGTACATATTCTCTTTCTTCTTCTGCTTATATGTTTTAACCCCTCTGTGCCTTTCTCTCCCTTCCCCCCTCCTGCCAGAATTGACGGTTCACCTGCAGCACCTCCTCGTCCAGCATCTCCAGGTCCCGGGCCTCGCTTCCTACTCGCCTCCTGCCCATCCCTCATCAACTTGGTCAGGGTAAGTGTTCCACCACCAAAAGCACACTCAATACTCAAAATTCATGCCTAACACCACTTCATCTTGCTCCCAGATAAAAATTATTTCTCATAATGTTCAAGGCTTCAACTCCCCCACTAAAAGGAGGAAAATCTTCCAATCATATCATAAACAAAGGGCTTCGATAGTAATGCTCCAGGAAATGCATTTTCCCTCACGATTCTCCCCCTCATTCCTACACGCGCGCTTCCCCTCGTTTTATTTGGCAAACGCTGAGGATAAAACCAGGGGAGTCGCAATTCTATTTGCCAAGGATTGCCAATTCATAGTAGGCCGGACCCTTAGTGACCCCGAAGGCAGGTACATACTAGTGAAAGGTCAGATCGCAGACCAAATTTTCTCTCTGATATCCTACTATGCCCCAAACAAGGGACAGAATGCATTATTCACCTCGCTTTTCCAAACAATAGGACCCCTCCTGGAAGGAACGGTAATTTTTGGAGGAGATTCAAATGTCGCCTTTGATCAATCCCTCGATAAATCTAAACCCCCAGCAAAACAGCTCTCTAGGCCAACAAAAATCAGCTCTAAAATTGCTAAACTGATTCACCAGCAGGGCCTCACAGATATCTGGAGAGAACTCAACCCCACATCAAGGGATTACACCCATTTCTCAATACCCCACCAAGCTTACTCCAGAATCGACCATATCCTAATATCCTCCATGCATATCCACGCCGCTATCTCCGCTAAAATTAAGGATACTCCCCTCTCTGACCACTCTATGATCTCTCTATCTATCCAAGGCCTGCTTCTCAGACCCTCATCCCCCATTTGGCGCATTAAAGAACACATCATTAAAGACCCCATTCAGATAACGACACTCACCAAGACACTAAAAGAATATTTCGTCCTGAACAACGTAGACAACATCTCAGCCGAGACCCTTTGGGCAGCCCACAAAGCCGTGATACGAGGCAAACTGATTCAAATATCATCCCAACTTAAAAAGGAGAGAACCATGGACATTGCAAAACTGGAGAGAGACTTTCTCCTCCTGCGCAAAAATCACAAAGCTAACCCGTCCCTGGTTCAAACCGACCAGCTTGACGCTGCTCGGATTAAACTAAACCGCGCGCTCACGGTTAAAGCTGAGGGTTCTCTGCGTTGGAATGGTGTGAAATTCTACCTGAACCAGGACAAAATGAGCACGATGCTGGCTTCCAAGTTATCCCCTAGGACCCGTCTCTTCGCCCTCCCCAAAATAAAACTACAGGATGGGTCATCTACCCAAAACCCAGAGAGAATCCTGGAATCTTTCCAAGCCTTCTACTCACAACTATATAGAGCAAATGATTCCCACGGTACACGAGCTATAGAAGCATTCTTAGAGCACCTCCCTATCCCCACTATACAAAAGTCCCACAAGGATATCATGGAGGCAGAGATCACAGTGGAGGAAACCTTAGAGGTCATTAAAAATCTGAAAGGGGGCTCGGCCCCTGGTCCAGATGGTCTTTCCAGCCTTTATTATAAGACTTTTGCCGAAACTCTAGCGCCACACCTAACTAAAATGTTCAATTCCAAACGAAAGGGAGACCCCATAGACTCCCAGATGAATGCAGCCTTCATTACTGTCATCCCTAAACCCGACAAAAATCCGGATCAGGTAGAAAATTACAGACCAATATCACTAATAAATAACGAACTAAAAATCCTAACAAAAATTTACGCCAATAGATTAAATACATTCATCAACACTTATATCCACAAGGATCAGGTGGGCTTTATCCCCGGTAGGCAGGGTCCAGACCAGGTCAGAAGGGCCATAGACATAGCCTCGATTTTGCATTCGGGATGGGACGGAGGCCCAAAGCAGGAGGGTCTCTTCCTCTCCCTAGATCTACAAAAGGCCTTTGATTCTGTGACCTGGCCTTTCATATTCGCCTCCCTTAAATCCTGGGGATTCGGAGAACACTTCATCGGAATCCTCAAATCACTTTATTCAGTACCGGAAGCGAAAGTCAAGCTACAGGGCCTCCTCTCATCCCCAATCAAAATTGCCAGGGGCACAAGACAGGGCTGTCCCCTTTCCCCACTTGTATTCGCTCTAACAATAGAAACACTAGCCATAGCGATCAGGTCAGATCCAAACATTAAAGGTGTCAGCTGCGGCTTGAATACCCATAAATACGCCCTCTTCGCGGACGACCTTCTACTGTTCATCACATCTCCCATTACCTCCCTTCCCAACATTAACAAACTGCTTCAGACATTTGGCGAAGTCTCAGGCCTTCGAGTCAACATGACCAAATCACAGGCATTAAACATCTCCCTTAATTCAGCCCTAGTTGAGAGGTTAAAACTGTCCTTTAATTTTAATTGGAGCGATTCCTCAATTCGATACCTAGGTATTAACCTCACACCCAGCATAGACTCCCTCTACCAAGCCAATTTCCCTCCTATGTATCGTAAATTGGAGGAAGACATGCGAGCTTGGTCTTCCCACAAATTATCATGGCTGGGGAGAATCCATGCCGTCAAAATGACCCTGTTTCCTAGAATTCTGTACCTATTTAGAGCCCTTCCAATCGCGATTAACAGAAATACTTCCAGGGGAAGATCATAAAATTTATCTGGGGGGGGAAAGGATATAGATTCACGACAAACACCCTTTATGCCCAGAAGTCTAAGGGAGGACTGGGCCTACCCGAACTATTCAAATACTACCAAGCAGCCAGACTGGCCCAACTCTCCACCATATATTTCAGAGGCGAAAAACCCGACTGGATTCAAATAGAACGCCAAGCGGTTCCTACCCACACACTAGACTTTCTACTCTGGACTTCCAGTAAATCTAGACCTCCCATCATGGCACCCACACTGTCACACTCCTTCAAACTATGGGATGACCTGATCCAAAATCCAGCTCTGACCTCACAGCTTCGCCCTCTTTCACACATTTTCCACAACTCCCTCTTCAAGCCAGGGTTAGACATCAAATCCTTTCAATGGTGGCTTGATAAGGGAATGTACCGTATTGGACATTACCTAGTCGCCTCCAGACCAATCTCCATGAAATATTGCGTTGAAAAATTAGAGCTCCCAGATTCCGAAAAATTTAGATTTCTTCAAATCTCTCATTTCCTTCACACCATTTGGAAAGACAAATCAACCCCCCCAGAGTGCACACCTTATGAACAATGGTGTGGACAAGCAACTGAGCAAAAAGGAGGCATATCCCTGATATATGATGCGCTGTCAACTCCCACATCCAAACTTTCATACATGACAGATTAGGAGAGGGACTTGGGCGAGTCTTGGGATCTGGAGATCTGGAACAGAATGAGCACAAGAGCCTACAAAGGTATAGTTAATATTGCATTAATAGAAGCTAACATGAAAGTTATTACAAGATGGTACCTGGTTCCTTCCAAACTTGCACAGATGTTCCCCTCCACGTCTCCTTTATGTTTTAGAAACTGCCAAGCCCAGGGTTCCATGATACACATTTGGTGGGAATGTCCGAAAATCAGGGGGTTCTGGAACAGAATCCTTCACCTGATCAGGAAAATCACGGACACTCCCATCCCTAAATCTCCTCAAATAGCTCTCCTAAATGGTAATATTCCCAAAATTCCCAAAACAACTGCTAAACTTATTTCTTTTATTCTGACAGGCGCCAAGATTTCCATAGCAAAGGCTTGGAAACAACCAGGAGTTTCTCTGGTGTCTGCCAAGAGAAAGATCTCATGGATCATGTCTCAGGAAAATTTAGTTAGTACCATAGCAGACTAAAATAAAGCATTTTTGGCGGTCTGGGAACCCTGGGCGAGGCATGTAGGCATTTCTCTTATACCGGGAGTTGAAGCATGATTTGTTGCCATTGTTCTATTGCAGACTGTCAACACACCCCACCCCCCTTCCTCTCTCCCCCTCCGTCTTTCTTTCCACCTTTTCTTTCTCTTCTTCGTATTATTCTCAGGAAATTGTTATTTTACATTTACGAAAAGTTTATGGTTCCACACGGCTCCTTCCAGTCTTATATGCACTTGATTGTAATCAGACGGTATCTCGACCCATTTCCCATGGATTGAGATCCCAGCCGGAACCCTCAGGATATTTTTATAGCACCCCTAGCCCCTCTGGCCTTCAGGCTTTAGAGGGCTTGGGAAGGCTTCCTCACGCAGCCTGGGACCTTTACTCTCCCGGTAGGCGTGATGGGCCTTGACAGGTTAGCTACTCACCTTACGGTTAACTAAAGCTACTCTCCGGTGCTCGACACAGTATGTTCCCGATAGGGGTGTCGAGCCTACCTGCAGCACTAAGTTATACCTCTCCATGCCTGAGGGTTCTTTTCTCTCTTCTTACGTATGAGCCTACGTATTTGGTTAATTTCCCTGTTACTGTTCAACTTTTGAGTATGGTCACAGATGTGGGCTGCGTCCCACAGTATTTCCGTTCTATGAAGTGTATTGTACTGCTCTTCAATAAATCTTCTTTGAAAGTCAAAAAAAAAAAAAAAAAAAAAAAAGAAAAGTGACTGGATGCAGCTTTAATGGAGGTCAACAGATCAGTCTGTGTGATCATACAAAAATTCTGTGGAGATAAAATGGTGCTGGTTTCAATTTCTCGGGTGGTTTCATGGAACATTGAGTGCATCTGCTTTACCATTTTTTGAGCCGGGCCTGTATGCGATGTGGAAATTAAATCTAGAGAAAAAGAGAACCCACCGAGTCTGTCTGGGTCTTAAACGTTTGGCTGTTCTGAGGTACTCCAAATTTTTATGGTCTGGAAAAATCATGGGTGGGATGCTCCCTCTAGCAGATACCTCCACTCTTCTAGAGCAAACTTGATGGCTAACAGTTCTCTATCACCAACATCGTAACTTTTCTCTGGTGCACTTAACTTCAGGGAAGCAAAAGCTACAGGGTGCAGGAGGGCCTTGGGACCTTGCCTTTGAGAGAGGCTGGCTCCAGTGGCTGTTTCAGAGGGGTCAACTTCTAGTACGAAGGGCAGGAGAGGATCAGGATGCCGTAAGATTGGCGTGGAAGAGAATAAGGCCTTCAATTTGGTAGAAGCTTCCTGTGCTTCCGAGGACCACAGAAACCGGCTACGTTGGCGTGTGAGCTGGGTAATGGGTGCTACAATTGCCAAGAAGCCAGCGATAAATCTTCAATAGAAATTTGAAAACCCTACAAAACGCTGTACTCCTTTTTTATCCATGGGAGCCGGCCATTCCTGAATTGCCTTGACTTTTTGAAGGTTAATTGCAACCCCATTGGTAGAGATGATGAATCCCAAGAACTGAACCATTGTTTTTTCAAACTCACATTTTTCTGCTTTGAGATACAACTTGTGTTTCCTAAGGATTGTGAGGACCAGCTTAACATGGACTTGATGTAGTTCAGTAGTGGCAGAAAAAATGAGAATATCGTCTAAGTAAACGACTAGAAAGTCATCAAGGTATTCCCTGAGGATGTCGTTTACCAGATGCTGGAAGGTAGCCGGGTCGTTGCAGAGCCCAAACGGCATTACCAAGTACTCATAATGCCCGAACCTGGACCTGAAGGAGGTCTTCCACTCATCGCCCGCCCGGAACCGGATGAGATTATAAGCCCCGCGGAGATCCAACTTGGAGAAAACCCTGGCAGATCGGAAGCGCTGAAACAATTCTGGGATAAGAGGGAGCGGGTACCGGTTTTTGTTTCAATATATTTTTATTTTGTCAAAAGTGGATGACAATAATACATCACAAGTTATAGATACAATGTGAGACATTTGTCTTGGGGTGACAAACACGGTCGTGTGGAAGACATTAATCAATGAAATTATTACAAAACATATCTGCATAAAACAAACATAACCTGTCAAGTGTTTTGATCAGAGTCCCCGGGTGTCAAACATGTTCCCAGGAGCTTTATCCGATGAGAGGTGCAGAAGGGGAGAAACCCCCGCCACCCCAACTGGGCACAAGCTGTGGCGGCGCTTCTCACCCCCCCAGCATCCTCCCATCATAGACAATAAAACTATTGATTAATCTTGTGTAAAGAAAAAGAAAATGTAGAGGGTTATTAAAACAATTCGTAGAACAGTAAGTGTATGAACTAGTCCAACATTTTCTGGATAAAGGAATAACTTCGAGTCCTGTGAAGGAAAGACTGCTCAGTAAAATACAAACAAGGACACACGCCTGGGAACACATGGTATATATCACAGGGAATTAGAACAGCGACATGACCGTAAGAATCTAGGTTGTAGTCGAAGTCGGGATTGGGAGCAGGGCGAGTCTAGACCCTGGCCTCGGTCACAACCAATCAGTCAGTGGTTGAAGTCCAAGACTGACCTAAAGAGGTAGGGGATAGGAAGGAATACAAGAGGAAAGAAGAGGGAGGAAAAAGAAAGAAGAGATATACGATAGAAGAGGTGAGTACGAGTCGACTGGGGAGAAAGAGAGCCGGAAGATGACATCCAGGGGAAAATAATTAGAGGGCAACCCCTACAAAGGAAGCCCAGGGTTCCCAGATTCGTTTAAACTTGTCCGAACGATCCAGGATTACACTTGCCATCTTCTCTTGGTTCATAATCCAAGAGATCTTTCTTTTGGCTAGAAGTGTTGAAACCGATGGTTTTTTCCATGCATGAGCCAGGGTAAGTTTGGCACCTAAGATGATAAAAAATATAAGGCGTTGAGTAATCCTGGAGGCTTCTTTCACTGGGAAGTTAAGGAGCGATATGAGTGGGGACATTTGAAGAGGTATTGAGGTTAGCTTGCCAATCCAAGAAAAGATTTTGTGCCAATAAGGTCGAACTCTGGGGCAGGTCCACCATATATGGAGCATATCGCCTGTAAGGCCACATCCTCGAAAACATAGGGGAGATGCTGACGGGTATATGTGCGCTAGCTTTGAGGGGACCAGGTACCATCTAGTCAACACTTTTAAACTAGCTTCCATGAGGCTGGAGTTAAGGATACCTTTGTATGATTGGGAAAAGTTCCGGTGCCACGTTTCCAATGTCCAGTGTTGGGAAAGGTCAGTTTCCCAAGCCTGCATGTAAGACGTCTTGGATTGCGCGGAGGACAGGGCTTTATAGATTACCGAGATGCCCCCCCTCTGCTCACTGGCCTGACCACACCATATTTCATAGGGAGTTAGTTCGGGCCCATTCGGGAGTGTTTTACACCTTTTGTGTAAAAAGTTTGAGATTTGAGAGAATCTGAAGGATTCAGAGACAGGCATGTCTAGGTTACTAACACAGAATGCTTTGGAGAGTGGGCCAAGAGGTCTGAGGAAGTGCCCTATTCTGTATAACCCTTTGTCGAGCCACCATCGAAATGCTGATATGTCAAATAAATGTTGCAATGGTTTTGTGGGGGAAGTCAGATGTTGGTTGTCACGCAGACTGTCCCATAGTGCGAAGGAGTGTGAGAGGGTTGGGGAAAGTATGGAGGGTCTTAGTTTTCTATGGCTCCAGAGAAGGTAGTCTAGAGTGTGGAGAGGGACTGCTTGCCTTTCTATGTGAATCCAGTCAGGTTGTTCCCAGTGCGAGTATACCGTTGAGATCTGGGCTAGATGAGCAGCCTGCAAGTACCAAAGCAGATTTGGTAGTCCCATGCCCCCTTCAGTTCTAGATCTGAACAGGACTGCTTTGGGGAGTCTGTGTCCCCCTCTACCCCAAATGTATTTGACGATTTTAGCTTGGAGTCGTTGTAGGCGAGTTTTGTCTACAGGAATCGGGAGGGCTCTAAAATAGTAGAGAATGCGGGGGAGTAGAGTCATCTTAATCATGTTGATTCTACCCAGCCATGACAGGGATAGACGGGACCACCGGGAGAGGTCTTCCTCTAGTTTTTTGTAGAGAGGTGGGTAATTGGCTTGGTATAGGAGTTCTATCCTGGGGGTCAGTTTGATCCCCAGGTATGTGATAGAGGCGTCGTTCCAGGAGAATTGGAAGCTCTCCCTGAGCCTGGCCAAAAGAGGGTCTGGGATGTTAATATTGAGTGCCTGTGATTTATCGTAGTTAACCCTAAGGCCTGATGCTGCCCCGAATTGTTCTAGGAGGTGACATACATTGGGGAGTGACGTTAGTGGGGAGGAGACAAATAGTAATATGTCATCTGCAAATAATGCGCATTTATGACACTTGGGGCCACTTTGAATGCCTTGTATATTCGGGTTATTTCTGATGGCTATCGCTAAGGATTCAATTGCTATGGCAAAGATTAATGGGGATAGGGGGCAGCCCTGTCTGGTTCCTCTAGCTATGGGGAAGGATTCCGAGTAAAATCCCTGCAGACGCACCTGAGCCGAGGGGTTGGAATAAAGGGCATGCATGACATTAAGAAATGAATTCCCAAACCCCCATCTTTGAAGAGTTTTGAAAATATATGGCCATTGGACGGTATCAAAAGCTTTTTGGAGGTCTAGAGAGAGTAAGCATCCCTGTCTGGAAGGGCCCCCATCCCAGTTAGAATTGAGAAGAGATATTAGATCAATCGCTCGTCTAGTTTGGTCAGGTCCCTGCCTCCCTGGGATGAAGCCCACTTGGTCTTTGTTAATGTATAATCTAATGAAGGAGGTCAGGCGGTCTGCAAGGATCTTAGTCAGAATCTTTAAGTCATTATTAATGAGAGATATTGGTCTATAGTTACTAACCGAGCTGGCATCTTTATCAGGTTTAGGGATGACCGTGATGTAGGCCGTGTTAAGTGAGGCATCTAGTAAAGTCCCCTGCCTTTAAAGAATCGGGCCATATAAGGGGCGAGAATAGAAGAGAACGATTTGTAATATGGTACGGAAAAGCCATCTGGGCCAGGCGCCGATTGAGATTTCAAGTGTTTAATAACTGCACATACTTCCTCAGCGGAGATAGGGGAGTCTAGTTTCTGGCGGTGTCTTTCTTCTAATTTGGGAATTTGAATGTTGTCTAGGAAGTGATCTACGGTCTCTGTATTGGGACCGTTCTCCCCACTGTATAGGGATTTGTAAAAGGTCAGGAATTCCCCCATTATTCGTTTAGGGTTCTGGGACAGAGTGCCACCTTGGACTTTGATTTTGGGAAGGGCTGGGGATTTAATTTTCGGGGATAGCCTGCCCGCAAGCATAGAACCAATTCTATCGCCTTGGCAATAGAATCGGGATCTATTCCACCGTAGCCATTTTTCGGCCCTTGTGGTCAGAGCGAGGTTTAATGCCGTACGAGCTGCGTCCAGCTTGACGGTGGGAACAGCTTTTGGGTCGGCCTTGTGTTTTTTAGTTAAGGCTGTATAATCCTTATCCAATTTCTCTATGCCAGCTTTGTTGGTTTTATTGTTCTGAGAGGCAATTTGGATCAGATGACCTCTAATTACGGCCTTATGTGCTGCCCAAAGGCAAGAAGGGCTAGTTTCTGGCTGATCGTTTGTAGAAAAGTAATTGCAAATTATAGTTTCGATTTCTTTGATTCTAATCTGATCACTCAGGATGGACTCATTAAGTCTCCAACGCCTGCAGGGTTTAGGGCCCAACGGGCGCTGAATGGAAAGGATCACCAGTGAGTGATCCGACCAAACTACATCTTTGATATATGCCCTGTTCGTTAGGGGGATAGAAGCAGAAGCGATGAGGATATGATCGATTCTCGCGAAGGATCTATGGGGGTTAGAGAAGTGTGTGAAGTCTCGTAGGGTGGGATTTACTTCCCTCCAAATATCAACGAGGCCTTGTTGAAAGATTAGTTTGGCTATACGAAGACTCTGTTTAGTGGGTCTGGTGAGGCGTTTACCAGGAGGACGAGACTTGTCCAGGCCCTGGTCAAAGGCCGAATTAGAGTCGCCTCCAAATATCACTGTACCCTCCAGCAGTGGTGTTAGTGTTGTAAACAAGCGTTGAAAGAAGGCTAGTTGGCCTCTGTTGGGGGCATAGTACGAAATCAGAGAATACAGTTGGTCGTCTAGTTCCCCCACAATGAGGATATAGCGACCATCAGGGTCCCTGTGTTCAGATTTGAGAGTAAATTTGCATCGTTTAGAGATAAAAATGCCCACCCCCTTCGTTTTATCTTCCGCATTGGCTAATGTGAAGAAGGGAAATTTGGAGTGTACAAAGAATGGATTGAAGCGTTTGGGGAAATGTGTTTCCTGGAGGAGAACTACGTCTGCTTTTTGTGCATGTAGGTATTGGAAGACTTTGCGCCTTTTTGCCGGTGAGTTTAGGCCTTGCGCATTATGTGATATTATTTTAAGTGGTGCATTTACCGGTGGGTCATCAGCCATCGAGCAGAAGATGGGGCAGGGCTAGGAAATCTGCAGCACTTACCATCTGACGTCCACGGAAGCCAAGACATCCCGCATAGCGAGCGAAGACCGGTGAGATGTCCTGAAGTTGTCTGGATAATTCCCCCCAGCCGACTTCTACGGGGAAATGTAAAATAAAACATTGTTGGGAAAGAGAAAAGGAAAAGCATGAAAGAAAGACGGGGGACAAGAGAGTCTCCTGTAACATGGAGGGGACAGAGTCCTCCATCGGAAAGTGTGTGTCACACTGGAGTCCCTCCCGAAGGCAGGGAATGGTCCTGTCCAGGGTAGGGTAAACTACCTAAATCACTAGACAGGAGGGGGCGCATGAACACCACTTCAGCAGAGTGGCCGTTGAAAATGGTTTGCGATTAGCATGATAAAGGCACTGGTGCCGGCATTAACATAGTACCCTCCCTGCTAACAGTGTCGCCTACTAAGTAACACGTGGAGGTGAAATTGCAACATTAAACTGATAATGCTTAAAGTAATTAAACAGTTAACAAACAAGTAAGTGTGGACCTGGATATGTGAGGGTGAGCTCTGAAAAGGGGCAAAGGGTGTACAGGAGGGGGAAGTGAAAATGACTGATGGCGAGGGCGTATAACTGGTATGGCTCCCCAAAACATTGTGGATTGTATAACAAGAGCATCGGGATTAGTCAGGCGCCATAAGTATGTCCCTCAACTCCCGCCTAGAAATAGCAATGGAGCGACCCAATGGGGCCTGTTAGAGAAGAAAAAAAAAAAATTAAATTTGTTCTTATTTAGTGTCCTCCCCAGGTTGAGAGTTACCCGAAACCGTTTTGGCCGAGGCTTGAGGTCATCTAAACGGTGAACAGAAAACCTGTCTCGGTAAGCACAAGTGGGGGGGCTCCGTCATCTCAGCCGGTAGCTGAGAGGAAATGGAGACAAAAAAAAGGTTGAGTCCTTGAGGAAAAACGAGTAACAGAAGTCATGGAGGGATAGTTTCCTTGGACTTCTTGGATCTGGCCTTCTCCCAAACCGGATTCAGAGGACTGGTGGGCATGTGTCTTTTTGCGGAGTTTGGTTGAAGTCCCGACTGACGGGCGTTAGGGTCTTGGTTGATGAGGCCCAGTTGTAGAAACAGCCGTTCTCCTTCCTGCAGGGATCCAAAGGTGTACGCCTTGCCTTTGAAGATTAGTTTAAGTTGGAAAGGGAAGAGCCACCAGTATTTAATTTCTCTGTCCATCAAGATTTGAAGTAGTGGCTTTAGGGCCCTCCTTTTTTGGATAGTGAAGGGGGATAAATCAGCAAAGATTTGCAGCTGATGACCCTGGAACACTATTTTAGATAGGGATCTTGATTTCCTCATGACCTCCTCCTTGACAGATAAGAAGTGCGGTTTCACCACGACATCACGGGGGAGTCCGTCCGCCCTAGGAGGTCGGAGAGCTCTATGAGCCCTATCCAGCTCCAGTCTGTGTTGGGGTGTATCAGGGAGTAAGTCCTTAATTAAAGATTGTATAGTTTCAGGAATGTCCTTAAATGATTCAGGGAGCCCCCTGACTCTAAAATTGTACCTCCGATTTCGGTTTTCGAGGTCATCGAGTTTGGCATTGGCAGTCTCTAATTGCTCCTGAAGGGTCTGTATACAGGCAGTGTTCTGGTTTGTTCTGGAAATGGTGGAATCGAGATTAGACTCAATGAGGTCCATGCGGGTGCCTATGTGCTGTAGGTCTGCTTTAATGTCATTCGTTATTTTGAGGGCTGTGTTGTGCAGGCCTCTATCTAATAATTCAGCAAATTTGGCAAACATTTCAGCCACAGAGGTCGGTTGCACTAGGCCTGAATCCCCGGGCTGTAGTAGCTGGTGTGCCTGGGGGGGGGGCGCATCCATGGGGGAGTACTCCAGTCCTGTCAGGGAGTGTTCTAGGAGAGATGCGGTGGATGCTGGGGAAGCAGGATCCTGGGGAGAGTTACCCATGAAAGACTCTGGCTGCAGCAGGGAGGGGGATGCTGCGAGCTGGACACAGGGAGGGCATGTAGCTGCAGAGCGGTGAGGAGCGGCCGCCATCTTAGCTGTCTCAGTGTGGGACAGAGCGGCTTCAAATGCGGGCTTTAAATTTCTTTTTACCGCTCCCGAGTACATCGGGAGAATCCCTGGGTCTTCCTGTGTCCGTGGGGGGGGTAATCCAGGCGCCGATCGCCGGTTAGAGTGCCGCTGCGGAGGCCCGGTCTGCTGAAGCGGGACGGAGCTCCCTGACTAAGCGTCCATGTCAGGAGCCGCCGCGCATGCGCCTGCGGGTACCGGTTTTTAATGGTAATTTTATTTAATTCTCTGTAGTCAATGCAGGGTCTGAGAGAGACATCTTTTTTTTCTACAAAGAAGATGCCGGCTCCGGCCGGTGATGAGGAATGACGAATAAACCCTTTTTTTAGGTTTTCCTCAATGTAAGCTTTGAGAGACTTTAATTCGGTTTCAGATAGCGGGAAGATGCGCCCAAACGGAATTTCAGAGCTTGGTAGAAGATCAATAGGGCAGTCGTAGGACCAGTGGGGTGGTAGATGGTCAGCCTGTTATTTATCGAAGACATCCTTATACTTCAAGTAAGCCGAAGGTACATGCTGAAGGTTGTCAGGTACTGGTACAACAGTGGAACAAGAGGCTGGAGCTGAGAGGAAACAGTGCTGGGAGCAAGATTTGGAGGAAAAGGAGACTTCCTTCTTTTTCCAACTGATTTGGGGTTCATGTGCTTGTAGCCAGGGAAGTCCCAATATGATAGGGAACATAGGTGATGATGTCAAAATGCAGGAACTCCTGGTGACCGGAGTCCGTGGTGATAAGAATGGGTCTTGTTTCCTGGGTGATAAGTCCGGAACGGGGAAGAGACCCATCAGCCAAGTGTATCCGGAAGCTTTGTTTCTTGGTTAGTAGAAGGATATGTAGGCTAGAATCTAATGCAGCATCCAGGAAGCAGCTGTATGCTCCAGAGTCAATTATGGCTGGCAGGCGGGTTACTTTTTCCGTTAGCTGTAGAGAAACAAAGAGGGTTACATAAGTCTGTGAAAAACCAGAGGCTTGATAGTTCCTGATAACTGGTGAGTAGGACTTACTAGGTCTTACAGGGCAGGTGCGGAGAAAATGGCCAGACCCTCCACAGTAGAGGCACAGGTTGGCCTGACGCCTGCGCAGTCTTTCTTCAGAGGTGAGAGGAGCCCGGACCAATCCCAATTGCATGGGCTCAACCTCAGATGTTGTTGAATCTGGGAAGGCAGTACAAGGTGGGTGGATGGGAGTTGGTTTAGGAAGCATCCAGCTGGGACGAGGGACCTGGAGGCGTTCTGAGCGCCACTCTCGCATGCGCCTGTCCAGCTTGGTGGCAGTTTGGATCAAGTCCTCTAAAGTCGCAGGAGTCTCTATCCTGGCCAACTCGTCTTTAAGGACTTCAGACAACCCTTGGCGGAATTGATAATTAAGGGCCGGCTCATTCCAACCGGTGTCAGCTGACCATTTCCAAAATTTAACTGTATAATCCTCTACAGGCCTGCGTCCCTGGAACAAATAATGTAAAGTGGCTTCGGCTGTAGCCATGCGTTGGGGGTCGTCGTAGAGTTTCCCCATACTTTCAAAGAAAGAGTCTATGGTGTTTAATACCGGGCTAATTTGTTTCATCAGGCTGTGGGCCCAGGCTTGTGATCCATAAGTTAAAAGAGAGATAACAAAGCCCATTTTTACTATCTCGGAGGAGAAAGTCCTGGGCTGTAAAACCAAGTACAAAGAACAGGCATTTTTATAGGCTCGGAACTTTTTTGCGATCGCCAGAAAATCGCTCGGGTATGGGGACCCTGGGTTCTGGGGTAGCCATGATCACTGTGGGGTTAGATGCCATTTGAGAGGAAGACCCGCTGGCGGTTGCAGGAGCAGAGATAGGAGCTGCGGATGGACCAGCAAGTTGTTGGAGACGACCATCTATTTGAGTGTAGCCATCTTGCAATTTTTGAACTGCATCCGTAAGTGCTGATACTTGCTGGCAAAGGATCTCAAGGGGTGAACGTGCCCTGTCGGCCTCAGACATGGCTGGTTTGTATTGTCAAGAAAGTACTTACTGAGGCCAAAATGCCAAGAACGGTTCACCCTTGTGACTAAGCGCAGTCCGCCCCCTGGAGGTGAGACAGGGAGTGGATGCACAAAGAGGCACAGGCTACCCAGGAAGCAGGAGGCTACTGGCGTGAAGTCCTTGTCAGAGAGGAGTAGCTGTGCAGCGACTGGCAGGTGGATGATTTGCCAGAGCGGGTACAAGAGAAAGTCCAGAACAAGGCTGAGGGTCAAAGACACACAGGATCAGTATATCCAAAAACAGGCTGAGGTAGTGTGGCAGGAAGACACAAGGGAAGTCCAGGATACAAGCAAAGGTTCAAGGGCAAGGAGACAGCAGGCAGGTCCGGGTCACAGGCAGAGGGTCAAACACTGGAGAGGAGCGGAATCCATATAACAAGCCAAGGGTCAGGTTCAGGAGAGAAGCAGAATAGTCGAGGTCAATCCGGGTCAAAAGCAGGTATTCAGGTAACAACAACAGGAAGCAGAGATTCACAGGAAGCTGAAGACAAACCAGCAATTGGTCTGTGTGCCAGAGTCCTTTTTATAGGCCAGCCCAAGGGTCAGGTAGGACGTGCACTAGTGCGCATGTGCGTGCGCCAGATTGCCAGCCCACGAATGCGCATGCGCCGGAGCGCCGTTCCGCCGCGCATGCGCGCATGGACACGGCTTTGATGCCTGGAAGCAATATTCTCCTGACAGACTGTAAATGATCCGTTAAAGACTGCTGCTGAGTGCCAGGCTCCACCTCCATGCTGACGCAATCCTCCTCTTCCTCCTCCTCCTCCTCGTCCTCTTCCTGTGTGATCGATGGGCATGCAAGAACACTGTCTGGATAAAGGGGGCCTTGAGTGCTAAGGAAGTCCTCCTCTTCCTGCCTCTGTTCTGCCTTAAGTGCCCTGTCCATTATTCCACGCAGCGTGTGCTCTAACAGGTGGACAAGGGGGACAGTGGCACTGATGCATGCACTGTCACTGCTCACCATCCTCGTGGCCTCCTCAAATGGTGACAGGACAGGGCATGCATCCCTGATCATAGCCAACTTGCGTGGGGAAAAAAACAAGCTCCCCTGACCCTGTCCTGGTGCCATAGTCGCACAGGTACTCATTGATGGCCCTCTGCTGCGTGTGCAGCCGCTGCAGCATGGCCAACATTGAGTTCCACCTGGTGGGCATGTCACAGATTAGGCGGTTCTTGGGCAGGTTAAATTCCTTTTGGAGGTTAGTCAGCAGACCACGGGCATTATATGACCTGCGGAAATGCACACAGACTTTCTTGGCCTGCCTCAGGACATCCTGTAAGCCCGGGTACCTGCCCAAGAACCGCTGCACCACCAAGTTAAGGACGTGAGCCAAACAAGTCACATGAGTCAGTTGTCCCTGTCAGAGGGCAGAGAGGAGGTTGGTGCCATTGTCGCAAACCACCATACCTGCCTTAAGCTGGCGTGGCATCAACCACCTCTGAACCTGCCCCTGCAGAGCTGACAGAATCTCTGCGCCAGTGTGGCTCCTGTCCCCCAAACACACCAGCTCAAGCACCGCATGGCATCTTTTGTCCTGCATGCTTGCGTAGCCCCTTGAACCCCTACGGAGCACTGCTGGTTCTGAAGTCAAATCAGCACAGGAAGAGGCCATGGAGGAAGAAGAAGAGGAGGGGGTGGAGGAGAGAGGTGTTGCAGAATCACCACTAGTAGTATTTTGGAGGAGAACAACCTCCAACACTACTGCACCCTGTCCTGCATCCTTCCCAGCTGCCAGAAGAGTCACCCAGTGCACGGTGAAAGATAGGTAACATCCCTGTCCATGCCTGCTGGACCATGAGTCAGCGGTAATATGCACCTTACCGCTGACCGCCCTGTCCAGCGAGGCCAAGACATTGCCTTCCACATGCCGGTAGAGAGCCGGAATCACCTTCCGTGAGAAAAAGTGGCGTTTGGGAACCTGCCACTGAGGAACCGCACATTCCACAAACTCACGGAAGGGGGCAGAGTCTACCAGCTGAAAAGGCAGCAGTTGAAGTGCTAGCAATTTAGCCAAGCTAGCATTCAACCGCTGGGCATGTGGATGGCTGGGAGTGAACTTCTTTCGGCGGTGCAGCAGCTGGGGCAGGGAAGTTTGCCTGGTACAATCTGACATCGGTGTACTGATAGATAGCAGATTAACCCCAAGTGCTTAGCTGTGACACACCTAATTCTACACCTTCATTCCTCTCAGTGCAGGTCTCAGAGAGGACTGAAGGTATAGTGGGGTTGGAGATCCCAGCTGATGAGGAGCAATGAGAGGTCCTCTTTGTTCTTTGGTGTGGGTCTTTTAGGCACGCTTGCCAACGAACTGCATGGCAGGTCAACATATGTCTGGTCAAGCATGTGATGCCCAAGCGGGAGATGCTTTGGCCACGAGAAAAACGCTTGAGACATTTGTTGCAAATAGCAGTGTTGGGATCTGATGCTCTCGTCTCAAAAAAGGCCCACACCAAAGAACTTTTGGAATAAGAGACAGCAGCGCCCTGCACATGCAGAGCTCTGCGGTGTGATGCAGTCAGTGTGCTGCCCTTAAGCTGGCCCCTGGAGGGCATCCTGCCTCGTTGGTGATGTGCCTCCTCCTCTCTCCTATCAGGCACCCACGTGGAGTCAGTGACCTCATCATTACCTCCTTCCTCATCACTGGAACAAAGCTGGCAGTATGCTGCAGCTGGGGGGACATGACTGCCAGATTGCTGTCCTTCTTGGGCAACCCCTCTCTCTGGGCTCACGTTACTGCATTCCTCTAGCTGGGTACCATCATCGGAGCCTTCAAAATGCTGGGCATCCTCCTGGAGCATGTACCCAACATTGTGGTCAAACAGTTCAGGGGACTCCTCAGGAGGACATGGTGGGTCTAGGGAAAGAGTGACTGATGCCTTCAAGCCGAGGGAAGAGGCCGCGTTTGCAGCTGCTTTGCCAGACAAAGTACCCTGAGCCTGGGTGAGAGAGGATGAGGAGGATGAGGACGGCTTGGTCATCCACTCTACCAAGCCTTCCGCATGTTGTGGCTCAACGCGGCCAGCTGCCAAAAAAAAGGACAAGCGTGTCCCACGGCCACGTGCTGATGAGGATGCACCGTCTCCACGACCAACACTGTTGCCTCTAGACACAGAGCCTGCTTGCCCTCTTTTATTGGCTTGTGACTGTCTGCCTCTCCTTGTTGGCCTTCCAGACATACTAATGGCCTGCAGTGAGATGTAGCTGCACAAAGCTGGGATGGGTATATATATATATACTGATACTGCAGCTAGCAGAATCAACTGCCTGCCTGTAGTATTATTAGTATGAGAACACCAGCAATTGTCTTCAGGTAGCTTTAGGTGCACACTGTGCAGAGGACACAGTGCACTAACTGTAAACACTGTAGTTGCCTGCCTGTGGTATTAATAGGAGCAGAACAACAGCAATTGTCTCCAGGCAGCTTTAGGTTCACACTGTGTAGAGGATGCACTACACTAACTGTAAATGCTGTAGCTGCCTGCCTGTGATATTAATAGGATCAGAAGAACACCACTAATTTTCTTCAGGTAGCTTTAGGTGCACACTGTGCAGAGGACACAGTACACTAACTGTAAATACTTTAGCTGCCTGCCTGTGGTATTAATAGGAGCAGAACAACAGCAATTGTCTTCAGGTAGCTTTAGGTGCACACTGTGCAGAGGACACACTACACTAACCGTAAATACTGTAGCTGCCTGCCTGTGGTATTAATAGGATCAGAAGAACACCACTAATTTTCTTCAGGTAGCTTTAGGTGCACACTGTGCAGAGGGCGCACTTCACTAAATTGTAAATACTGCAGCTGCCTGCGGTACTGTACTAATAGGTTCAGAAGAACACCACTAATTTTCTTCAGGTAGCTTTAAGTGCACACTGTGCAGAGGACGCACTACACTAACTTGTAAATACTGCAGCTGCCTGCAGTACTGTACTAATAGGATCAGAAGAACACCATGAATTTTCTTCAGGTAGCATTAGGTGCACACTGTGCAGAGGACGCACTACACTAACTTGTAAATACTACAGCTGCCTGTGGTACTGTGCTAATAGGATCAGAAGAACACCACAAATTTTCTTCAGGTAGCTTTAGGTGCACACTGTGCAGAGGACGCACTACACTAACTTGTAAATACTGCAGCTGCCTGCGGTACTGTACTAATAGGATCAGAAGAACACCACTAATTTTGTTTAGGTAGCTTTAGGTGCACACTGTGCAGAGGACACAGTGCACTAACTGTAAATACTGTAGCTGCCTGCCTGTGGTATTAATAGGAGCAGAACAACAGCAATTGTCTCTATGTAGCTTTAGGTGCACACTGTGCAGAGGACGCGCTACACTAACTGTAAATGCTGTAGCTTCCTGCCTGTGGTATTAATAGGATCAGAAGAACACCACTAATTTTCTTCAGGTAGCTTTAGGTGCACACTGTGCAGAGGACACACTACACTAACTTGTAAATACTACAGCTGCCTGCAGTACTGTACTAATAGGATCAGAAGAACACCACTAATTTTGTTTAGGTAGCTTTAGGTGCAAACTGTGCAGAGGAAACAGTGCACTAAATGTAAAACTGTAGCTGCCTGCCTATGGTATTAATAGGAGCAGAACAAAAGCAATTGTCTCCATGTAGCTTTAGGTGCACACTGTGCAGAGGACGCACTACACTAACTGTAAATACTGCAGCTGCCTGCGGTACTGTACTAATAGGATAAGAAGAACACCACTAATTTTCTTCAGGTAGCTTTAGGTGCACACTGTGCAGAGGACGCACTGCACTAACTGTAAATACTGTAGCTGCTTGCCTGTGGTATTAATAGGATCAGAAGAACACCACTAATTTTCTTCAGGTAGCTTTAGGTGCACACTGTGCAGAGGACGCACTACACTAACTTGTAAATACTGCAGCTGCCTGCGGTACTGTACTAATAGGATCAGAAGAACACCACTAATTTTCTTCAGGTAGCTTTAGGTGCACACTGTGCAGAGGACACAGTACGCTAACTGTAAATACTGTAGCTGCCTGCCTGTGGTAATAATAGGAGCAGAACAACAGCAATTGTCTCCAAGTAGCTTTAGGTGAACACTGTGCAGAGGACGCACTGCACTAACTGTAAATACTGTAGCTACCTACCTGTGGTTTTAATAGGATCAGAAGAACACCACTAATTTTATTCAGGTAGCTTTGGTTGCACACTGTGCAGAGGACGCACTACACTAACTTGTAAATACTACAGCTGCCTGTGGTACTGTACTAATAGGATCAGAAGAACACCACTAATTTTCTTCAGGTAGCTTTAGGTGCACACTGTGCAGAGGACGCACTACACTAACTTGTAAATACTGCAGCTGCCTGCGGTACTGTACTAATAGGATCAGAAGAATACCACTAATTTTGTTTAGGTAGCTTTAGGTGCACACTGTACAGAGGACACAGTGCACTAACTGTAAATACTGTAGCTGCCTGCCTGTGGTAATAATAGGAGCAGAACAACAGCAATTGTCTCCAGGTAGCTTTAGGTGCACACTGTGCAGAGGACGCACTGCACTAACTGTAAATACTGCAGCTGCCTGCGGTACTGTACTAATAGGATCAGAAGAACACCACTAATTTTCTTCAGGTAGATTTAGGTGCGCACTGTGCAGAGGACGCACTACACTAACTTGTAAATACTTCAGCTGCCTGTGGTACTGTACTAATAGGATCAGAAGAACACCACTAATTTTCTTCAGGTAGCATTAGGTGCACACTGTGCAGAGGACGCACTACACTAACTTGTAAATACTGCAGCTGCCTGTGGTACTGTACTAATAGGATCAGAAGAACACCACAAATTTTGTTTAGGTAGCTTTAGGTGCACAATGTGCAGAGGATGCACTAAACTAACTTGTAAATACTGCAGCTGCCTGTGGTACTGTACTAATAGGATCAGAAGAAAACCACAAATTTTCTTCAGGTAGCTTTAGGTGCACACTGTGCAGAGGGCGCACTACACTAACTTGTAAATACTGCAGCTGCCTGCAGTACTGTACTAATAGGATCAGAAGAACACCACTAATTTTCTTCAGGTAGCATTAGGTGCACACTGTGCAGAGGACGCACTACACTAACTTGTAAATACTACAGCTGCCTGTGGTACTGTACTAATAGGATCAGAAGAACACCACTAATTTTCTTCAGGTAGCTTTAGGTGCACACTGTGCAGAGGACGCACTACACTAACTTGTAAATACTGCAGCTGCCTGCGGTACTGTACTAATAGGATCAGAAGAATACCACTAATTTTGTTTAGGTAGCTTTAGGTGCACACTGTACAGAGGACACAGTGCACTAACTGTAAATACTGTAGCTGCCTGCCTGTGGTAATAATAGGAGCAGAACAACAGCAATTGTCTCCAGGTAGCTTTAGGTGCACACTGTGCAGAGGACGCACTGCACTAACTGTAAATACTGCAGCTGCCTGCGGTACTGTACTAATAGGATCAGAAGAACACCACTAATTTTCTTCAGGTAGCTTTAGGTGCGCACTGTGCAGAGGACGCACTACACTAACTTGTAAATACTTCAGCTGCCTGTGGTACTGTACTAATAGGATCAGAAGAACACCACTAATTTTCTTCAGGTAGCATTAGGTGCACACTGTGCAGAGGACGCACTACACTAACTTGTAAATACTGCAGCTGCCTGTGGTACTGTACTAATAGGATCAGAAGTTCACCACAAATTTTGTTTAGGTAGCTTTAGGTGCACAATGTGCAGAGGATGCACTAAACTAACTTGTAAATACTGCAGCTGCCTGTGGTACTGTACTAATAGGATCAGAAGAAAACCACAAATTTTCTTCAGGTAGCTTTAGGTGCACACTGTGCAGAGGGCGCACTACACTAACTTGTAAATACTGCAGCTGCCTGCAGTACTGTACTAATAGGATCAGAAGAACACCACTCATTTTCTTCAGGTAGCTTTAGGTGCACACTGTGCAGAGGACACAGTACACTAACTGTAAATACTGTAGCTGCCTGCCTGTGGTAATAATAGGAGCAGAACAACAGCAATTGTCTCCAGGTAGCTTTAGGTGAACACTGTGCAGAGGATGCACTGCACTAACTGTAAATACTGTAGCTGCCTGCCTGTGGTATTAATAGGATCAGAAGAACACCACTAATTTTCTTCAGGTAGCTTTGGTTGCACACTGTGCAGAGGACGCACTACACTAAATTGTAAATACTGCAGCTGCCAGCGGTACTGTACTAATAGGATCAGAAGAACACCACTAATTTTCTTCAGGTAGCTTTAGGTGCACACTGTGCAGAGGACGCATTACACTAACTTGTAAATACTGCAGCTGCCTGTGGTACTGTACTAATAGGATCAGAAGAACACCACTAATTTTGTTTAGGTAGCTTTAGGTGCA
This sequence comes from Lithobates septentrionalis, assembly GCA_037952835.1. Lineage (NCBI taxonomy): Eukaryota > Metazoa > Chordata > Amphibia > Anura > Ranidae > Lithobates > Lithobates septentrionalis. The sequence goes on along the minus strand of JBBDGP010001210.1, from coordinate 839,148 downwards.
CACTGTGCAGAGGACGCACTGCACTAACTGTAAATACTGCAGCTGCCTGCGGTACTGTACTAATAGGATCAGAAGAACACCACTAATTTTCTTCAGGTAGCTTTAGGTGCGCACTGTGCAGAGGACGCACTACACTAACTTGTAAATACTTCAGCTGCCTGTGGTACTGTACTAATAGGATCAGAAGAACACCACTAATTTTCTTCAGGTAGCATTAGGTGCACACTGTGCAGAGGACGCACTACACTAACTTGTAAATACTGCAGCTGCCTGTGGTACTGTACTAATAGGATCAGAAGAACACCACAAATTTTGTTTAGGTAGCTTTAGGTGCACAATGTGCAGAGGATGCACTAAACTAACTTGTAAATACTGCAGCTGCCTGTGGTACTGTACTAATAGGATCAGAAGAAAACCACAAATTTTCTTCAGGTAGCTTTAGGTGCACACTGTGCAGAGGGCGCACTACACTAACTTGTAAATACTGCAGCTGCCTGCAGTACTGTACTAATAGGATCAGAAGAACACCACTCATTTTCTTCAGGTAGCTTTAGGTGCACACTGTGCAGAGGACACAGTACACTAACTGTAAATACTGTAGCTGCCTGCCTGTGGTAATAATAGGAGCAGAACAACAGCAATTGTCTCCAGGTAGCTTTAGGTGAACACTGTGCAGAGGATGCACTGCACTAACTGTAAATACTGTAGCTGCCTGCCTGTGGTATTAATAGGATCAGAAGAACACCACTAATTTTCTTCAGGTAGCTTTGGTTGCACACTGTGCAGAGGACGCACTACAATAAATTGTAAATACTGCAGCTGCCAGCGGTACTGTACTAATAGGATCAGAAGAACACCACTAATTTTCTTCAGGTAGCTTTAGGTGCACACTGTGCAGAGGACGCATTACACTAACTTGTAAATACTGCAGCTGCCTGTGGTACTGTACTAATAGGATCAGAAGAACACCACTAATTTTGTTTAGGTAGGTTTAGGTGCACAATGTGCAGAGGATGCACTAAACTATCTTATAAATACTGCAGCTCCCTGTGGTACTGTACTAATAGGATCAGAAGAAAACCACTAATTTTCTTCAGGTAGATTTAGGTGCAAAACTGTGCAGAGGACACACTACACTAGCTTGTAAATACTGCAGCTGCCTGCGGTACTGTACTAATAGGATCAGAAGAACACCCCTAATTTTCTTCAGGTAGCTTTAGATGCACACTGTCCAGAGGACGCACTACACTAACTTGTAAATACTACAGCTGCCTGTGGTACTGTACTAATAGGATCAGAAGAACACCACTAATTTTCTTCAGGTAGCTTTAGGTGCACACTGTGCAGAGGACGCACTACACTAACTTGTAAATACTGCAGCTGCCTGCGGTACTGTACTAATAGGATCAGAAGAACACCACTAATTTTATTCAGGTAGCTTTAGGTGCACACTGTGCAGAGGACACACTACACTAACTTGTAAATACTGCAGCTGCCTGCGGTACTGTACTAATAGGATCAGAAGAACACCACTAATTTTCTTCAGGTAGCTTTAGGTGCACACTGTGCAGAGGACGCACTACACTAACTGTAAATACTGTAGCTAATAGGACTAATAGGATCAGAAGAACACCAGCAATTTTCTTCAGGTAGCTGTTAATACTGTAAAAACACCTGCCTGCCTGTCAGTAGTAGGAAGAGTATAACAGGAACGGACCTAGCTAAACTGAATACAGTGCATATATATATATATATATATATATATATATATATAGATATATTTATATATCTATATATATATATATATACATATATATATATATATATATTTATATATATATATATATATATATATATATATATATATATATATATATATATATATATATATATATATATATATATATATATATATATATATATATATATATATATATACAACACCTAGGATGTATATATATATACACAATACACTGTAAGTGCATCTAACTGACTCGCCTGCCTACTCTATCTAACTTAAATCAAATGACACTGTCTCTCTGTCTATTTATCTCTCTCTCTCATCGCCGGAACACGCTACACAGGGCCACTTTGCAGGCAGCCTTATATATTGTGGGGCGTGTACTAAACCCCCTGAGCCATAATTGGCCAAAGCCACCCTGGCTTTGTCCAATTACCACTCTCTGTACAGATGGCGCTGTGATTGGCCAAGCATGCGGGTCATAGTGCATGCTTGGCCAATCATCAGCCAGCAATGCACTGCGATGCCGCAGTGAATTATGGGCCGTGACGTGCCACTCGAATTTGGCATAAACGGCCCACATCGTTCGGAATTCGGCAGACGACCAAACAGGCAATGTTCGAGTCGAACATGCGTTCGATTCGAACACAAAGCTCATCCCTACTCTGCAGCAATTCTGGCAGTACTCATTCATCTATTTCCCAAAGACAACCTCTGGATATGATGCTGAGGACATGCACTCAACTTCTTTTGGTCGATCATGGCGAGGACTGTTCTGAGTGGAACCTGTCCTGTTAAACCGCTGTATGGTCTTGGCCACCATGCTGCAGCTCAGTTTCAGGGTCTTGGCAAACTTCTTATAGTCTAGGTCATCTTTATGTAGAGCAACCATTATTCTTTTCAGATCCTCAGAGAGTTCTTTGCCATGAGGTGCCATGTTGAACGTCCAGTGACCAGTATGAGAGTGTGGGAGCCATAACACCAAATTTAACACACCTGCTCCTCATTCACACTTGAGACCTTGTAACACTAATGAGTCACATGACACTGGGGAGGGAAAATGGCTAATTGGGCCCAATTTGGACATCTTCACTTAGGGGTGTACTGACTTTTGTTGCCAGTGGTTTAGACATTAATGGCTGTGTGTTGCGTTATTTTGAGGGGACAGCAAACTTACACTGTTATACAAGCTGTATACTCACTACTTTACATTGTAGCAGTGTAATTTCTTCAGTGTTGTCACATGAAAAGATATAATAAAATATTTACAAAAATGTGAGGGGTGTACTCACTTCTGTGAGATACTGTGTATATATATATATATATATATATATACTAGACTGTGTATATATATATATATATATATATATATATATATATATATATATATATATATATATATATATATATATATATATATATACACAGTCTAGTATATATATATATATATATATATATATATATATATATATATATACACCACCTGAAGTGTATGAGAAACAGTACACCATGGAATGCACTGTAGATATAGGCTACACTGGATGCAGAGTATATATATATATATATATATATATATATATATATATATATATATACATACTAGACTGTATATGACACCAAAACAAATTAAATCTATATATTTTACTAATTACAAAGTCATGCCTCATTTAAAGTCCCATTTTCCTTTCCTATACCTTGTTACTTTGTGTGTGTATATATATATATATATATATATATATATATATATATATATATATATATATATAAATACACCGCCTGAAGTGTATTAGAAACAGTACACCATGGAATGCACTGTAAATATGGGCTACACTGGATATATATATCAAATATATAATACTGCCTGCACTGAATGAATATAGAGTAAACACTGAATATATAGTCTATACTAAATGCAAAGTATATATACATATATATATATATATATATATATATATATATATATATATATATATATATATATATATATATATATATATATATATACATATATATATATATATATATATATATATACATATATATATATACACACATACTAGACTGACTGTATATATATATCAAATACACTACCACTAACTGAATAACCTGCCTGTTTAATCGAACTCAAGCTATCTCTCTGACACACGGTCGCACTGAAAGCAGCCTTATAGAGTGTGGGGCGTGGACTTAGTCCCCCTGAGCCATGATTGGCCAAAGGCACGTTGCCTTTGGCCAATTATGGCTCTCTCAGCAGCGCCAAATTGGCCAAAGCATGCAGGTCAGGTGCATGCTTTTGCCAATCATCATACAGTAATGCAGTGCGATCACGCAGTGCATTATGGGGCGTTCCGCAGCACTCAAATTTTCCGCGAATGCCCCATATGTTTGGTTAGTTTTAGAACAAACAAACACCCAATGTTTGAGTCGAAATTACATTTGACTCGAACTGTGGGATCATCCCTAATCCCTAAGTACAAGTATGCAGATAAGGACTTCTGACACTTTTTCCTCCTACTATAAATACTTATTAGGTGACTATCATTTTCAGAAGAGAGATCAGCAATAACAGCTCTCCATACTTCAATCATGATAGGCTTACTTTGAGGTTTAAATGCTCATTTCGTCTAGGTGGAATGGAATAGGCAGGAAAAGTTTTTCCTCATTCCCCTGGCAGCTGGCGTTCTCATCCTCCCTTCCAGTAACTCAAGGGGACCTGTTATAGGGTTGTGAGAGGAAGTCTGCAGGAATCAGGAACAAGGTAAGTAACACTGCTTTTTCTTGCCCCTAGAACATTTACCACTTAAAACAAGCATTTAACCCTTGCAGTGAGGGGGGGAAACTTCACGGGACATTTTTATAGCTGACTAGAATTCTACTTTATGACCTGTAGCCTCATGTTATTTCTTAGACTAAAACTTCCCAATATTCTAGAATGCATAAATTATTCAATTCATACATTGTATCACATAATAGGCTTTGAGCATCATCATTGCTCTTTTCACTATCATAAAAGTCCACTGATTTGTAATTAACAAATTATTGGCTCAATTCCTCCTTCGGGACAATTAAAAGGAGATGTGCTATAGCAGAGCTTTAGAGCTGCGTCTAGTATTCACTAAAAAACAAAAGTCTTTTTTTTTTTCCAATTTGATGTTTTATTGAGTTCTATAAATAATCATATTAGTTTATCAAGTTTTATTAACTGTGCATCTTGTAGCTACAGCGGAATGCCCTCTGGTTCAGACCACCAAATTTAGTGTCTGTAATTATGGTTACATGTGAAATTTCCTTGGTGTGCAGCAGAACGTGCTCTAATATAACTAAAATGTTTCTCAAGCAGATGGGAAGTGGTTTATTTTATGTTGTACATGGCAGAGGTGGGGGATGCATTCAGGTGTGATGGGCAATTTCACACACTCTGACTTTATTAAACAGAAACTATATTGGAATACGCTCATAACAAAAGATCAACATGTCACATTTAAACTAATCCAGCGTCCACATTGCTCATCAGCATCCCAGCTAATATTGCATTCACTGTTTTCCTGCACAGTGCCAGCTAATCCTGGGTGCAGACTGCTCTTTACAGTTCTATTAAATCCAGTGGTCAGACGGCTTATCAAAACATGCCAGCAAACCCATTTGCTTACCACTGCATCTGTAACTTCAGATTACAGGATTTACATTTTGCAAAGCAGTGCTTTAATATTTACATTCTGCAAAATGCCCATTTCATATTTGCTACACAGCATTGGCATATGATATCCAGTGTGATACATGCATGCAGTGTTGCCAACCACCCGTAGATTTACGAGCAGCCCGTAAAAACAGGGCACTTTTCCGGTGTCCGTAAATGTCCGTAGGAGCCGGTGCCAGTAAAAATGGCTACGACAGGCTCAGATGAGAACTGCGCATGTGCTAACTCCGGAAATCCCCGAGACAATACGATCATGAGCCCGCCCTGCGCCGTCTGGCTCGCAGTCACACTCACCACACATGACCCGGCCTCTGTATGTCTATGGGGAAGGGGGGGGGGTGATCTCTATTATTAGTACAGTCCGTGACCATGTCCTGTCCGCTTAGAAGGTCGGTTCTGCACCCAACCCACCCCGGTAACGTTTTCTGTCCTCGTTAATCCTTCATCACAATGGCAGTGTGGAGGACAAAATGGTGACAAGCCAATAACCCCACCCGGGCTCCATGAACACCCCCCACCAGTAGTAAGATGGTACAGTCCGCGGAACTTCCTGCTTACTTCTGCCTCTGCACGCTGGGTCTGGAGGAATAGGACAGCATGGCATCCAGTGCGAAGAGGAGAGCTGTGCTGGAAGATAAGGAGATGAAATGGGAGGAGGAGGAGAAGAGGAGGACTCTGATCTCAGTGAGGATGAGGAGTCTGAGGAGGACGATCATATGGATGAGGTGAGCCAGTGTGGTCTACAAGGCTCAGCATGTCCTGGAATGGCGTGATGGCACTTGTAGTCCTTCATAGTGTTCCTGCCTGGCCTGGTCAGTGTGTTAAAATTGGTGTAGATGCGATTGTACACTGGCAGCCTGTGGATGAGGTGAGCCTATGGATGTGACTGCTGATATTTATATATTACTAGGAGAAGTCTGTGATCCTGAGAGTGGTGGGGGGGGGGGATTAGGCAGTGTGTGGCTGTATTCTTTAGAGTGGAGTGTAGAACATACAGTTCATATTTCACAAGCCTAGTGAGTGTGCAGAGTTGCTAACCGCCAGTAAATGTACTGACAGTTTGTAAAAATCAGTGATTTTTTTTTTACAACTGCCAGTAAATATCAGGGGCTGATAATTTCATGCTGTGTTGACTTTTTTTAAGTGTAAATCAAGCAAATTACTTTGTTCTAGGTATTGTCAGTGTTTCCATATCGTGTTTATACTGTTCAAATATTCACTGTTAGTTTTCCATAGGAGTTCTGTAATTTCTCAGGTTGCCAGTAAAAAATTTGCTCTGCCAGAAAATTGTCCATGTTTTGTCAGTAAAAAATTCTGCGGGACGTTGGCAACCCTTCATGCATGTTATCACTGCTTAACCACAGTGAACACTTTGCAGGGTAAATCCAGGAAAACATCAACTTGCCTTGAGAAAATGTATCGGAATCTTCCATGTGGGAATGTTGCCCATAGACACTAGAGAGAAATTGGACAGACATATCAAGTGCCTGTTAAGCATTGTACACACGCTTAGCTTTTCGGATGACCGACTGTCTGTTTTTTGTGGGATGCTAGTCTCATGACGAAAGTGATAAGGTTACTCACAATCTGAAAATTTTCGTATGACAGAATACAACATCAGAAGTGACGTAATATGTTGAATTGGTTTGTATGTATTCTTTCGTTTCTGAGCATGCGTAGTCTTGCTCTTACGTGGTTTTTTTTTTTGTACAAAAACTGTACTAATGAAATGAAAATCGGACATGGAGTGCAAATCCCACAAAAATTTTATAGCCTGCACATCAAGCTTTTGTCTGATGAATAAGCGAAACCAGATGTCGAAAGCACCGTACTAACAATCCGAAAATCATCAGACAGCTCGTCGTACAAATTTTTCCATATGATTTTCGTTTCGTGTGTACAGGCCTTTACATTGTCTGAAGTATCTGCAGGCAACTACAGACATGAGATCATCATTCAGTAAAGCTAAAAACAGAACAAAAGGTAAAGGGACCTGGACTCAAAAAGTAAAGATTTTCTAGATACAAAAAACACAGTCACTTCCAGCGCTAATAGGTCTTCCAAGGTGTGGAGTAACAAATGTCAGATAAAATGGTCATGCAAAATGTATATATGGTATCCCAAAACTAGGTGGATGCTGCCTTCCTCAGATAATGTAATCTGGAAGGAACTACAAGAAAAACAGAAATGGAAGGCACGCACCCCTAGTGCATTACCAGAGATAATTTAATAATAAGACTTTTTTGTATAAAAGTGGGTACTCACAAAATGCAACTGACAAAAGGCCATAAACAGTGCATGGACATGCACAGAACACGGGGTACAGCTAATGCATTTTGGGGGCGCACCCCCTTCCTCAGAGCTAGGCCTAGCCTAGGTCTCTCCCCTCCTCTTCGCTATGGCCATCGAAACGTTGGCCATAGTGATCAGATTGAACCCTGACATTAAGGGGGTAATTTGTGGGGATCGGGAGCATAAGTGCTCGTTATATGCCGGAGACCTCCTCCTCTTTATCACCTCTCCCCTTACTTTATCTACCCCTATGGTGTATAAGATATTGCTGGATTTCAGCGAGGTATCTGGCTTGAGGGTCAACATGAACAAATCAACAGCTTTAAACATAACAGTCCCCCCGGACCTACAACTTTCCTACAATTTTGCCTTTTCATGGGCTTCCACCGCAATTCCATACCTAGGAATCAAACTAACGCCAATAACCTTTTTAAAGCAAATTACCCCCCTATGGTACACAAATGTAGAGGTGATATGGAAAGGTGGTCGAAGGGTGGTCTGTCCTGGCTAGGCAGAGTTCACGCAGTTAAGATGACCCTTCTCCCCCATCTTTTATACCTATTTCGCTCTCTTCAAATTCCAATAAGGAAACAATTCCTCAGTAAATTCCAGTGGGATATAGTTCGCTTTGTATGGGGTAACAAAGGTTATAGGTGTCCCTCAGGAATACTTCTCCGCCTGAAATCTCAGGGCGGACTGGGTCTGCCAAATCTGTGGGGATATTTTCAGGCAGCACAACTCACACAAATTTCAGTGGTTTTCTCTAGGGGCCCAAAGCCTGAAAGGCTCTCCATGGAAAGACATGCCATCCCCTTGAATACCATTGATTATCTTCTTTGGTGCGACCCGAAAATTAGGCCAGCTATAATGTCCCCTATATAACCAGGTGAACTGCGCTAGCAACTATGTATAAATAGAATATACCAAATCAGAATAGACTAAAAAACACAAATAGTGAATATAAAGGTGTCACAAATAGTGAATATAAAGGTGTCAGAGAACTGGACATGCACCCTGCGCAACACACCCAATTTATTTGTGAGAATGCGCAGGAGTGCACTACCAGAACCACAAGACCTTCAATATAAATGTGATAGATCAATTCGTGTGCATAATGCTGCAGGATGACAGAAAATGACAACGGGAGCGTGCAAAAATGCACTCCCTGGGTGAAAACCTTCACTGCAATAGAAATCGATTGGTGTGTATATTAGACAGGTGCAACTATAAAATGACAAAAATAGCGGTTTGACATAACACTAGTGCAAGGAAGAGAAATAAAACAAATATGCTCTCAAAAATTCACAATCAAAAATGACTATGGAGCGATCCCCTCAGGAAATGCCAGGTGGGATAGTGGAATCATGAAACGTCAGCAATAACCAAATTGCAAACAGAAAAACGTAACTAATGGTTAAAACCCCTTCATGGGAGAAGCAATAGGCAGACTTCCAGCTTTTTCATCCTTATGATCAAACAGGGCTGATGGTGTACCGATGTTGAAATTGCTTGGAAGAAACCACAAAGCTTGCGTTCCACCAAAAGAGAAAGGAGAAGCATATAGCATAAAACCTTAGGATACCAGGGGTCACCTGCGCATAAATGCGCTACTCACGGGACCGGTATGCAGAGCAGGCATTCAGATATTTGGTCGGTTCGCCGCTCTCCGGCGTGCGTTCCACCAACACCAGGAAGTGATGTCACTGGTAGCAAATCAGGCAGACATGGACAGGATGTTGCGTCGACGCGTTTCGCCCCTCCCCCAGGGCGTTATCAAAGACTTAACATCCTGCTCACGTGGAAACTCATTTATATTATGCTCAGTGAGTGACAGCCATTTGCGGCCAATGGGTGAAGATCACCCATTCCTTCCTCTATCATCATATCCTGTTTGCAATCGAAACTTTAATCAGTGGTCGGAGACAAACATCTCCAGTAAACAGATAAATGCTTGTAACATCTCCATAGAGAAACGATTTTATACACTCACTGTCTTCCACAAAAACAAAGTATGTGCTAACATCAGGATATCTAGACAGATGGAAAATCCTATACAGTATATGTTGAATGTCTGATTCTCTAATAATATTCAGCAATAAAAACAATTATTTAATACATTATACAATAAGTAAAAAAATATTATAAAAAATATAATGAAGTTAGGATAAAAATATATATGTATAGAAAAACACATACATATAGATAATAAATATAGATAATATATAGTCACAAATTCCTTAGATATAACTCTATGCTTTGCTGATTGCTGGACCTCACACTCATAAATATGACATGGAAAAAAACACAACAGATAATCAAAATTCATAATTAATAGTAATTAATGGCAATATGAACGGGCAAAAAAAATTAAATGAAAAGAAAAGAAATGAAACAAATGTAAAAATATATGTAAAAAATGAAAAATACAACTAAAAATGAAAAATGAAAAAATATAAATAAAATGAAATAAAATCAAATAAGAATAAAATAAAATAGAAATAAAAATAGAAATAAAAATAGACTGCTATATAGAATGGGAAATACTATTGCCCTATGCTCCAAGATTTACTTACAATACTCCCTGATATCCTCCATGAAGCCTTTAGCATATTTGTTTCATAACGCTAACTTTTCACCGGAGATGAACATTAAAGCGTTCCAGTGGTGGACAGATAAGGTCCTCTACAGAATTGGTAATTTCCTCTCTCCGGCGAGACCACTTACCCTTTCACACTGTAGGAAGAAACTGGAAATGCCTAATTCGGAATTATTTAGATTCTCCCAAATCTCCCATTTCCTACACTCCATCTGGACCAACAAAACAGAACCCCCCACAGTAACACCTTACGAACATTGGTGCTCAAACACTGTGGATCAGAGGGGAGGGATCTCATTGATCTATACAGCACTGGCAACAAACTTGGACAAGCCCACCTGTGCTCGGGCCTGGGAGGAGGACGCGGGCAGCACTTGGACTACCTCAGATTGGTTCCGAGCTTACATAGGTATTCTTAACATATCCCTCATCGAAGCTAGTCTAAAAGTACTGACTAGGTGGTACTACGTCCCCTCCAGACTGGCAGTGATCTATCCAGGGACCTCCCCATTATGCTTTAGGCACTGCGAATTGGAGGGCACGATGCTCCACATATGGTGGACCTGCTCTCTCATTAGATCCTTTTGGCAGAAAGTCTTCCATACCATTAGCTCCAAAACAAATGAAACGGTAACCCCTGACCTCAGCATAGCACTACTAAATCACTATATCCCGGACCCGGACTTAACTAAGTACTCACAAGCACTGTCATATTTCATTTTTTTAGGGGCCAAAGTTACAATCGCTAAGGCCTGGAAAAAACCCATAGTTTCCTTCCAGGGTTTCAATAGAAAAGTCTCTTGGATAATGGCACAAGAGCAAATAGAAGCGAAACTTGATGACAAAATTGAGAAGTTTAATGCCACTTGGGAACCTTGGTCCATGTACTGCAATATTCCTATACTTCCTGGGATACCGCCTGGACCCGCAAATGCTCCTATCCCACTTTGAATCTATCTCTTCACACCTCTCTTCCCCTCTCCCACATTTCTCCTCCTTCCTGTCTGGGACAATCTGATCCCATTTACCTTTCACATTAAGCAAGATCCATCGCTACCCCTGAAGGGGGGTTTGTATATGTAATTGATGTTAGTCAGGATGTCAGGGCCTGGTCTCCCTTATTACTTTACAAGCGACAATCAGCCACACTTGAATTGACCCTTGATCTGGTGGGTTTCGTTTCAATAGCATTTACCTGAGGGTCAACGGCGAGACCAGGGAGGGGTCATCCGTGGGTCCCTGGGGGGTACTGCGCACCTCCACATAGAGTTCCCAAGGGGGTGATGTGCGTAGAGCCTCACGGGAAGACCGGCGGTCAACCTCTGGTTGATTTCTATGTTTCCCTCTGTCAGTTATCCTGATACATTGTGGCAGGCCTTGGAGGTGGCCCCTTTAGTAGAAATGGATGTCCCCTGAGACGTCGCTCCATTGTAGGGCGCCCTGACAGTCCTGACCTTACCTCTTGAGTTAACCAATTGTTATTCTATGATCTGAAGTTGTTCATATGCCTGTTTCATTATATTTGCCTTATAAATGATGTACTGGAACTTTTGACTACTTGACAAAACATGCACTGTTAAGCACAATTGTTACTGTTATGTCTGGAAAATTTATAAATCAATCTTTTCTTTCAGGTGTACACCTTATATTCAATCTTCCTTTAATATTTGAGGTAAGCGCAGTGGTGAAAGGTGGTGGAAGTCACAATATGTTGATAACTATAGAAAATTCACAAGGGTGAAGAATAAAGGAAGATTGAATATAAGGTGTACACCCCGAAGAAAAGTTTTATTTAAGTGGAAGATACATCACATATGAACTGTATATTCACAAATGAATTGTGAAATTTGTTTTGAGTTTAACATATGAAAGAATGGACTTTGTCACTAAATAATTTATTTTGATGGATTTAAATTGTATGTATACACTTGGTGAGCTTTGATCTCTTTGTCAGCTAGGGAAGGTGCAGCCATTATTTCTATTGAATTTTTGTTTAGCAGTTGTGGGAACACAATAATTTGGCTTGCTGCCATCTGATAGCACTTATCACTTTAGGAACACACAGGAAAAGGGAGTGTGGGTCAAAACACACTGGTTCATTGTTTATAAATACACCTGGTATGTGAGATTTTCTAAGTACCTTAGCCTACAGCCTCATAACTGTACATTTGCAGCGTGAGATCTAAGGTATTGCTGCCTCTGACTGCTAGTGTCAGGAAATTTGGAGTGAGATTTGATTATGTCATTAAGATAAATCATAAGGGCACACTTGATCTTACTCATACCCCTTTCTCCCCTATTATTTGATAAAACAGAGATTTTAATTGGATCCTTCTCACATACTGAATACAGAGTCATAGCAAGACAGTGGTCATCAAAAGAAATGGAGAGGGATAAGCAATAAAAAAATCTGACAGGTGTTCTAACCATTCCCTATCTAAAACTAGGGAAAAGTTTTGATTACACTTTTTTAATCCGAGTTTTTACTGGATTTTTTTTAAGGTGGGTTCACCCCGTTGCAAATTGGATGCGGATTCCACGCATCCAATCCGCAATATCAGGAGGTTTTGACCGCCTCTCTTTCTCCGCAGCAGGTCCAGTGCATTGTGCATCTTTTTGTCTGTTTCGGGTCCAAATTCAGCCAAAAAGTAGGACTGAAATCGGACCTGAAATGGTGAACCCTGATGCACCGGACCCCTGCTGTGAGCCACATGCGGTTCATATGTGAACCCAGCCTTAAAAGAACAAGTAAAAACAAAACAAAAGAAAAAAGTGTAAAACATTACATAGAGGAAATCCATACAACTGATGCAAGAAAAAAATGTTAGTGTTCAGTCAAAGCAAATGACATTAGTAATAATGCTAATGCAAGGTATAAAAAAATTTAGTATTTAGCAGGTTACATATCAACATGCATCAACAGGAAGTCCATCAGTGTTTTAAGAAACTTCAGTAAGATACTCAAGTGCAGTATGTAACCTAGTCCAGAATTCTTAGCCAGAGTGAAGGGCTACTGTACTTGGAATAGATTGGGATTGGGGTGACTAGCTGGCCAGCCATTGAGGCCATAACAGTGCCTATTTATGAGTAGAACATTGACATTTATATGTGATTTTTTTCAAAAACAACACTTTCGACTAGTTTCAGCAGTCGTGAGTCAAGAGTTGGTGGTTTGTTACAAATCAATTTAAGTGCCACTATTCAGAGTGCCATGAAGATGCCCAAGAAAAGGCTGGTTACACTTTGAACAGCATTTGTATTGGTATTTTTGGTGCACAATTATCGTAGTGGAATATCTTCATTTAGGGCTTTCTTCAGTATATTATACTTTCTAACCATATTATGTCTGCATAAGGTTTCATGCCTTAAAGATATAGTTTAACCTGATTATATTTTGCTTTCCTTGGTTCATTCTTCTTTTCTTATCAATTGTATTTTTAAATAGAACCTATTTTCCTTACATACCTTACAGTATTTTAAACTCAGTGATGTTATGCCTAGGTGCTGTACATAGCTTTCTGAAAACATAGCACCCTGCCTCAGTATGCCTGTCAAGACCCATAAGCCCCAATGGAAATGTCAGAGAAATAATAGAAACAGAACTTGCCAGTATCGGAATGTTCTTGTGCGTCTGTGCGGCAGAATCGCTCTCTGGCGCATGCGGGTGTGCAATGTAGCGGAAAGGCGCACACGGGTTCATGACACGGGGCAACGGCGTAACGGTGCACGAGCATACGCGTGTTAGCGTTACACCCCCATGCTGGCCTATAAAAGACTGATCTGTTCCTTGTATAACTGCTGGTTTGTCTTTCAGCTTCCTGTGTTCCATTCCTGAGTTCTGCTGCCTATGTTTACCTGCTGTGACCCGGATTGTCTTCACCTACCCTGCCTCTCTCCAGTGCTTTGACCCTGTGTTTTGCTTGCATCTATCTAGCAAGGTTACTCTGTGGTATAAGCAAGGAAGCTGAGATTTCTGCAGTGTGTAAATTGTGCTTTTACTATACAAAGATGCTGTACATACAAAACTATTACAATATTAGGAATACAATACAAGACTGACAGATATCTATAACAAGCAAAATGCCTATCAAATGAACAGCCTATAGTCTATATCAGTACAAATACACTTAAAAGTTACTTATCTTCTGTTACTGTATGTTCGTGATCTCCATTGGCAACGATGCTTCTTGGACACCAGGCAGTGTTCTTGTATCATGAGTGGCAGCTTCTGATCTTCAAAGCATGATGGTGTGTGTGTGTGTCTGTGTGTGTTCCTACTCACCCCTTTTATGTGTCAGGCTGTTTACCATAATTACCAAACAACACAAAACATACCTGTTTACTGTAGCTGTAGAAACAATGGACTGTTGCAAACTGTCAATTGAATACAAAAATTATATCTACGTACCATTGTCTAATCAAGCCAACACCTGACAGTAATCTAACAGTCATTCTTTCAGTTTGAGAGCTGAAAAAGACCTCAAACAACTAAATCTCTTTCTTGTGTACTGTACCAATAGAGACAATAGCCTGTTGAAAACTTTAACAATACAACAATACCCATTGTATCCAGCATTTGTTTGAGAAAGTCTGTCTCTGTGACTCCAGAATGCTATGAGTCTTATAGAAAAATTATATTTTATATCAAATGCATCACACCCTGGCTTTTTTAAGGACGTCTCTATTACCTGCCTGCTGTGTTTGACCCTCAGCCTGTCTTAAGGATTCTCCTGCCATCTGCCTTCCTGTGTATGACCCCGGCTTGTCTAACGGACTCCTCTGCTATCTACTTACAGTGCACGACCCCTGGCTCGCCTTCAGGAATTCCCTGCTGACTTACTGCTGTGTTTGACCCTAGGGTTGTTTAAAGGACTTCCTTACCCACCTGCTTCCAGTGTATGACCCCTGCCTGCACCACAGACTTTCTCCTACTGAGTTCTCCACGCCTGACCTGCAGCGCTCAGTACAGTCCCAATCTCTACTGGGTCCTGTGGGTTAGAGCCCCAGCCAGGTCTCCTACTTCAGTCCAGGTGCCGGGTTTACCACTGCTCCACATCTCCACTCTACAGGAGTCCTCCTTTCAAGACCCATCTACCTGCTGGCGACCTGTGCCTCTCTGTGCCCTATACCCTCTGTACCACTTCCAGGGGTAGAGTGCGCTTAGCTGCAAGGGAAGCCACTCTTAGCATTTCGGCTTCGGTGGGTACCGTGATAGTACAAACCAGCCATGTCTAAGGCCGACAGAGCGGTCTCCCCTCTCGAGGCGCTATGCCAGCAGGTAACGGCTCGCACGCAAGCAGTCCAGAGGTTACAAGATGGCTATTTTCAACTTGAAGGTCGTCTCCAGCACTTAACATTATCTCCTGCCCCTGTGGATACAGCCTCCACATCCTCCAGTGGGGCAACCTCTTCACAAGATCAATCCAGCACAGCTCCTGCAGTTGTTATGACTCTTCCAGAGCGCAGGGTTCCCACACCTGAGCGATTCTCCAGAAACCGAAAAAGGTTCAGAGCATTTTAGAATGCTTGCTTGTTATACTTGGCTCTTCAACCTAAGACTTTTAATTCTGAAACAGTGAAAGTAGGGTTCATTATTTCTTTGCTGTCCGAGGAACCCCAAGCCTGGGCCCATAACCTCCTGGAACAGAAGAGCCCCTTCCTAAACTCTGCGGAAACCTTCTTCGAATCCATGGGAAAATTATAGGACAACCCCCAACGCATAGCCACTCCCAAAACCATCTTGCATACCTTAGTCCAAGGGAAGAGACCGGTGGAGGATTACATGGTTGAGTTCCAAAAATGGTCTGGGGACACTGGATGGAATGAGGCGCCTCTCAAATATCAGTACCGCCAGGGGCTTTCAGAAACCCTTAAGGATGAACTGGCACGCATTGATTTTCCTTCTTCTACCCTGGAGGAGTTGATCCAGTTAGCATTAAAATTAGACAGACGCTTACGGGAACGACGCTGCAAATGTTTCCAGTCCCCATGGCCTACCTGGATGCTGCCCAGGGTCCCTCCAGCTCACCCTCCTCTTTCAGTCCCTCCTTCTTCTACTCCTGAAAGTGAGCCAATGCAACTGGGTATGGTCCAGGCTCC
This sequence comes from Lithobates septentrionalis, assembly GCA_037952835.1. Lineage (NCBI taxonomy): Eukaryota > Metazoa > Chordata > Amphibia > Anura > Ranidae > Lithobates > Lithobates septentrionalis. Next base: position 822,723 of record JBBDGP010001210.1, on the reverse strand, counting down.
ACTTACTCCTGATGAAAAGCAACACTGGCGTGAAGCCAACCTATGCCTATACTGTGGAGGGGCAGGCCACTTCTTGCGCAATTGTCCTGTAAGACCCAGTAAGTCTAATTCAGGAAAAATTCTGAACTTTCAGGTAGCTGGTCCAACCTCGACTCACCTTGTCCTTCCTGTCTCCCTACAGGTGGCAGGTGAGTAGATCCGGCTACTGGCCATTATTGATTCTGGCGCCTGCAGCTGCTTCCTGGATGCATCCCTGGCCCGAAGCCTGCATATTCCTCTGCAAAACAAAAGACAAAGTCTCCAAATACATCTGGCCGATGGATCTTTACCTTGCTCAGGACCCGTTACCCAGGAGACCAAACCTACTCTCACCATTACAGATTCTGGTCATCAAGAATTTCTTTGCTTTGACATCATATGCTCTCCCATGTTCCCTATCATCCTGGGACTACCATGGTTACAAGCTCACGACCCCCACATTAACTGGAGTAAGAAGGAAATCTCCTTTTCCTTGGCCTACTGTTCCCAGCATTGCTTTACCTCTGGTCTCACCAGCACTGCCTCCTGCCTGACCATCCAGCCAGTACCTGAGCATCTACAGCACGTCCCTTCAGCCTACCACGGATTTATGGATGTTTTTGATAAAAAGAAAGCCGACAGTCTACCTCCTCACCGGCCATACGACTGTCCCATTGATCTTCTACCTGGCTCTGAGATCCCCTTTGGTTGTATATTCCCGCTATCAGAAAACGAGTTGGAGGCCATTCGGTCCCACATTAACGAAAACCTTGAAAAAGTGTTCATCCGTCCTTCCTCCTCTCCAGCCAGAGCGGGAATTTTCTTAGTTGAAAAAAAGGATGGCACCCTGAGACCCTGTGTGGACTATAGGGAGCTCAACAAGATCACTATCAAAAACCGCTATCCCCTCCCCCTTATCCCAGAGCTGTTCCAACAGTTCTGAACTGCCCAAATCTTTTCTAAACATGACTTATGGGGAGCTTAAAACCTTGTTCGGATACGCCCGGGGGATGAGTGGAAGACGGCTTTTAGGTCTAGATTCAGACACTTACCTCAGGGCAGCAAAACGTCTCAGACCCCGGCAAGCCCACTGGGCTTTATTCTTCTCCAGGTTCAACTTTCACATTTCCTATCGGCCAGGCTCCAATAACGGGAAAGCAGACGCACTCTCCCAGATGTTCCCTGAGGCCACCCAGACAGCAGAACCCGGGACCATTCTGTCTTCGCAAAATTTTCTTTGTTTAATCCAGCCTGATCTAAGACCATTGAACAGGCCTCCAGACAATGTTTAGACCCCAAAGTACCTTTGTTGAGGAAACAGGATGGTCTGCTGTGGGCTCAAAACAAAATATTTGTCCCATTACAAGTAAGGCTCTTGATATTAAAGACTTTTCATGATAATAAGTTAGCAGGACATTTTGGGGTACAAAAGACCTCTGAACTAGTACATCGTTCCTTCTGGTGGCCGGGGTGGAGACAGGATTGTAAAAACTATGTCAAATCTTGTATTGTCTGCCAACGCAGCAAGGGGTCCAACGCGAAAGCTTGGGGCCTGCTAAGATCATTACCCATATCGGAAAAACCCTGGAAGGAAGTTTCTTTGGACTTCATCGTTGACCTACCGGTTTTCCACCATTCTGGTAGTGGTCGATCGCCTTTCAAAAATGGCTCACTTCCTGCCTATGACAGGCACGCCCTCTGCCTCAGATACCACAGATATATTCATTAAAGAAGTGGTTAGGCTACATGGAGTACCCGATAACATTGTATCTGACAGAGGAGTTCAGTTTACCTCAATGTTTTGGAAAGACCTTTGCAAATCTCTAGAAATCAAGGTATGTCTGTCCTCAGCCTATCACCCACAAAGTAACGGTCAAACAGGACAAACCAAACCCTGGAACAATATCTCCGCTGCTTTTGCTCATGCTTCCAAGACAACTGGATTTCTCTCCTCCCCTGTGCAGAATTTGCCTACAATAATTCCATACACACAGCCACCAACCAAACTCTTTTTTGGGTCAATTATGGGTTTCATCCTTCCTTTTTGCCTAACTCTTTTCCAGAAGTGTCAGTTCCTGCCGTACAAGATCGAATAAGTTTTATCCAAACCAATTTTCAACTAATTCAGGAAGCTATGAAGAAGGCTTAGGACAGCTACACAATATATATTTTTACAGGGGAAGGAGAAGCAATCCAACCTTCAAAATTGGAGATGAAGTCTGGCTATCCGCAATTAACCTCAAACTTCTTTGTCTCTCACGTAAATTGGGCCCAAAATTCATTGGTCCCTTCAAGGTGAAAAGAGTAGTGAACCCCGTGGCTTTTGAACTTGCTCTACCTAGTTATTACAGGATACACCCTGTTTTTCATACATCCCTATTGAAACCAGTAACTCCCAGCCCTTTTTCAGGAAGGGAAGAATTGCCACCTCCTCCTGTCAATATTGAAGGCGAAGATGAATTTGAGGTGGAGACAATAATGGACTGTAGAAGGAGGGGTGGTCGTGTCCAGTACCTGGTCAAATGGAAGGGGTACCCCACCGGAAGATAACTCTTGGGAACCTTCTTTTAATATACATGCCCCACATTTTAACAAGCTTTCCACAAGAAATATCTGGGAGTACTGGCCAGGTTGTTCATCCGGAGGCTGCCCCTTGGGGGGGCACTGTCAGAGAAATAATAGAAACAGAACTTGCCAGTATCGGAATGTTCCTGTGCGTCTGCGTGGCAGAATCGTGCTCAGTGGGTGCACAATGTAGCGGAACAGCGCACACGGGTTCATGACACGGTGCAACAGCGTAACGGTGCATGAGCGTACGCGTGCTAGCGTTACTCCCCCATGCTGGCCTATAAAAGACTGATCTGTTCCTTGTATAACTGCTGGTTTGTCTTTCAGCTTCTTATGTTCCATTCCTGAGTTCTGCTGCCTGTGTTTACCTGCTGTGACCCGGATTGTCTTGAACACGACGGACACCATTAAAGTCTATGGGACACGAACATGAATATTCGAAAGTGCTAATTTTAAAGGCTTATATGCAAGTTATTGTCATAAAAAGTGTTTGGGGACCCGGGTCCTGCCCCAGGGGACATGGATCAATGCAAAAAAAAGTTTTAAAAACAGCCGTTTTTTCAGGAGCAGTGATTTTAATAATGCTTAAACTCAAACAATAAAAGTGTAATAACCCTTTAAATTTTGTACCTGGGGGGTGTCTATAGTATGCCTGTAAAGGGACGCATGTTTCCCGTGTTTAGAACAGTCTGACAGCAAAATGACATTTCGAAGGAAAAATTTCATTTAAAACTACCCGCGGCTATTGCATTGCCGACAATACACATAGAAGTTCATAGATAAAAACGGCATGGGAATTCAACACAGGGAAACCCCGAACCAAAATTTTAAAAAAAAATAGCGTGGGAGTCCCCCTAAATTCCATACCAAGCCCTTCAGGTCTGGTATGGATATTAACAGGAACCCCGGCCAAAATTTAAAAAAAAAATGATGTGGGGTTCCCCCTAAATTCCATACCAGACCCTTCAGGTCTGGTATGGATTTTAAGGGGAACCCCGCGCCAAAAAAAAAAGAACGGCGTGGGATCCCCCCAAAAATCCATACCAGACCCTTATCCGAGCATGCAACCTGGCAGGCCGCAGGAAAAGAGGGGGGGACGAGAGTGCGCCCCCCCTCCTGAACCGTACCAGGCCACATGCCCTCAACATTGGGAGGGTGCTTTGGGGTAGCCCCCCAAAACACCTTGTCCCCATGTTGATGAGGACAAGGGCCTCATCCCCACAACCCTGGCCGGTGGTTGTGGGGGTCTGCGGGCGGGGGGCTTATCGGAATCTGGAAGCCCCCTTTAACAAGGGAACCCCCAGATCCCGGCCCCCCCCTGTGTGAAATGGTAAGGGGGTATTTACCCCTACCATTTCACAAAAAAACTGTCAAAAATGTTAAAAATGACAAGAGACAGTTTTTGACAATTCCTTTATTTAAATGCCTTTCTTTCTTCTATCTTCCTTCATCTTCTTCTGGTTCTTCTGGCTCTTCTGTTTCTTCCTCCAGCGTTCTCGTCCAGCATCTCCTCCGCGGCGTCTTCTATCTTCTTCTCCTCGGGCATGGGGGGAGGCTCCCGCTCTTCTCTTCATCTTTTTCTTCATCCTCTTCTCTTTTTCCTTCTTCTCTTCTTCATTTTCTTTTCCGGGCCGCTCCGCATCCATGCTGGCATGGAGGGAGGCTCCCGCTGTGTGACGGAGTCTCCTCATCTGACGTCTCTTAAATAACGGGGGACGGGGCCACCCGGTGACCCCGCCCCCTCTGACGCACGGTGACTTGACGGGACTTCCCTGTGACGTCACGGGGAATGCCACAGGGAAGTCCCGTCATGTCCCGTGCGTCAGAGGGGGCGGGGTCACGGGGTGGCCCCGCCCACGTTATTTAAAAACTGTCAGACGAGGAGATGCCGTCGCACAGCAGGAGCCTCCCTCCATGCCAGCATGGATGCGGAGCGGCCCGGAGAAGAAAATGAAGAAGAGAAGAAGAGAAGAAGGAAGAAGAGAAGAAGATGAAGAGAAGAGCGGGAGCCTCCCCCCATGCCATGGGTGCGGAGCAGCCCGAGGAGAAGAAGATAGAAGACGCCGCGGAGGAGATGCTGGACGAGAACGCCGGAGGAAGAACCAGAAGAGCCAGAAGAACCAGAAGAAGATGAAGGAAGATAGAAGAAAGAAGAAGCATTTAAATAAAGGAATTGTCAAAAACTGTCTCTTGTCATTTTTAACATTTTTGACAGTTTTTTAGTGAAATGGTAGGGGTAAGTACCCCCTTACCATTTCACACAGGGGGGGGCGGGATCTGGGGGTTCCCTTGTTAAAGAGGGCTTCCAGATTCCGATAAGCCCCCCTCCCGCAGACCCCCACAACCACCGGCCAGGGTTGTGGGGATGAGGCCCTTGTCCTCATCAACATGGGGACAAGGTGTTTTGGGGGGCTACCCCAAAGCACCCTCCCAATGTTGAGGGCATGTGGCCTGGTATGGTTCAGGAGGGGGGGCGCACTCTCGACCACCCCTCTTTTCCTGCGGCCTGCCAGGTTGCGTGCTCGGATAAGGGTCTGGTATGGATTGTTGGGGGGACCCCACGCCGTTTTTTTTTTTTTTTTTGGCGCGGGGTTCCTCTTAAAATCCATACCAGACCTGAAGGGTCTGGTATGGAATTTAGGGGGACCCCCACGTCATTTTTTTTTAAAATTTTGGCCAGGGTTCCCCTTAATATCCATACCAGACCTGAAGGGCCTGGTATGGAATTTAGGGGGACTCCCACGTCATTTTTTAAAAAATTTTGGTTCGGGGTTTCCCTGTGTTGAATTCCCATGCCGTTTTTATCAATGAACTTCTATGTGTATTGTCGGCAATGCAATAGCCGCGGGTAGTTTTAAATGAAATTTTTCCTTCGAAATGTCATTTTGCTGTCAGACTGTTCTAAACACGGGAAACATGCGCCCCAATGTTCCATGTCCCCTGGGGCAGGACCCAGGTCCCCAAACACTTTTTATGACAATAACTTGCATATAAGCCTTTAAAATTAGCACTTTTGATTTCTCCCATAGACTTTTAAAGGGTGTTCTGCGGCATTCGAATTTGCTGCGAACACCCCAAATTGTTCGCTGTTCGGCGAACTTGCAAACAGCCAATGTTCGAGTCGAACATGAGTTTGACTTGAACTCGAAGCTCATCCCTAGTCTTGACCTACCCTGCATCTCTCCAGTGCTTTGACTCTGGCTTGTTTAGGGACTTCTCTATTACCTGTCTGCTGTGTTTGACCCTCGGCCTGTGTCAAGGATTCTCCTGCCATCTGCCTTCCTGTGTATGACCCCGGCTTGTCTAACGGACTCCTCTGCTATCTACTTACAGTGCACGACCACCAAATCGCCTTCAGGACTTCTCTGCTGACTTACTGCTGTGTTTGACCCTTGGCTTGTTTAAAGGACTTCCTTACCCACCTGCTTCCAGTGTATGACCCCAGCCTGCACCACAGACTTTCTCCTACTGAGTTCTCCGGGCCTAAACTCCAGCGCTCGGCCCAGTCCCAATCTCTACTGGGTCCTGTGGGTTAGAGCTCCAGCCGGGTCTCCTACTTCAGTCCAGGTGCCGGGTTCACCGCTGCTCCACATCTCCACTCTACAGGAGTCCTCCTTTCAAGACCCATCTACCTGCTGGCGATCCGTACCTCTCTGTGCCCTATACCCTCTGTACCACTTCCAGGGGTAGAGTGCGCTTAGCTGCAAGGGAAGCCACTCTCAGCATTTCGGCTTCGGTGAGTACCGTGATAGGAAGCAATGGGTTGGCTGTTGGGAGTTATGCAAATATAAAAATGGCTTGATGGGTGGGTGTCAGTCTGAATGAGTGAGCATTCCTAGGTAGACCACACTAGGCAACACCCACATGTGATGCTCAGAAAAAAAAACGAAATCCGATGAATTAAAGGGATGGGCCAGGGACAATAAGCCTGGAGAGGAAAAGGCTATATGATGCTAGGAAGCCAGGAAAGTAGATGGGCTCTACCGGACTTACTGCACCCTCTAACGCATTTGCCATATTTTGAATTTGAATTGGAGTTTTTTAGTTTAGCATCTATTTTATGGTGGGTAAGCATCTTTAATGGGGCATGGTTTGTTTGGTTGTTACTGAAAAGGACTAAAATTCACACAAATGTATGGAACTTGTATAAGAGGTGTGTGGCAGAAGATATTTTATGACTGATATTAAATATTGATCGACTGATTAATTGTTTGTATTAGGAATAAAATAACGTACCACATGGTAAAGTAACAACTTGAGGGAAGAGGATTATAGCAATCCAGATGCCTAAAAAAAACTCCTAAGCATATGAAGTCAGATGGCTGGGTAGTGCACATTTTTTACCTTAAAGTGGTCGTAAAGTCACTAGTGATAAAACATGTAATCCCCTCTCTTACATGAAGATATACAGTGCAGTATCTGTTGTTTTATAAATGATTCCACAAAAATACCTTATTTTACAGTGCCACTGGGTGCTCAAGTGACCTGCCGGCATTCTCCTTCCTGACCTGAGCAATACAGTAGGAGGGGCTGTGTTTCCTGGCTGACGTCAACCGGGAGGAGAGGAGGAGAGTGGCGGCAGGTCATGTGAGTGCCCAGCGGTGCTGTAAATAAGGTATTTTGCGTAATCATTTTTAAAAAACACAGATATTGTACTATATATCTTCATGTAAGAGAGGGGATTACATGCTTTCTCCCTAGTAATATTACAGCTATAATGGCGAGAGCGGAGGGGAAGAGATGGCTGACACCCAGACTCCTGAGTTGACAGGCAGGGAGGGAGGGGGAGAGGGGAAGAGAAGAGAGCAACGCGATGATGGAGGCATGTAAACTGACCAAGGTATCATGGATCAGCAGCTGTTTACATAGGGGACACAGGAACAGGCAGAATCATCCAGGTTTTTCAGAACATAGAGAGGGACAAAGCTATGCATTCTGCTTTAAGGATCAGGATCTTCTTTTCTTTTTTAAGTGTTACATACACTTTAATGCATTCCACGCTTCAAGGTAAAAATCTGTTTGCTATTTGCTGTGCCCTTCCCCCTCCTAAATACTTACCCTAGACTTGTATCGATCCAACACTGTGCTGTCTGCCAGTCTTCTCTCTTCTTTCTTTCTGTGTCATTTGCTCTCACTGCTGTCAGTCAAATCCTGTGGGCAGAGAGTGGGAGTGGGGCCGAGTCATGCTGTGTGTGTCAATGGACACACAAAGCCCGGCTCAAGATCAAGCCCTCAAGTCTGCCCCCATACCAATCACTTACTATGGGAGCAAAAACAGAAGAAGAAGAGGTTCAGAGCTGTAGGTGAGTATAACATGCTTATTATTTTAATTTAAAAAAATACAAACACTTCAAGCTCACTTCCAGTGTTTCTTATGTGGTTTCCCCAGAGACCAGCCTTCTAATGGTTTTTAACATCTTTTAGTTCTTAATCTAACGTATAAAATAGAATCTTAGCTGTCTTAATGATGAAAGATGTCCCTCTTCAGGACTACAAGAAGTGCCCCACAGACCATTTGGGCAGTTCAAGCTCAGGTGAACAATCAGTCTAGGAGGTTGGAAATATAACTTTATGTGACAGTTAGTGTATAATATTGGAAACAAAACAACTGAATACTGTCCATGATGTTTTTGAGATGTCCACTGCTTCTCTTCTCGTCTTCGCTTCTCGATTAAGCAGTCTAGAAGAAGGGTACACCCTAAAAGCTTGTCCTAAAAATGTACATGTAAATGTAAATAGAAAAATTATCATGAACAATACTTACCATAGTTGTTTTTGTTGTAAGTGCACTAGTATGGTTAAAGCTACCTCATGCATGTATAACGCTAAAGCCCCATACACACTATCAGATTTTCTGCTGATTTTTTCCTTCAGATTTACCAAAACCATGTAATATGAGGTCAAACCTTAGGAGTTTCAATGTGTATGCAATCAGGCAGACCCTTGCATTACATGGTTTTGGTAAAGCTGAAGACAAAAATCAGCAGAAAATCTGATAGTGTGTATGGGGCTTAATAGTGTTTCGTAGTGATTTTACCATATTCATATATAAACCATAAGAAGATTCAGTGCGGGTAATTTACGATTTAGGCACAATTTAAGAAGAAGGCACTGCACCAGTTCATACATTAAATGGTGCGCCGGAAAAGTAATTAATCGCACGTGCGAACCGGCGCACATTGAAGCGCAAATAGCGATAATAAATACCCGCATATGTAAACTGCAACCGTCGCTAGGGTAACTGCGGTTTTCTCATTGACAATAGGGCACCTGAATACAATTGGTTAATTTCATCTCATCGGATGTGTCTTTTGATGCTAATCTCATTTCTATCACTTCTAATATATCTTTGAAATGTGTTTTTTTTTTTTTACCCAAATCTTTCAATACATTACAAAGAACAGGGGCCCCGCCCCCCCGTTATTTAAGAACCGTCAGACGAGGAGATGCCGTCACACAGCGGTAGCCTCCCTCCATGCCAGCATGGATGCGGAGCGGCCCGGAGAAGAAAATGAAGAAGAGAAGAAAAGAAGAAGAGAAGAAGATGAAGAAGATGAACAGAAGAGCGGGAGCCTCCCCCCATGCCATGGGTGCGGAGCGGCCCGAGGAGAAGAAGATAGAAGACGCTGCGGAGGAGATGCTGGACGAGAACGCCGGAGGAAGAACCAGAAGAGCCAGAAGAACTAGAAGAAGAAGATGAAGGAAGATAGAAGAAAGAAGAAGCATTTAAATAAAAGAATTGTCAAAAACTGTCTCTTGTCATTTTTAACATTTTTGACAGTTTTTTAGTGAAATGGTAGGGGTAAGTACCCCCTTACCATTTCACACAGGGGGGGCGGGATCTGGGGGTCCCCTTGTTAAAGTGGGCTTCCAGATTCTGATAAGCCCCCCGCCCGCAGACCCCCACAACCACTGGCCAGGGTTGTGGGGATGAGGCCCTTGTCCTCATCGACATGGGGACAAGGTGTTTTGGGGGGCTACCCCAAAGCACCCTCCCAATGTTGAGGGCATGTGACCTGGTACGGTTCAGGAGGGGGGACGCACTCTCATCCCCCCCTCTTTTCCTGCGGCCTGCCAGGCTGCGTGCTTAGATAAGGGTCTGGTATGGATTTTTGGGGGGACCCCACGCCATTTTTTTTTTTTTTTGGCGCGGGGTTCCCCTTAAAATCCGTACCAGACCTGAAGGGTCTGGTATGGAATTTGGGGGGACCCCCACGTCATTTTTAGAAAAAAATTTGGCCGGGGTTCCCCTTAATATCCATACCAGACCTGAAGGGCCTGGTATGGAATTTAGGGGGACCCCCACATCATTTTTTTTTTAATTTTGGTTCGGGGTTCCCCTGTGGGGAATTCCCATGCCCTTTTTATCAATGAGCTTCTATGTGTATTGTCGGACCGGCAATGCAATAGCCGCGAGTAGTTTTAAATGGGTTTTTTCCTTCGAAATGTCATTTTGCTGTCAGACTGTTCTAAACACAGGAAACATGCGCCCCTTTACAGGCATACTATAGACACCCCCCAGCTACGAAATTTAAAGGAATATTACACTTTTATTGTTTGACTTTAAGCATTATTAAAATCACTGCTCCTGAAAAAACGGCCGTTTTTAAAACTTTTTTTTGCATTAATCCATGTCCCCTGGGGCAAGACCCAGGTCCTCAAACACTTTTTATGACAATAACTTGCATATAAGCCTTTAAAATTAGCACTTTTGATTATTCATGTTCGTGTCCCATAGACTTTAACTGTGTTCGCGTGTTCGAACAAACTTTTTTCCTGTTTGCATGTTCTGGTGCGAACCGAACAGGGGGTGTTCGGCTCATCCCTATTCCTGAACAACTGGAGGGCCGTAGTTTGAAGACCCCTGTGCTAGACCTTTTTTATGCCTCCAGAAGTGGGAGTGTGGCATCTACCCAACTTCTCTCTGTTGGTGGGCACAAGAACCTACAACTATAGATATATATATCTATAGATGTATCTATATATACACACACACTGAAGCAGGAAGCAATATACATTGGCCCGGAAGTGAATCTGAACACAGGAAGTAGGTGAGTGTTTTGAGGCCAAATCATTCAGACATACACACATGACCCACACAAACACCACCCCATGTAAAAATAAATAAAAAGTTATCTTAATTTGCAAATAAGGATCATCTCTTCCTCAGAGAACAGTGAGCGGTGCATGGTGGTGGGAACAAAATTAGCAGCAGTGCAAGCAACTTCCTGGAGGGGCGTGATGTCATTCCTGTGTGCTGGTTCATTCCTGTGTGCTGGCCACTGCTTCTGGGAACCAGAACCAGATATGCACCACGGGTACATACCTCCTCGCACACAGCAGTTGCGCATCTCACATACACAGCGGTCATGCATCTTGATGCATTTGGCACATCTTGCTGCAGGAACCCAATTTTGATGAAAATGAATAGTAAAGTAGATGCAGATTTCCAGGACAGGACTAACAAATGTTTATAGTGAAAGGCAACTGGTGTTTTCTATTAAACAAGGTCTAAATGGGCCATTGACATGCATCACAGTTGAACTTAGGAATATGTCTTTGCAAAGTTAAACTAAATTAAATTCTTTCTTGTCAGTTTTTGGGGATGTCTGTACCCCTGATAGGGTGAAGACACCTCCCAAATTTTGCCAGTTTCTCCTTCAAATGTATTTAATTCCTGTAACTAAGCCAAACAGGAAGTGAGGGTAAAACCCTACCAATTTCTTTCCTTGGGGACACACAGGTCAATCTAAATATTTTCCCCATTAGGTAAATTGCACTCTAGCATTTTGCTCTGTACACCCCAAATTATTAGGTATCTTGGACTTTGGGGTTTATTTACTAAAGGCAAATCCACTTTGCACTACAAGTGCACTTGAAAGTGCAGTTGCTCGAGATCCGAGGGGGACATGCAAGGAAAATAAAAAAACAGCATCTTTGATTCTACATGATTGGCTTATAAAATCACTAGTGCTTCCCTTCAGATTTACAGCGAGTGCACTTGTATTGCAGAGTGGATTTGCCTTTAATAAACCCCCAAATACCTAATAATTCGGGGTGTACAAAACAAAGTGCTAGAGTGAAATTTGCCTAATGGGGACACCAGTTAGATTGACCTGTGTGTCCCCAAGGAAAGACATTGGTAGGGTTTTACCCTCACTTTGTGTTTGGCTATGTGACAGGAAGTGAAGACAATTTTCAGAAAAGGGACACAAAGCCCAACCTAAAAAAGACAAGCAGGGGTTCTAACACTCACTTGGTTTCCCTCAAATGCCCACAATATTAATTACTAGTAATGGTGGCGATCTGGGATTTTTAGCAGGACTGCGACATTTACGTAAGACAGACCAGACACTTTTGACACATTTTTGGGACCATTGACATTTATACAGCGATCAGTGCTATAAAAATACACTAATTACTGTGTAAATGTCCACGCCGTTTTTTTGTTTTTTTTTTGGCACGGGGTTGCTCTTAAAATCCATACCAGACCTGAAGGGTCTGGTATGGAATTTAGGGTGAACCCCACGTCATTTTTTTTTAAATTTTGGCCGGGGTTCCCCTTAATATCCATACCAGACCTGAAGGGCCTGGTATGGAATTTAGGGGGACTCCCACATCATTTTTTTTTAAATTTTGGTTCGGGGTTTCCCTGTGTTGAATTCCCATGCCGTTTTTATCAATGAACTTCTATGTGTATTGTCGGCAATGCAATAGCCGCGGGTAGTTTTAAATGAAATTTTTCCTTCGAAATGTCATTTTGCTGTCAGACTGTTCTAAACACGGGAAACATGCGCCCCAATGTTCCATGTCCCCTGGGGCAGGACCCAGGTCCCCAAACACTTTTTATGACAATAACTTGCATATAAGCCTTTAAAATTAGCACTTTTGATTTCTCCCATAGACTTTTAAAGGGTGTTCTGCGGCATTCGAATTTGCCGCGAACACCCCAAATTGTTCGCTGTTCGGCGAACTTGCAAACAGCCAATTTTCGAGTCGAACATGAGTTTGACTCGAACTCGAAGCTCATCCCTAGTCTTGACCTACCCTGCATCTCTCCAGTGCTTTGACTCCGGCTTGTTTAGGGACTTCTCTATTACCTGTCTGCTGTGTTTGACCCTCGGCCTGTGTCAAGGATTCTCCTGCCATCTGCCTTCCTGTGTATGACCCCGGCTTGTCTAACGGACTCCTCTGCTATCTACTTACAGTGCACGACCACCAAATCGCCTTCAGGACTTCTCTGCTGACTTACTGCTGTGTTTGACCCTTGGCTTGTTTAAAGGACTTCCTTACCCACCTGCTTCCAGTGTATGAACCCAGCCTGCACCACAGACTTTCTCCTACTGAGTTCTCCGGGCCTAAACTCCAGCGCTCAGCCCAGTCCCAATCTCTACTGGGTCCTGTGGGTTAGAGCTCCAGCCGGGTCTCCTACTTCAGTCCAGGTGCCGGGTTCACCGCTGCTCCACATCTCCACTCTACAGGAGTCCTCCTTTCAAGACCCATCTACCTGCTGGCGATCCGTACCTCTCTGTGCCCTATACCCTCTGTACCACTTCCAGGGGTAGAGTGCACTTAGCTGCAAGGGAAGCCACTCTCAGCATTTCGGCTTCGGTGAGTACCGTGATAGGAAGCAATGGGTTGGCTGTTGGGAGTTATGCAAATATAAAAATGGCTTGATGGGTGGGTGTCAGTCTGAATGAGTGAGCATTCCTAGGTAGACCACACTAGGCAACACCCACATGTGATGCTCAGAAAAAAAAACGAAATCCGATGAAATAAAGGGATGGGCCAGGGACAATAAGCCTGGAGAGGAAAAGGCTATATGATGCTAGGAAGCCAGGAAAGTAGATGGGCTCTACCGGACTTACTGCACCCTCTAACGCATTTGCCATATTTTGAATTTAAATTGGAGTTTTTTCGTTTAGCATCTATTTTATGGTGGGTAAGCATCTTGAATGGGGCATGGTTTGTTTGGTTGTTACTGAAAAGGACTAAAATTCACACAAATGTATGGAACTTGTATAAGAGGTGTGTGGCAGAAGATATTTTATGACTGATATTAAATATTGATCGACTGATTAATTGTTTGTATTAGGAATAAAATAACGTACCACATGGTAAAGTAACAACTTAAGGGAAGAGGATTATAGCAATCCGGATGCCTAAAAAAAACTCCTAAGCATATGAAGTCAGATGGCTGGGTAGTGCACATCTTTTACCTTAAAGTGGTCGTAAAGTCACTAGTGATAAAACATGTAATCCCCTCTCTTACATGAAGATATACAGTGCAGTATCTGTTTGTTTATAAATGATTCCGCAAAATACCTTATTTTACAGCGCCACTGGGTGCTCAAGTGACCTGCCGGCATTCTCCTTCCTGACCTGAGCACTACAGTAGGAGGGGCTGTGTTTCCTGGCTGACGTCAACCGGGAGGAGAGGAGGAGAGTGGCGGCAGGTCATGTGAGTGCTCAGCGGTGCTGTAAATAAGGTATTTTGCGTAATCATTTTTAAAAAACACAGATATTGTACTATATATCTTCATGTAAGAGAGGGGATTACATGCTTTCTCCCTAGTAATATTACAGCTATAATGGCGAGAGCGGAGGGGAAGAGATGGCTGACACCCAGACTCCTGAGTTGACAGGCAGGGAGGGAGGGGGAGAGGGGAAGAGAAGAGAGCAACGCGATGATGGAGGCATGTAAACTGACCAAGGTATCATGGATCAGCAGCTGTTTACATAGGGGGAAACAGGAACAGGCAGAATCATCCAGGTTTTTCAGAACATAGAGAGGGACAAAGCTATGCATTCTGCTTTAAGGATCAGGATCTTCTTTTCTTTTTTAAGTGTTACATACACTTTAATGCATTCCACGCTTCAAGGTAAAAATCTGTTTGCTATTTGCTGTGCCCTTCCCCCTCCTAAATACTTACCCTAGACTTGTATCGATCCAACACTGTGCTGTCTGCCAGTCTTCTCTCTTCTTTCTTTCTGTGCCATTTGCTCTCACTGCTGTCAGTCAAATCCTGTGGGCAGAGAGTGGGAGTGGGGCCAAGTCATGCTGTGTGTGTCAATGGACACACAAAGCCTGGCTCAAGATCAAGCCCTCAAGTCTGCCCCCATACCAATCACTTACTATGGGAGCAAAAGCAGAAGAAGAAGAGGTTCAGATCTGTAGGTGAGTATAACATGCTTATTATTTTATTTTAAAAAAATACAAACACTTCAAGCTCACTTCCAGTGTTTCTTATGTGGTTTCCCCAGAGACCAGCCTCCTAATGGTTTTTAACATCTTTTAGTTCTTAATCTAACGTATAAAATAGAATCTTAGCTGTCTTAATGATGAAAGATGTCCCTCTTCAGGACTACAAGAAGTGCCCCACAGACCATTTGGGCAGTTCAAGCTCAGGTGAACAATCAGTCTAGGAGGTTGGAAATATAACTTTATGTGACATTTAGTGTATAATATTGGAAACAAAACAACTGAATACTGTCCATGATGTTTTTGAGATGTCCACTGCTTCTCTTCTCGTCTTCGCTTCTCGATTAAGCAGTCTAGAAGAAGGGTACACCCTAAAAGCTTGTCCTAAAAATGTACATGTAAATGCAAATAGAAAAATTATCATGAACAATACTTACCATAGTTGTTTTTGTTGTAAGTGAACTAGTATGGTTAAAGCTACCTCATGCATGTATAACGCTAATAGTGTTTCGTAGTGATTTTACCATATTCATATATAAACCATAAGAAGATTCAGTGGGGGTGATTTACGATTTAGACACGATTTAAGAAGAAGGCACTGCACCAGTTCATACATTAAATGGTGCGCCGGAAAAGTAATTAATCGAACGTGCGAACCGGCGCACATTGAAGCGCAAATAGCGATAATAAATACCCGCATATGTAAACTGCAACCGTCGCTAGGGTAACTGCGGTTTTCTCATTGACAATAGGGCACCTGAATACAATTGGTTAATTTCATCTCATCGGATGTGTCTTTTGATGCTAATCTCATTTCTATCACTTCTAATATATCTTTGAAATGTGTTTTTTTTTTTTTACCCAAATCTTTCAATACATTACAAAGAACAGGGGCCCCGCCCCCCCGTTATTTAAGAACCGTCAGACGAGGAGATGCCGTCACACAGCGGTAGCCTCCCTCCATGCCAGCATGGATGCGGAGCGGCCCGGAGAAGAAAATGAAGAAGAGAAGAAAAGAAGAAGAGAAGAAGATGAAGAAGATGAACAGAAGAGTGGGAGCCTCCCCCCATGCCATGGGTGCGGAGCGGCCCGAGGAGAAGAAGATAGAAGACGCTGCGGAGGAGATGCTGGACGAGAACGCCGGAGGAAGAACCAGAAGAGCCAGAAGAACCAGAAGAAGAAGATGAAGGAAGATAGAAGAAAGAAGAAGCATTTAAATAAAAGAATTGTCAAAAACTGTCTCTTGTCATTTTTAACATTTTTGACAGTTTTTTAGTGAAATGGTAGGGGTAAATACCCCCTTACCATTTCACACAGGGGGGGGCGGGATCTGGGGGTCCCCTTGTTAAAGTGGGCTTCCAGATTCTGAAAAGCCCCCCGCCCGCAGACCCCCACAACCACTGGCCAGGGTTGTGGGGATGAGGCCCTTGTCCTCATCGACATGGGGACAAGGTGTTTTGGGGGGCTACCCCAAAGCACCCTCCCAATGTTGAGGGCATGTGACCTGGTACGGTTCAGGAGGGGGGACGCACTCTCATCCCCCCCTCTTTTCCTGCGGCCTGCCAGGCTGCGTGCTTAGATAAGGGTCTGGTATGGATTTTTGGGGGGACCCCACGCCATTTTTTTTTTTTTTTTGGCGCGGGGTTCCCCTTAAAATCCGTACCAGACCTGAAGGGTCTGGTATGGAATTTGGGGGGACCCCCACGTCATTTTTAAAAAAAAATTTGGCCGGGGTTCCCCTTAATATCCATACCAGACCTGAAGGGCCTGGTATGGAATTTAGGGGGACCCCCACATCATTTTTTTTTAAATTTTGGTTCGGGGTTCCCCTGTGGGGAATTCCCATGCCGTTTTTATCAATGAGCTTTTATGTGTATTGTCAGACCGGCAATGCAATAGCCGCGAGTAGTTTTAAATGGGTTTTTTCCTTCGAAATGTCATTTTGCTGTCAGACTGTTCTAAACACAGGAAACATGCGCCCCTTTACAGGCATACTATAGACACCCCCCAGCTACGAAATTTAAAGGAATATTACACTTTTATTGTTTGACTTTAAGCATTATTAAAATCACTGCTCCTGAAAAAACGGCCGTTTTTAAAACTTTTTTTTGCATTAATCCCCTGGGGCAAGACCCAGGTCCTCAAACACTTTTTATGACAATAACTTGCATATAAGCCTTTAAAATTAGCACTTTTGATTATTCATGTTCGTGTCCCATAGTCTTTAACTGTGTTCGCGTGTTCGAACAAACTTTTTTCCTGTTCGCATGTTCTGGTGCGAACCGAACAGGGGGGTGTTCGGCTCATCCCTATTCCTGAACAACTGGAGGGCCGTAGTTTGAAGACCCCTGTGCTAGACCTTTTTTATGCCTCCAGAAGTGGGAGTGTGGCATCTACCCAACTTCTATCTGTTGGTGGGCACAAGAACCTACAACTATAGATATATATATCTATAGATGTATCTATATATACACACACACTGAAGCAGAAAGCAATATACATTGGCCCGGAAGTGAATCTGAACACAGGAAGTAGGTGTGTGTTTTGAGGCCAAATCATTCAGACATACACACATGACCCACACAAACACCACCCCATGTAAAAATAAATAAAAAGTTATCTTAATTTGCAAATAAGGATCATCTCTTCCTCAGAGAACAGTGAGCGGTGCATGGTGGTGGGAAGAAATTAGCAGCAGTGCAAGCAACTTCCTGGAGGGGCGTGATGTCATTCCTGTGTGCTGGTTCATTCCTGTGTGCTGGCCACTGCTTCTGGGAACCAGGACCAGATATGCACCACGGGTACATACCTCCTTGCACACAGCAGTTGCGCATCTCACATACACAGCGGTCATGCATCTTGATGCATTTGGCACATCTTGCTGCAGGAACCCAATTTTGATGAAAATGAATAGTAAAGTAGATGCAGATTTCCAGGACAGGACTAACAAATGTTTATAGTGAAAGGCAACTGGTGTTTTCTATTAAACAAGGCCTAAATGGGCCATTGACATGCATCACAGTTGAACTTAGGAATGTGTCTTTGCAAAGTTAAACTAAATTAAATTCTTTCTTGTCAGTTTTTGGGGATGTCTGCACCCCTGATAGGGTGAAGACACCTCCCAAATTTTGCCAGTTTCTCCTTCAAATGTATTTAATTCCTGTAACTAAGCCAAACAGGAAATGAGGGTAAAACCCTACCAATTTCTTTCCTTGGGGACACACAGGTCAATCTAAATATTTTCCCCATTAGGTAAATTGCACTCTAGCATTTTGCTCTGTACACCCCAAATTATTAGGTATCTTGGACTTTGGGGTTTATTTACTAAAGGCAAATCCACTTTGCACTACAAGTGCACTTGAAAGTGCAGTTGCTCGAGATCCGAGGGGAACATGCAAGGAAAATAAAAAAACAGCATCTTTGATTCTACATGATTGGCTTATAAAATCACTAGTGCTTCCCTTCAGATTTACAGCGAGTGCACTTGTATTGCAGAGTGGATTTGCCTTTAATAAACCCCCAAATACCTAATAATTTGGGGTGTACAAAACAAAGTGCTAGAGTGAAATTTGCCTAATGGGGACACCAGTTAGATTGACCTGTGTGTCCCCAAGGAAAGACATTGGTAGGGTTTTACCCTCACTTTGTGTTTGGCTATGTGACAGGAAGTGAAGACAATTTTCAGAAAAGGGACACAAAGCCCAACCTAAAAAAGACAAGCAGGGGTTCTAACACTCACTTGGTTTCCCTCAAATGCCCACAATATTAATTACTAGTAATGGTGGCGATCTGGGATTTTTAGCAGGACTGCGACATTTACGTAAGACAGACCAGACACTTTCGACACATTTTTGGGACCATTGACATTTATACAGCGATCAGTGCTATAAAAATACACTAATTACTGTGTAAATGTCACTGGCAGGGAAGGGGTTAACACTAGGGGGTGATCAAGGGGTTAAATGTGGGTCCTGGGAGGTTTTTCTAACTTTATGGGGATGTGACTGACTAGAGGAGGATACAGATCGCTGTTCCTAATCACTAGGAACAGCAGATCTGTCTCTCCTCCCCTGTCAGAACGGGGATCTGTCTGTTTACATTGACAGTTCCCCATTCTGGCTCTCCATGGAGCGATCGCAGGTGGCTGGCAGACATTGCGGCCGCCGGCCACGAGCATTGGCTCTGGCGCCGCGGGGGCATGCCCCCTATCGCTACAAAAGACATACACCTACGGCGATTCGCCCAGGCGAGCCAACCTGCCGCAGTATAATGACGGCGGCTGGTCCTTAAGCGGTTATAGTAGAAATGGATAGAGCAAGGGAGGGTTACAATGTTTATCAATTTTTTTTTTTTGCCACTACTTTTCCTTTATACTGGCTTTTGATATTTACAAGTGTAACAATTTAGAAACCAGATGAAAGGTTTAGCCCTGGGAAACACTTTTTGATAGATAAAAAGAGAGGGTCCCGGAGCAAAAGACAGAAGAGAAATGGGCGCAGGGACGGCATGACAGTGCTGGACAGCACAGTTGCCTTTTTAGAGCGGTGTTTCCCCTTTTAGAAAAGGGGAAGGGTCTGGGAGAAGGCGGTGCCCAGAGCCGAAGAGAGGAAAGGTGAGGGGGAAGTGACATCAGTCGAAGAGAGGAGGAGGAAGCGATTAGACGCCTCACCCTCACCGCTCCTGGTCCCAGCAGTTCAGAGGCAGCATGGAGGCGATGGTGGGCTGTGACAAGAGCGGCGGTTGCTGCACTAAGTGTGGCCTGGCTGAGACCCCTGATGACAGATGTGGCAAGGGACGGCAGTGAGGTGACAGACGGGGGGGTGCGGCAGCACCTCGTGTGCGGCGGTCACGGCCGCTGGTCAGGTACAGCTCGGCTGCAGGCTCTTCAGGCTCATAGGCTGAGACAACAAGAAGCTGAGGGGAGTGAACCCCCGACCCCCAGAACACAGTGGAGACAGAGGACCAGATGAGGAGAGTAGAGAGGGACCCGGCAGACAAGCGGGGGCACGTGGGGGGGAGTCCGGTACAGAGCACGGCTCTTCTCCCATGGCTTGTCATGGACGCACAGTGCAGGTGGCCGGGGCTGTGGGGGAAGATCGGGGCAGACAGCTGGCCCAACGTGGGTACACCGAACTTCAAGATGGGGGCCAGACAGCACGCAGGGCCACACCACCACGCAGCCTGGTAGAGGGTCCACGAGGAACACAGGGTGGTGGGGGAGCGCCGGCGGAGGTCGGGCGATGTGTACTCAGCCCAGCAGTAGGCGCATGAGCCCGTCATGAGGGACAACGAGCGGGGTCTGGCCGGACGGGTCGGAGAGTGAGCGAGAACCGCACCGCAGACCCACGGCAATACTGAGCGGTTATATCGGGGATGCAGCCGGCTGTTAGTCGGATGGAATTGGACGGCGACAGATCTGAAGGTGAACGGTCCGGGTCGGAGGGTGGCGATGACCAAGGACATTCAGCCACGGTGGTTTCCGCAGTGACAGGTGGCGGGCGCTTGCTTGGGCAGCCTGGTGAGTACAACTTTACTTTTATTTCTAGTTTAATACTTAGTCTATTGGGGCAGGGTGGGAGACATGGGCCATCAGGTTAAGGGGTAATGGCAGTGGCTGGGGGGACAGGGTCCCCTGGTTTATCGCACGAGGGCCCCCGGATAGCTGGGGTAAGACAGGGGATGAAAAAGAGGACTCGGTGACTCCGCGAAAAGGGAAGTATACATTTGTTTGGAGGGCCCCCTAAGGGCCCCATGTGCAGATAGAAATAATAGAAAATGGGAAAAGGTGGATGAGTAGAGATATTTACTTTATCGCCTTCAGGGAATGTTCAACCTGGCCATGTTGAAACTAGAAGGAAGCAAGCAGGACTAGGAACAACTGAGTTATCGGTTGATTCCTCGTACCTTTGCCACTTGGCTACAGGCATTTACAATATGGGAGAGCGTGATGGGGGTAAAAAGACCCCTGGAACACGTGGCTCTGTTCGTTTATTGGTGGGCTGTTAGTGATGCACACAGGCCTTATGGCAGTGTGGCTTGGCTCAGGTAGGACGAATAGTTTGGCAATGGATATCCGTCCGACCGTCCCTATGCTGGCTCATGATGATATCAGCCAGTGGATGAAGCTGATTACAGCGTTGGGGGATCCGTATAAAGTTTTTTCAGGCAAGTGTAAATTTGGGACAAACTGTCGAGTCAAAACACATGTGTTCAGGCGGAGCGGTATCCCATTCACTGTCCATGGGTTTTTAAGAGAGGAAAGGTACATGTAGGAGGGTCTGGGGAGTGAGAGGGACCATGCCGGTACGTTTGAAAAGGATGCCTTCTGTACTCAGTAGATACCCTTACTGAGCAGTGTCTCAAATGTCAAGGGCCGGTGTTTCACTAACGTTTTTTTATAATAACTGGTTCATTGATGACGGTCCCACCAGAGGCTGAGAATTTTCGGGCGGCCCTGCTTCAACCAGCAGTGGTTTTAGAAACCAGGGAAGGAGTTTTACTTTCAGGTTCAGGGCCAGCTCCCCCCCTTTTTTATAGGCCGCTTCTGGCAGGTGTGTTCTCTCCACTGGAAGTGGTTCCCTAAAAAGAGCCCAACCAGTTTGGATTATGCGTCACCTGGCCTTTCCGAAAGGTGGGTCGGTCAGTGTATCACGTTTCTCCTAAAGATGGGGGGAGGAGTAATGTACGATTTTATTTTCGGGCAGCGGTTGCATGGGAGTGGCGGTAAGGGTAAGGGTCATTTGTGGCCGAATCGGACATTGAATTGGCCTTCTGGATATTGCTGGGCATTCTGCCAGCTTTTGGCTGATGGCTGCACATAAGGGGGCATAATAGGTGGATCATTGAATGCTGATGGGTTGCCCCAGCAAGTGGGCCTGCTTTCAAGCATTCAGCTCTTTCTTAAGGGCATTTCGGGATGTTTTTGGGTATGTACTCGGTCATGCCTTACCTGGATGGGTTTGGATGTTCTGGGCCCGGCGAGTTACAATATTTGCGTCATCCTGTTGGGACGATACAACGTCTGGCGGAACATTTCGGTAGTTCCTTCGGCTACAGGGAAGAAAGAGGGTCCCACGCAAACATTACATTCCTGGGAATTGAAACAGTTTCTCTTGGGATGGAATTCGTGCTGACTAGGGACATAGATTGAGAGGGGAAAAGACGAGGTGATGGGACTTTTAGGGTACGCAAGGTACAACCACGTCAAATTCATGATGGGCTGGGGAAATTGAATGTTGATTGCCGCATAATCCCCATGGGTATGGTTCAATTTGCCTTTGGCTGGCGGTAGAAACTGCGGGATTGCGGGCTCTCACTCACTTGGTGGGTCTTAATAAGGGGTACAGGGTGTACTTGCGGGTGTTGCAGTATTTCCTAGAATAGTTCAGCGGGCGTGCCTTGGGATGTCGTGTCCCATCTGCGATGGTTACTTGGAACGGTTCATGTATTGTACAAGCTCCACGGGGTGGGTGCCTTGTTTCAGGGGACTATTGAGGGATTCTTGGTGGCTTGTTTATGGGCCGGTGGCTGCAGAACCTGTTTTCTTGTGAAATTGTCCCAATTGTAGTAGTTTTAAAAAATAAATATAGGGTGGAATCCTTCCGCAACAAAAGGGTCTGTCGCGAATGGTGACTATCTGGGGGTGGTACAGGTGGTTAGTCGACTGACAGCGGCACCTCCTGGTGGTCAGGGTGTTGTGCCATTGGGTACTGCGCTGCTTACAGGGTATGCATTCATCTACGCTGTACAATTAGCAGGTATTGTTAACACTTTGGCTGACGCTTTGTCGCGTCTTTCAGCGGGACAGGGTCCGGGAGTTTGGCATCAGAAGCGGGTTTTACTTGGGACTGCAGCAAAGAGGTTCAGGCAACTTGTCAGTAAGGCCACATGGCATGCCTACTACAAAAGGCATGGCAGGAATGGTTTGTTTGCTTCACGGGAATGTATGGCCCCGTAGGGCCATGCCGTGGTTTATGCGGTTCTCTATTTTATTGATATGGTATCAGAATGGGGTATCTCGGCAGCTGCCATTTAACACAAGTTGGCTGGTTTGGCTTTTCTTTTAAGTGACAAAGGCAATGGTACCATAACACAGAGTTTTGGGAAAACAGACGGTGTAAGGGTACAGTATGGGCACAATGTAGAAGGATGGTGGGTGCCCGGTCTCCTTGGTAGATGTTCCAGGCGTTGTATTCTAGTTTTGAAAGGCTTACAGCTCTCTTTATGCATGGGCTTTATTTCGGGCAGCATTTGAACTAGCTTTATTTGGTCGGGATATGTGGCCTGGGGGGTCGCGGTTTCCTTTCTAGTAATTAGGACAATTTCTTCCTTATCAAAGTTTCCGGGTGTAGCGGGGTCAGACGAGGGGGTTAGCAGCTGGTTATGTTCCAAAAGTTTTTCTCTGTTCATTCCTTTCGGATGGGAGCAGCCACAAAGGCGTCCAGGGCAGGTCTGAGACAGGACTCAGTTTGGCGCATTGTAGGTGGGACTGCATTCTTTCACAGCGGATGCTTTGGGGTGTGGTAATAATGTAGTGGTGATTGATATTTAAGGGGGTTGTATTGTCATTTAATTTTGTTCACAGATCGTGAGGTGGGCCTGTTTGGTATACTTGGTCATTCTTAAGTTTATTGGGGGGTCAGAAGAGTGGTGGTTCGGCCGAACGGTAGGCAGGCATGTATCCCCAAGCTGGAGGCTCAGGCCAGGGGCATCGGGGTCCCAGGCATGTGGTGGAATAGACTGTTGCGGGAAGTGGAAGGATTCTCCCGTTAGCACAGGGCTCCGGTGAATTTTGATGTTACTTGTGGAAAAAAACTGTATGGTAGCCATATCTACTAGGGACATTACTCGTGACGTAAACTTGTGAATTTATGTTTATGTGCGGCTTACCCAGGTATGGTTCTAGTACGGTCTGATATGGTGGGCAGGACGTCATCTCAGTGGACACGGTCAGTTAAGAAGGTGGACAAGGCCCGCATAAGGAGTTGAGTAGGTTTCATCTAAAGAGAGGGTTGGCCATACGCCATAGAGATCTGGAGGTGGATACATGGAGGTATCTGCGAAGTGATGTGGTACATCTGAATGTGGTGGTACATCTCCATAAAGGTGGGCACGGTTTTGTTGACAATGGACCTTCAGGTAGGCATGCAGCGAGAGCTGAGGGTGTGGGGGCGCACGCAAGGGTAAGGGGTTACCCTTTTCGTGCTGTGGCAGTGTTGGGTCGCTGGAGAAGGAGAAGATAGAGGTTACATGTATGGAACATGTGGTACCCATCCATGGGATGGGGGTTGTTTTCTGGTACCCATCCATGGGATGGGGGTTGTTTCTGGTACCCATCCATGAAAGGATGGGGATTGTTGCTGGTACCCATATATGAAAGGATGGGGGTTTTTTCTTGTACCCATCCATGAAAGGATGGGGGTTGTTTATGGTACCCATCCATGAAAGGATGGGGGTTGTTTCAGGTACCCATCCATGAAAGGATGGGGGTTGTTTCTGGTACCCATCCATTGGATGGGGATTGTTTCTGGTACTTTCAGGTTAAAGGGGTTAACCTGGGAGGGTTAAAAAGGGTAGGTCACTGCGAAGGTTGGGTACCACCTCCGAGTCAGGGGTTTCCGAATGGAGGCCTAAAGTTTACAAAGAAGTTATTTGCAGTGATCAGTGGTATGTTGTTTCCCTTTATGACACTATAAGTATATTTAAAGTTTAATGGTTATTTATGAATATGTTATTTATTTAATTGTATAAGTTGTTAATAAAAGGCCGTCAAGGCCATTTACTCCAAAAACCTGGTCAAGTCATTTTTGAAGGATTTGGAGGGAGGGAAGCTTTGGGGATAAAAGGGTGATCAAGATACTGGGCTTAAGTCCTACAAATGTCATGCATTTTATATACATCTATATAGATCAGACCAAAATGAGGAACAAATGAGGAGGAATGAGGGGCAGAGGGACATTGCTTCAAATCAGGGACAGTCCCTCCAAATCAGGGACAGTTGGGAGTAGGGATGAGCCGAACACCCCAACTGTTCGGTTCGCACCAGAACATGCAAACAGGAAAAAAGTTCATTCGAACACGCGAACACCATTAAAGTCTATGGGACACGGACATGAATAATCAAAAGTGCTAATTTTAAAGGCTTATATGCAAGTTATTGTCATAAAAAGTGTTTGGGGACCTGGGTCCTGCCCCAGGGGACATGGATCAATGCAAAAAAAAGTTTTAAAAACGGCCGTTTTTTCAGGAGCAGTGATTTTAATAATGCTTAAAGTCAAACAATAAAAGTGTAATATCCCTTTAAATTTCGTAGCTGGGGGGTGTCTATAGTATGCCTGTAAAGGGTCGCATGTTTCCTGTGTTTAGAACAGTCTGACATCAAAATGACATTTCGAAGGAAAAAACCCATTTAAAACTACTCGCGGCTATTGCATTGCCGTCCGACAATACACATAAAAGTTCATTGATAAAAACGGCATGGGAATTCCCCACAGGGGAACCCCGAACCAAAATTAAAAAAAAAAATGATGTGGGGGTCCCCCTAAATTCCATACCAGGCCCTTGAGGTCTGGTATGGATATTAAGGGGAACCCCGGCCAAAATTAAAAAAAAAAAAGACGTGGGGGTCCCCCTAAATTCCATACCAGACCCGAGGTCTGGTATGGATTTTAAGGGGAACCCCGCGCCAAAAAAAAAAAAAACGGTGTGGGGTCCCCCCCAATAATCCATACCAGACCCTTATCCGAGCACGCAACCTGGCAGGCTGCAGGAAAAGAGGGGGGGACGAGAGTGCACCCCCCCTCCTGAACCGTACCAGGCCACATGCCCTCAACATGTCCTCCACAGCGTCTTCTATCTTCTTCTCCTCGGGCCGCTCCGCACCCATGGCATGGGGGGAGGCTCCCGCTCTTCTCTTCATCTTCTTCATCTTCTTCATCTTCTTCTCTTCTTCTCTTCTTCTCTTCTTCTCTTCTTCATTTTCTTCTCCGGGCCGCTCCGCATCCATGCTGGCATGGAGGGAGGCTCCCGCTGTGTGACGGTGACCCCGCCCCCCTCTGACGCACGGGACATGATGGGACTTCCCTGTGGCATTCCCCATGACGTCACAGGGAAGTCCCGTCAAGTCACCGTGCGTCAGAGGGGGGCGGGGTCACCGGGTGGCCCCGCCCCCCATTATTTAAGAACTGTCAGACGAGGAGACGCCGTCACACAGCGGGAGCCTCCCTCCATGCCAGCATGGATGCGGAGCGGCCCGGAGAAGAAAATGAAGAAGAGAAGAAGAGAAGAAAAGAAGAAGAGAAGAAGAAAGAAGAGAAGAGGATGAAGAAGAAGATGAAGAGAAGAGCGGGAGCCTCCCCGTATGCCATGGGTGCGGAGCAGCCCGAGGAGAAGAGGATAGAAGACGCCGTGGAGGAGGTGCTGGACGAGAACCCCCGGAGGAAGAACCAGAAGAGCCAGAAGAACCAGAAGAAGAATATGAAGGAAGATAGAAGAAAGAAGAAGCATTTAAATAAAAGAATTGTCAAAAACTGTCTCTTGTCATTTTTAACATTTTTGACAGTTTTTTAGTGAAATGGTAGGGGTAAGTACCCCCTTACCATTTCACACAGGGGGGGGCCGGGATCTGGGGGTCCCCTTGTTAAAGGGGGCTTCCAGATTCTGATAAGCCCCCCGCCCACAGACGCCCACAACCATCGGCCAGGGTTGTGGGGATGAGGCCCTTGTCCTCATCAACATGGGGACAAGGTGTTTTGGGGGGCTACCCCAAAGCACCCTCCCAATGTTGAGGGCATGTGGCCTGGTACAGTTTAGGAGGGGGGGCACACTCTCGTCCCCCCCTCTTTTCCTGTGGCCTGCCACGTTGCGTGCTCGGATAAGGGTCTGGTATGGATTGTTGAGGGGACCCCACGCCGTTTTTTTTTTTTTTTGGCCGGGGTTCCCCTTAATATCCATACCAGACCTGAAGGGCCTGGTATGGAATTTAGGGGGACCCCCACGTCGTTTTTTTTTAAATTTTGGTTCGGGGTTCCCCTGTGGGGAATTCCCATGCCGTTTTTATCAATGAACTTTTATGTGTATTGTCGGACAGCAATGCAATAGCCGCGAGTAGTTTTAAATGGGTTTTTTCCTTCGAAATGTCATTTTGCTGTCAGACTGTTCTAAACACAGGAAACATGCGCCCCTTTACAGGCATACTATAGACACCCCCCAGCTACGAAATTTAAAGGGATATTACACTTTTATTGTTTGACTTTAAGCATTATTAAAATCACTGCTCCTGAAAAAACGGCCGTTTTTAAAACTTTTTTTGCATTGATCTATGTCCCCTGGGGCAGGACCCAGGTCCCCAAACACTTTTTATGACAATAACTTGCATATAAGCCTTTAAAATTAGCACTTTTGATTTCTCCCATAGACTTTTAAAGGGTGTTCCGCGGCATTCAAATTTGCCACGAACACCCCAAATTGTTTGCTGTTCGGCGAACTTGCGAACAGCCAATGTTCGAGTCGAACATGAGTTCGACTCTAACTCGAAGCTCATCCCTAGTTGGGAGCTATGCAAACATCAAATGTTACATTATCAGTCCCAAAGCTGTTTGATCTCAGGAATCAAACATATAGCCCCTGTCAGATTTATATTTAATTTTTGCCATCTGTGTCCTATTGCACAGATTTTTCTGTACTTACTGTCCCATGACTAAACAGGAAGTGAGAGGAAATCCCTGCAAATTATGGGAATCCTGGGTCATCCTAACTAGTGTCCCCATTGGTAGATGTCCCCTCTATTACTTTAGGACAGTCTAAAATGTGGGATTTTCTGTTACTTTAACTTTTAATGAAAATGGTAACAGGACAAATAGAGAAGGTGAATCTCCTTAATGGGGGCACAGACCGCATTAAAAATTGACAAGCCTTCTAATCCACACTCTATCCAAAAAAAAAACATGTCTTTAATTACACTTTATTGCTTGTGTATATGGAGAAATGTAGTGTGCTTTCAGGTGCATGGGAATGCAGGCTGCACCTTTTCCTTCCCCCTGAATACGCCCATTTGATGTAAATAAAAAGAGACACACTATATATCTAGCACAGAGTTATCAACACTTTTTTATATTTTTTTTAGATCTAATACTTATCAACATTGTATCATTTTTTTCCTTAAAGCTAATCTCAATGCATGAAGTAACCCCCCCCCCCACTTCCCCATAGCAGATATAAAAAAAATTAATCTAAAAACTCCTTTAATTTACCTAAATTTATGTTGGGTTCTGAGTCTTTATTCAAGAATGCTGAGTAGAAGGTTCGGTCTTTGGGTGCTCATGTGTGGTATGGACTCCGGTTGGCTAACCAATAGCTTGGAGTCCTCAGTGAGACAATACAAAGGACAAGAGCGCATAACCGCCCTAGTGTGATACAGTTTATTGAAAAAATATTTATGTGCAAACTACCATATATGCACTCACATGATAGCAGGTTAACAAGGCATGTCTCCACTCATCGCACCTCTCATCGATGGCCACTGTAAGATCCACGGCTAAGAGCTCCCAATGGAGCCTGTAGATCATTGAAAGCCAAAATGCTAATCCTCGGAGTGCTGATGCTAGTTTGCATGCGCATGGTCCAGCCAGCGCCTCGCTCTGTCTCCCGGACACCATGAAGCAGGGGAGGGGCGTAAAGATGTGAGGATACATCACTGTTACCATGACAATGCATTTCAGAGGTGTGGCTTCCTTTTTCAAGTCAAACCCACCTAGCGACCATAATGTGTTATATAAACACACAGTCCGACCAACTCCACCCCCAGCCAGAACCTTAAAGCGGCCATACTCGAAAGTGGTGGTATGTGTAATACCTCCCGCTGGGATGGCGGTAACCCTCTCCAGACTCTGTATGACATATATAAATAACTATATTTGATGTACGTGCAGCTGTTCAATATAATCTTTGAGCTTGTTTGCCAAACACGAGAGTGAATGGCAAATTTCATCTGGTGAGCTTGTTTCTTAATGGGAGTCGATCTCCCATTCATCAATGTGGTGGAGGAATTGGTGTCATCATATACACATATTGTTTTTGCACTCTTCAAAAGGACTGTCTTTTTGGTGTAGATTCACAAGATTTTTTCACTATATATATTTTTTCACCATTTATATACTTTTTTTTCACTATGTATTTGTCTTTTTGGACACATTTATGAACGCTACTGTGGATTATATTATATATACACTCTTATTTATTTATTTTTAAAAAAGGGGGGTAAATCTGCGGCGCTAATTTAAATAAATAATGTAAAACCACCAAACCATACCAAGAGGTAATAAAGCCAGATCTCCAGGTATCGATAATGTCTAATTGCTTGATCTTCCACTAATTTGTGCAATCAAAGGTCACAGAAAGCCAGTATTGCATCAAAAAATGAAATGACTATAACAAAACTATATAATTACACAGAATGGGAATATTGGGTCGCTGTTTCTAAATAGCCCATATGAATGAACATAAATAAAATAAAAAGTCCACTGAAATAAATAAACAGTGAAAAAAATATTGAAAAAAATATAGAACCACAGACTCCACAGCTTAAAAAGATCTTCAAACCACTACTCAAATAAATAAATACAAATTAAAACATATCCTTATAAAATATCTGCATTTGTGATAATTAGTGCAGCAATCAAAAAATAAATAAGTAATTAGATGAAAAATGACTAGTGAAACAATAAGTGTAGTTTTCACAGCATAAAAAAGATCACAATCTAATAATACCAAAACTATAAATAAAAGTGACTAAAAGTGTCCAATGAAAAAATAGACCATAAATTGCAACATAAGTGATGTCACAGGGTGTGCATGAATAATACTGCGAAAGCAATGAATTTAAATGGAACAGTCTCCAAAACGTCCCATCCAAAAAAAGGAAACTAATCAATCAATAAAAGTATCAAGTAAAAAATATTTGCAACATATGTGATCACACAGGGTGTAAATGAATGAATAATACTTAGAAAGGAAAATAATATAAATAAACAGTCTCAAAAAAATCCCATAGAAGATAAGATCTCCATTGTGACGAATAATTGAAAAAAACGTGCCAAACAGAATTGTTCCAAAGATATTCAGTGATAGATATAGTGTGTAATGGTAGCGGTTCCCCCAGCCTCTCACCTCCCGGCTGAACGATCACAGCCTATTTAGCATGTAACAGATGAAACACCGGCTTCCCAGTCTCCTTGTTACCAGGGGTCTCCAGAATGCTGCTTTCAGGTTCAGCTCAAAAGAAAGGAAAAGGGCTCCATAGTGTAGCAAGTAATTTCAATATTTATTTCAACAATATTCCACTTACATAGAAAACTGGGTAACACAGAAAGCTCTCAGACTGCTCTCAGCTCAACGATCCCGGCCGTGATCGGAGAGACAAGCTGCAGCCGAAAAGATCCGCCTCTCTCTTCACTGACGCGTTGCGTGACAGTCACGCAACGCGTCAGTGAAGAGAGAGGCGGATCTTTTCGGCTGCAGCTTGTCTCTCCGATCACGGCCGGGATCGTTGAGCTGAGAGCAGTCTGAGAGCTTTCTGTGTTACCCAGTTTTCTATGTAAGTGGAATATTGTTGAAATAAATATTGAAATTACTTGCTACACTATGGAGCCCTTTTCCTTTCTTTTGAGCTGAACCTGAAAGCAGCATTCTGGAGACCCCTGGTAACAAGGAGACTGGGAAGCCGGTGTTTCATCTGTTACATGCTAAATAGGCTGTGATCGTTCAGCCGGGAGGTGAGAGGCTGGGGGAACCGCTACCATTACACACTATATCTATCACTGAATATCTTTGGAACAATTTTGTTTGGCACGTTTTTTTCAATTATTCGTCACAATGGAGATCTTATCTTCTATGGGATTTTTTTGAGACTGTTTATTTATATTATTTTCCTTTCTAAGTATTATTCATTCATTTACACCCTGTGTGATCACATATGTTGCAAATATTTTTTACTTGATACTTTTATTGATTGATTAGTTTCCTTTTTTTGGATGGGACGTTTTGGAGACTGTTCCATTTAAATTCATTGCTTTCGCAGTATTATTCATGCACACCCTGTGACATCACTTATGTTGCAATTTATGGTCTATTTTTTCATTGGACACTTTTAGTCACTTTTATTTATAGTTTTGGTATTATTAGATTGTGATCTTTTTTATGCTGTGAAAACTACACTTATTGTTTCACTAGTCATTTTTCATCTAATTACTTATTTATTTTTTGATTGCTGCACTAATTATCACAAATGCAGATATTTTATAAGGATATGTTTTAATTTGTATTTATTTATTTGAGTAGTGGTTTGAAGATCTTTTTAAGCTGTGGAGTCTGTGGTTCTATATTTTTTTCAATATTTTTTTCACTGTTTATTTATTTCAGTGGACTTTTTATTTTATTTATGTTCATTCATATGGGCTATTTAGAAACAGCGACCCAATATTCCCATTCTGTGTAATTATATAGTTTTGTTATAGTCATTTCATTTTTTGATGCAATACTGGCTTTCTGTGACCTTTGATTGCACAAATTAGTGGAAGATCAAGCAATTAGACATTATCGATACCTGGAGATCTGGCTTTATTACCTCTTGGTATGGTTTGGTGGTTTTACATTATTTATTTAAATTAGCGCCGCAGATTTACCCCCCTTTTTTAGCAATTGTCTTTAGGTGTGTGAACACTACTATTTGTGGCTGCTATTTTGTCTTATTTTTGACGTTTTTTAAGGTATTATTTATATTTTTATTGTTGGCTTTTTAATAATATTTTTGGTGTGCGCACAAGTACCTATTACCATATTCTTATTTATTTATGTTTTTCATCTTTTGTATGTAATCTGTATGACATATAATATGAATTAAAATTTTTAATAACAAAAGTTAAAATTTGAATTAATACCAATATCAATAATAATAATGATTCTAAGTGCACGGTTGTTAATAATCGCCGGATTGGGTACTGACATGGACATTCACTGTACTGTTCATTTAAGCACAAGAGACTCCATTTTGTTCTCAATGTTGAAATATGTTCTGTAACCTTCACCTAACACACAGTCACATCTCCTACTAAATGCTCTCTACTCCTCCCTCCCTTTTCAAGGTTTTACTTTTGCAATTGTTCTATTCGCTAGCTTTTAATAATATATTTCTATTTGTTAGCCTTTAATAACATATTTCTATTTGTTAGTTTTTAATAACATTTCACACCACCCCTTTCTTATCTATGTATAAAATAACATGTAATAATACATTTTGACACTGAACGGACATTTTAAACACAGTGATTGAGTCTTGTGAATCTGTTCCTGAAGCTGCAGTATTAACTTTGTTTTAGAGTCCCAATCAGAAATCAGTCATAACAATTTTGGCGAGTCAGATATGAGGAGTTTGGCAGAGTCTCCAGAAGGAAATGCGCTTCGATTGGGATCATCGGGAAGCGCAGACCTCAAATGCCGGCTAGGTAAGCTGCCCTTAAGCTTGCTATATTTCTGCCTTTCCTATGTATCCTATCCGTCGGTTCTCAAGGAAACCAGACCACTCTCGGACCTTTCTGGTTGGGTAATGTGTGTGTGTGAATGTGTTTGTGTTCCCCCTTCACGGCTTGGACTGTGTGTGGATAGAGAAAATCCTTTACAGTTCCCTGAGTTGACTCCTTGTGGGCGACCTGGGTCAGAGGCGCATGGTAGGGTCAGATAAAACTCAGAAAGGAGACGAGGAGGGTCTCTTAATGAGTGTTTTGTCTATTGTTATAAACCCCTTCTAACCACATAGATAAGTGGAGACTATTCTTGTAAATCTGCAGATTTGCTGTACTATTTGTTTTAGAGGCAAGAGGGTATAGGCACAAGTAGAGAAGACTGGCCAGTCATTATGGGCATTAAATTAATTAAGGGATTGAAGGGAGAGAGGCCTTCAGAAAATGCCCAGCGCAAGATGAGCGCTAGAGAATATATGAACCAAAGGTACGGTTCTGCCTATACTGAGCCCCTAGATAAATGGGTAGAATGGACAAAGGGAACAGCTAAACCTTTAAAATCTGAAGGGACTTTTGATTTAAAAGTATGGCAAACTTTTCTGCACGATTATGGCCCACTACTGTGCAGTGAAGGAACGTGGAGAATAGCTTGCACATGGGAGACAGAAGCTAAAGTAGCAAATCAAACTGGCTTGATGGAGATGTTCAATAAAAGTACTGCCCAAATTTACTATGTTTGGCCAGAATACTCTGTAGAGGAGGACCCCCCACCTTATGTGGCTGCCAGTTTGGGTTTAAGGGGTCTACGCACAAAAGCACAAGAATTAGATTACATGGAACACACAAAAGATGAGCTATGCAATATAATAAAGAGCAGAGGTTTAACAGCCCCATATCAACCTACAAAGAGGGTTTTGGCTCATATCCTAGAAACAGATGATTGGCGTCAATCAAAAGGCACACATGCAAAACTAGATATCTCTGAACTTAAGGCTTTGGCCAGAGAAAGAGAGATAGAGTCTGAATTTCTGGAGCAAACCATAATTTCCAAATTGTGGCAGCAAGATGAAGAGTAGGGATGAGCTTCGTGTTCGAGTCGAACCCATTTTCGACTCGAACATCGGCTGTTCAGTCGTTCGCCGAATTGCGAACGATATGGGCCGTTCGCGCCAAATTCGTGTGGCGCGTCACGGCCCATAATTCACTGCGGCATCGCAGTGCATTGCTTGCTGATGATTGGCTAAGCATGCACTATGACCCGCATGCTTGGCCAATCACAGCGCCGCCTGAACAGAGAGCCGTAATTGGCCAAAGCCAAGGAGGCTTTGGCCAATTATGGCTCAGGGGATTTAGTACACGCCCCACACTATATAAGGCCACCTGCACGGCGGCCCTGTGCAGTGTGTTCCGGTGTGCTTAGAGAGAGAGAGAGACAGTGTCATTTCATTTGAGTTAGCTAGATTAGGCAGGACAGTTAGTCAGTTAGCTGCACTTAAAGTGCATTGTGTATATATATGCATCCCAGGTGTTGCAAATATATATATATATATATATACACTGTATTCAGTTTAGCTAGATCCGTTCCTGTTATCTTCTAGACTATTTACATTTAGTGCAGTGCGTGCTGCTCACAGTGTTCAGCTAGATCCGTTCCTGTTATCTTCCTACTGACAGGCAGGCTTGTCTTGTTACAGTATTAACAGCTACCTAAAGAAAATTACTGGTGTTCTTTTGATCCTATTAGTACCACGGTCAGGCAGCTAGACTATTTACATTTAGTACAGTGCGTCCTGCTCACAGTGTTCAGCTAGATCCGTTCCTGTTATCTTCTAGACTATTTACATTTAGTGCAGTGCGTCCTGCTCACAGTGTTCAGCTAGATCTGTTCCTGTTATCTTCCTACTGACAGGCAGGCTTGTCTTGTTACAGTATTAACAGCTACCTAAAGAAAATTACTGGTGTTCTTTTGATCCTATTAGTACCACGGTCAGGCAGCAAGACTATTTACATTTAGTGCAGTGCGTCCTGCTCACAGTGTTCAGCTAGATCCGTTCCTGTTATCTTCCTACTGACAGGCAGGCTTGTCTTGTTACAGTATTAACAGCTACCTAAAGAAAATTACTGGTGTTCTTTTGATCCTATTAGTACCACGGTCAGGCAGCTAGACTATTTACATTTAGTACAGTGCGTCCTGCTCACAGTGTTCAGCTAGATCCGTTCCTGTTATCTTCCTACTGACAGGCAGGTTTGTCTTGTTACAGTATTAACAGCTACCTAAAGAAAATTACTGGTGTTCTTTTGATCCTATTAGTACCACGGTCAGGCAGCTAGACTATTTACATTTAGTACAGTGTGTCCTGCTCACAGTGTTCAGCTAGATCCGTTCCTGTTATCTTCCTACTGACAGGCAGGCTTGTCTTGTTACAGTATTAACAGCTACCTAAAGAAAATTACTGGTGTTCTTTTGATCCTATTAGTACCACGGTCAGGCAGCTAGACTATTTACATTTACTACAGTGCATCCTGCTCACAGTGTTCAGCTAGATCCGTTCCTGTTATCTTCCTGCTGACAGGCAGGTTTGTCTTGTTACAGTATTAACAGCTACCTAAAGAAAATTACTGGTGTTCTTTTGATCCTATTAGTACCACGGTCAGGCAGCTAGACTATTTACATTTAGTACAGTGTGTCCTGCTCACAGTGTTCAGCTAGATCCGTTCCTGTTATCTTCCTACTGACAGGCAGGCTTGTCTTGTTACAGTATTAACAGCTACCTAAAGAAAATTACTGGTGTTCTTTTGATCCTATTAGTACCACGGTCAGGCAGCTAGACTATTTACATTTACTACAGTGCATCCTGCTCACAGTGTTCAGCTAGATCCGTTCCTGTTATCTTCCTGCTGACAGGCAGGCTTGTCTTGTTACAGTATTAACAGCTACCTAAAGAAAATTACTGGTGTTCTTTTGATCCTATTAGTACCACGGTCAGGCAGCTAGACTATTTACATTTAGTACAGTGCGTCCTGCTCACAGTGTTCAGCTAGATCCGTTCCTGTTATCTTCCTACTGACAGGCAGGCTTGTCTTGTTACAGTATTAACAGCTACCTAAAGAAAATTACTAGTGTTCTTTTGATCCTATTAGTACCACGGTCAGGCAGCTAGACTATTTACATTTAGTACAGTGTGTCCTGCTCACAGTGTTCAGCTAGATCCGTTCCTGTTATCTTCCTACTGACAGGCAGGATTGTCTTGTTACAGTATTAACAGCTACCTAAAGAAAATTACTGGTGTTCTTTTGATCCTATTAGTACCACGGTCAGGCAGCTAGACTATTTACATTTACTACAGTGCGTCCTGCTCACAGTGTTCAGCTAGATCCGTTCCTGTTATCTTCCTACTGACAGGCAGGCTTGTCTTGTTACAGTATTAACAGCTACCTAAATAAAATTACTGGTGTTCTCTTGATCCTATTAGTACCACGGTCAGGCAGCTAGACTATTTACATTTAGTACAGTGCGTCCTGCTCACAGTGTTCAGCTAGATCCGTTCCTGTTATCTTCCTACTGACAGGCAGGCTTGTCTTGTTACAGTATATAAAGCTACCTGAAGAAAATTACTGGTGTTCTTTTGATCCTATTAGTACCACGGTCAGGCAGCTAGACTATTTACACTTAGTGCAGTGCGTCCTGCTCACAGTGTTCAGCTAAACCTACAAGTTAGTGGGGTGCGTCCACCTCACAGTATTCAGCTAAAGCTACCTGTAGAAGGTTGGTGGTGTTCTCATACTACAGGCAAGCAGTTGATTTTGCTAGCTGCAGTATCAGTACATATATATATATATATATATATATATATATATATATATATATATATCCCAGCTTAGTGCAGCTACAGGCCATTAGTATGTCTGGAAGGCCAAGAAGGAGAGGCAGACAGTCACAAGCCAATAAGAGAGGGCAAGCAGGCTCTGTGTCTAGTGCTGGTCGTGGAGACGGTGCATCCTCATCAGCACGTGGCCATGGGACACGCTTGGCCTTTTTTTCGGCAGCTGGCCGTGTTGAGCCGCAACATGCGGAAGACTTGGTCGAGTGGATGACCAAGCCGTCCTCATCCTCCTCATCCTCTCTCACCCATGCCCAGGGTGCTTTGTCTGGCAAAGCAGCGGCCTCTTCCCTCAGCTCAATGTCATCAGTGACTCCTTCCCTAGCTCCACCATGTCCTCCTGAGGAGTCCCTCGAACTGTTTGACCACAGTGTTGGTTACATGCTCCAGGAGGATGCCCAGCATTTGGAAGGCTCTGATGATGATACTGAGCTTGATGAAGGCAGTAACATGAGCACGGACAGAGGGGGTGCCCAAGAAGGACAGCAATCTGGCAGTCATGCTCCCCCTGCTGCAGCATACTGCCAGGTTTGCTCCAGTGATGAGGAGGGAGGGGATGATGAGGTCACTGACTCAACGTGGTTGCCTGATAGGAGAGAGGAGAAGGAGGAGGAGGAGGAGGCGGCACATCACCAACGAGGCAGGATGCCCTCCAGGGGCCAGCCTAAGGGCAGCACATTGACTGCATCACACCCCAAAGCTCCACATGTGCAGGGCACTGCAGTCTCTGCACGTTATTCAAATAGTTCTTTGTTGTGGGCCTTTTTTGAGACGAGTGCATCAGATCGCACCGCTGCTATTTGCAACATATGTCTCAAGCGTATCTCACGTGGCCAAAACATCTCCCGCTTGGGTACCACATGCTTGACCAGACATATGTTGACCTGCCATGCAGTTCGTTGGCAAGCGTATCTAAAAGACCCACACCAAAGAACAAAGAGGATCTCTCCTTGCTCCTCATCAGCTGAGATTTCCAACCCCACTAGACCTCCAGTCCTCTCTAAAACCTGCAGTGAGAGGAATGAAGGTGTAGAATTAGGTGTGTCACAGCCAAGTACTTGTGGGCAATCTGCTTTTGGTACACCGACGTCAGATTGTACCAGGCAAATTTCCCTGCCCCAGCTGCTGCACCGCCGAAAGAATTTTTCTCCCAGCCATCCACATGCCCAGCGGTTGAATGCTAGCTTGGCAAAATTGCTAGCACTTCAACTGCTGCCTTTTCAGTTGGTAGACTCTGCCCCCTTCCGTGAGTTTTTGGAATGTGCGGTTCCTCAGTGGCAGGTACCCAAACGCCACTTTTTCTCACGGAAGGCGATTCCGGCTCTCTACCGGCATGTGGAAGGCAATGTCCATGCCTCGCTGGACAGGGCGGTCAGCGGTAAGGTGCATATTACCGCTGACTCATGGTCCAGCAGGCATGGACAGGGACGTTACCTAAGTTTCACGGCGCATTGGGTGACTCTGCTGGCAGCTGTGAAGGATGCAGGACAAGGTGCAGTAGTGTTGGAGGTTGTTCCGCCACCACGCCTCCAAAATGCTAGTGATTGTGACACACCTCTCTCCTCCACCCCCTCCTCTTCTTCTTCCTCCATGGCCTCTTCCTCGGAACCAGCGGTGCTCCGTAGTCGTTCAAGGGGCTACGCAAGTATGCAGGCCAAAAGATGCCATGCGGTGCTTGAGCTGGTGTGCTTGGGGGACAGGAGCCACACTGGGGCAGAGGTTCTGTCAGCTCTGCAGGGGCAGGTTCATAGGTGGTTGACGCCACGCCAACTTAAGGCAGGAATGGTGGTTTGCGACAATGGCACCAACCTCCTCTCTGCCCTCCGACAGGGACAAATGACCCATGTGCCCTGTTTGGCTCACGTCCTTAACTTGGTGGTGCAGCGGTTCTTGGGCAGGTACCCGGGCTTACAGGATGTCCTGAGGCAGGCCAGGAAAGTCTGTGTGCATTTCCGCCGGTCATATAATGCCAGTGCTCGGCTGACGGACCTCCAAAAGGAGTTTAACCTGCCCAAGAACCGCCTAATCTGTGACATGCCCACCAGGTGGAACTCAACGTTGGCCATGCTGCAGCGGCTGCACACGCAGCAGAGGGCCATCAATGAGTACCTGTGCGACTATGGCACCAGGACAGGGTAAGGGGAGCTTGTTTTTTTTTCCCCACGCCAGTGGGCCATGATCAGGGATGCATGCACTGTCCTGTCACCATTCGAGGAGGCCACGAGGATGGTGAGCAGTGACAGTGCATGCATCAGTGACACTGTCCCCCTTGTCCACCTGTTGGAGCACACGCTGCATGGAATAATGGACAGGGCACTTGAGGCAGAACAGAGGCAGGAAGAGGAGGACTTCCTTAGCTCTCAAGGCCCCCTTTATCCAGACAGTCTTCCTGCGTGCCCGCCGATCACACAGGAAGAGGACGAGGAGGAGGAGGAAGATTGTGTCAGTATGGAGGTGGAGCCTGGCATTCAGCATCAGCAGCAGTCTTTAAGGGATCAGTCCCAAGAAACACATGGACTTGTACGTGGCTGGGAGGAGGTGGCTGCGGACGTTGTCGTCCTTAGTGACCCAGAGGACTCCGGACCGAATGCCTCAGCAAACCTACGCTGCATGGCCTCCCTGATCCTGCAAAGCCTGCGTAAGGATCCTCGTATTTGTGGTATCAAGGAGAAGGACCAATACTGGCTGGCAACCCTCCTTGATCCACGTTACAAGGGTAAGGTTGCGGACCTTATCTTGCCATCGCAGAAGGAGCAGAGGATGAAACATCTTCGGGAGGCCTTGCAGAAAGGTCTGTGCAACGCGTTCCCAGAGACTGGGAGGTTACAAACTCCTGTTTCTGGACAACGTGTTGCTGAGGCTTCGGTCAGTCAAAGAAGGAGCGGTGGAGAAGGTGGCCGTCTGACCGATGCGTTCAGACAATTTTTTGGTCCACAGCCCCAAGGTATGATCGGTTCCAGCAACCATCGCCAGCGTCTGTTTTACATGGTGCAGAAATACCTAGGGGCAAGATCAGACTTGGACACCTTTCCCACCGAAAATCCTCTGGGTTACTGGGTCTTGAGGATGGATCACTGGTCAGAGCTTGTACAGTATGCAATTGAGCTACTGGCCTGTCCTGCATCCAGCGTTCTTTCGGAACGCACATTCAGTGCTGCTGGAGGCGTGGTAACCGATCACAGGGTGCGTCTGTCCACCGACTCGGTCGATCGACTGACCTTCATAAAAATGAATCAGTCTTGGATCACCACCAGCTACCAAGCACCTGATGCTGATGTAACCGAATAATTTTTTTTGAAATCTCAGATCCCTTCAAAGACTGCCTATGCTGATGCTGAGTGACTATCCCTGAGTAATTATCCTCTTCCTCCTCAATCATCACGCTGATAGCTTGTAAGAACATTTTTGGTTCTGGGCACCAGCACCAGTGCCTAAGGCCCAATTTTTCTGCCCCTGTCTAACAGGGGCGTGTAATTACAATTTTTGATGCAATACTTTGCAGCAGGGCTCGTTCCTGCGTTCCAACTAGAGTGTCTGTGAGGTGTTGCAGTGTTGTGGCACCAGCACCAGTGCCTAAGGCCCAATTTTTCAGCCCTTGTTTAACAGGGGCGTGTAATTACAATTTTTGATGCAATACTTTGCAGCAGGGCTCGTTCCTGCGTTCCAACTAGAGTGTCTGTGAGGGGTTGCAGTGTTGTGGCACCAGCACCAGTGCCTAAGGCCTAATTTTTCAGCTCCTGTTCAACAGGGGCATGTAATTACAATTCTTGATCTAATATTTCACAGCAGGGCCCTGTGAGGGCTTACAGTGTTGTGGCCACAGCAACACCTAAGGCCCAAATTTCTGCTGAGTATATAGGGCAGGACCCTACTTTCAAACATCTAACTTACAAACGACTCCTACTTGCAAACGGAAGGAGACAACAGGAAGTGAGATGAAATTTACCCCTAGGAAGGGAAATTCTCTCCTGTAAGAGTTAATATGGGAAAAAAATTTCTCCTTTCCACTGATGCTTTCCAATCCTTGTTCCACCAAAAAACCCAAATTTTCAAAAAACATTTTTCATTGGGACAAAAAGTGAGGTGAAATCTTCTGAAGAGGAGGAAAGACAGCAAAACAAATGTCACAGGGGTGATAACCCTTCCCTATGTTTTCAAAAAAGCTTAAAAAAGATTTTTTGGCTGGAGCTAAACACGTTAAAAATGTACCCGTTCAAAATTACAAAGAGATTCTACTTAACAACAAACCTACAGTCCCTGTCTTGTTTGCACCGCCTGTATACTGCTGTTCAGAGTATATAGGGCCTGGTGGCCCCACACCTTTCCTTATTTTAATTTGGGTGTGGGGTTCCCCTTAATATCCATACAAGACCCAAAGGGCCTGGTAATGGACTGGGGGGTACCCATGCCGTTTGTCTCACCGATTTTCATCCATATTGCCATGACCCGACATTACATTAAACCCGCAAGCAGTTTTAAATGAGATTTTTTCCTTTAAAAATGACATTTGGTGCAGGGACTGTTCTAAACACGCGAAACACGCGTCACTTTACAGGCATACTATAGACACCCCCCAGGTACGATATTTAAAGGAATATTTCACTTTTTTTTTTTTTACTTTAAGCATCATTAAAATCACTGCTCCCGAAAAAACGGACGTTTTTAAAAGTTTTTTTTGCATTGATACATCTCCCCTGGGGTAGGACCCGGGTCCCCAAACCCTTTTTAGGACAATACCATGCAAATTAGCCTTTAAAATGAGCACTTTTGATTTCGAACGTTCGAGTCCCATAGACGTCAATGGGGTTCTAACGTTCGTGCGAACTTTCGGTTCGTTCGCAGGTTCTGGTGCGAACCGAACCGGGGGGTGTTCAGCTCATCCCTGATGAAGAGAGAAGGAAGGGAGATGCCACTTCTTCTGCCCCTGGCACAAAGCAATCTGTTGCAGTTTATCCTGTGAGAACCCAATTAGTTTTTGAAAGTAATGCTGTTGACAGTAAGTCTCAAATTAAATGGCATGTACCTTTTAGTCCCCAAGATATGAGAGCCATATTAGAGGGATTGGGAGATCCTAGAAAGATTCCAATTGGGTTTGCAAACAAACTTAGTGCTGCATAGGAATCATATGAGGCTTCTGATACTGACATTCATTAGCTTCTTATTAAAGCAGTGGGAAGCAACATGTCTGGCTATATAATTAAAGAATGTGGTGTAGATGTCAAAAATCTAGGTAAGGTGGTTAGTGGACGAGATGATTGTGAGAAATTGAAGGAAAAATTGCCCCAAATATATGGACAAACCATACATGCTGAATTTATGAATGCTAAGCAAGGGAAAGAGGAAGTAGCAGGGGCTTATTGGAGGCAGTTAAGCGAT
Source organism: Lithobates septentrionalis (assembly GCA_037952835.1). Taxonomy (NCBI): domain Eukaryota; kingdom Metazoa; phylum Chordata; class Amphibia; order Anura; family Ranidae; genus Lithobates; species Lithobates septentrionalis. The sequence continues at coordinate 781,165 of JBBDGP010001210.1, read as the reverse complement.
ATGGCTGAGGAAGCAGGCATTAAAATAGAGGAAGAGAAGGCAGGAAAAACTGCAAGTCCATCTACACAACTGGTGAAACAAAGGTTTCTTGATGGTTTAATACCCCAGTTGAAAGAAAAGTTGTTCATGGCAAGGCCTGAGGCAGGCAAAATGTCTATTAGAGACGTCCTGCCTATCCTGTTATCCATAGAAAACAGGATTAACCAAAAAGACAGTAAACTCAAGGTTATGTACATGGGGAAGCAGAGAGGAAGAGGCAAAGGCAATTTCAGAAATCATGGCAATCGGGGACCAATTATATGCTACAATTGTGACGGGGGAAGGACACATAGCCAAATTCTGCCATCTTCCTGACCGTAGACTGGAAAAGAGCTTAAAGGCACCTCATGCTGATCCCAGTTCTCTGCCAAAAGCAGTGGATCAGGCATAGGAAAATGGCATACCAGTATCAATCATGTTAAATAGGGGAGACAATGGTCCTGAGGCCAGAGTAAAAGTATTTTTACAAGACCTCTCCTATCCTGGAGGAGAAACAGAATTAACCTGTTTAATCGATATTGGTGCAAGCCAAAATGTTTTTAATATAGAGGACTTACCTCCAGGATTATTATCTACAAATGTTATCTCTGGTGTTGGCCTAACCGGGACCTCTACTAATTTGGTTGAGTCCAAGCCACTTAAACTCAGGCTAGGACAGCAAACAGAAATTGTCACTAAAGTGTTAGTTTCAGACACAGTTCCTGCCAATCTTTTGGGAGCTGACATTTTGAACCAAATTTTAGCAAACATAGGCTACATTCCTACAGGAGTCCAAGTGGTCAGTAGTCTGTCAGGAGAAGTTTTAAATTCTGCCTTGGATTTTTAATCCAAGACTCCACTTCACTATTTCCACCAGAATTGAAAGTGATACTCGCTAAATTATGGGCCACCAGAAAATATGATGTAGGCCTGCTGGATTGCACCCCAGTCATGATAAAAATTAAACCAGTAGCCCATCTCCCACAGATTAAACAGTACCCACTGAGTATTGCTCAGACTGAGGGGATAAAGGATCAAATCACTCAACTGAAAGCAGCATGGGTTGTTGTACCAATTAAGTCCCAAGTCAATACACCCCTGTTCCCAATTTCAAAGAAGCCAGACAAGAAGGGTGGGCAGGTGACATACCACATGGTGCATGATTTGAGAGCCATTAACAATATAATTGAGGCAGATACCCCGAACGTCCCCAACCCCCGCACATTACTAAGTGGAATACCTGCCTCCAGCACCTGCTTTACAGTGATTGATCTTGCAAATGCTTTCTTTTCTGTGCCCCTGCACCCAGATTGCTAGCACCTTTTTTCATTTACCCATGATGCCCAAAAGTTAGCAAAAATAAGCTACAATACTGCCAAGAGAAAGTGATCTTGGGCAGCACAGTGGTATAGTGGGTAGCACTCTCGCCTAGCAGTAAAAAGGGTAAAAAGGGTCGCTGAATCGACACAACACTACCTGCCTGGAGTTTGCATGTTCTCCCTGTGCCTGCATGGGTTTCCTCCGGGTACTCCGGTTTCCTCACACACTCCAAAGACATGCTGCTAGGTTAATTGGCTTCTGTTCAAAAAAAGAAAAAAGCCCCTAGTATATGAATGTGGGTTGGAGACCTTGGATTGTGGGCTCCTTGAGGGTATGTGATGTTTGTATCAGCCCCATTAGACCCTGTCATGAAAGGCTCCCCCAGTTGTATGCAAGCCATAGCAGCCTGCATTTTGCTGCTAGACAAAATAATGGAGCTTGTACTAGATTCTGCTCTGATCCTGTTTGTGCCACATGCAGTACAGGAAATCATCAATCAAATAAATACCAGACATGTGTCTGCCAGTAGATTTGACAAGTACCAGTCTGCTCTTTTTGCTCCATTGAATTTAACAATCAAACGATGTGTTACTTTAAATCCGGCTACTCTTCTTCCTATAATTGATGAGGAAGATGTAACAAATGGTACTGATGTAGAACCTGAGAGTTTTTCTCATGATTGTATGGCTCTGATGGAGGTAGAAAGGGCCTCTGTCACACCAGCAAAATATGAGCCTTTATCAGATTGTGACACACTTATTCGTAGATGGTTCCAGATTTTACACTGATGATGGTCAGCCAAACACAGGGTTTGCTGTAACCACTAAAGACACCATTTTACATCAGGAAGCATTGATACCCCAGATGTCAGCACAGGAAGTGGAGTTGTGTGCTGTAGTCAAAGCATGTCATCTCCTAGAGAATCAAAGGGGAAACGTTTACAATGACAGCAGATATGCGTTTGGAATAGCTCATGATTTTGGGCCTATTTGGAAAGCAAGGAACTTCCTGACTAGTGCAGGGAAGCCAGTGAGACATGCAAAACTCATAGAGCAGCTATTTGAGGCCTTTCAGAAACAAGCAGAAGTTGCTATCTTGAAGGTAAAAGGGCATGCAAGGGGAAATGACATGACAACCAGAGGAAATGCTTTAGCGGACCAAGAGGCAAAGGATGCTGCCCTTATGGCATTTGGAGTCACACCCACTGTAGGGGTCGCCCAGGTAGCGGGGACAGATTCCCCTCATCAAGAGCAGTGGGATTTAGAAACTCTAATTCAGTTGCAGAACCAGGCCCCTGATGAAGAGAAGGATAAGTGGATCAAAAGCAGAGGGAAGCATGAAGTGCTCTAGAATTTCCTGGTAGAGGGATGGAGGGAGGAGCCTGGTAATGGCTCTGTGCACGGCGTGAGGATCCTGGGAACCCTCTCCCTGCAGCTGAGAGGAATGATCGGCCTGATGAGAAGGTGTAGGTAGCTTCCCTCCCCGCCCCCCCTGCTCATCACTCACTGAGATGTCTTGTGGTGTAAGCCAGAGGAAGTTTGTACCTGCGTCTGACTGCAACAAGCTGTAGTGAGTGTCTCTTTTTGTCCCAACTTCAACAACAACTAAAAGATAAGTACCGTATTTTTTTTTATTTTTTTTTTTGGCTTTCTTTCTATTGCAATTGTCCTGAAGTGAAAAGGCAAAGGAAAAGTAATAGAACAAAAGAAAGGGAAAGGGAAAGAACATATTGAAATAAAACGAAATAAAATGGAATAAAAAGCGAAAGTAAATGAAAGTAAATGAAGGCGAAAGAGCTGAAAAAGTAGAATCAAGTGAGCTAAGAAAAACAATAAAAACAGGGGAGAAGGAGAAGGTGAATGAGAGACAAGCCAACGGAAGAGTTGCCTCCCAGCCCCCACCTGCTTGCTGCTGCTGCTGCTGCTGCTGCAGTAGCTCCCTTTCTTGTGATTTTTTTTTTTTTTTTTGGTCTTTGTTTGTTTTGGTTTTTTGCAAACGATATTAACTATAGGCTCGATAGTATAAACTATAGAATAAGAAGAAAATTCATAGTAACAAAATGTGGAACATATAAGCTCATACTGGAACTATACTGCTGAATATATAAATCATCTTGCTGAATACTTGAATTAGATTGCATTATACCGCTAAAACATTTGAATTATTTTTATGAGCACCTGGGCCCTCATGCACATGGGCTGTTGGGAGAACATTTTTTTTTAACTTTTTTGGCTTTTCTCTGCGTTTTTGCAATGGCGTCTGTGGGCGTTTTTGAGCGTTTTTTTTTTTCCTCCTCTTTTGGCTCTTTTCTATTGCAATTGTCTTGAAGTGAACAAGCAGGGGAAAAGGCGAAAGAGCTGAAAAAGTAGAATCAAGTGAGCTAAGAAAAACAATAAAAACAGGGGGGGGGGGGGAACAGGGGAGAAGAGAAGGAGAAGGTGAAAGAAAGACAAGAAGAAAGACAAGCCAACGGAAGAGTTGTCTCCCAGCCCCCACCTGCCTGCTGCTGCTGCAGTACCCCCCCTTTCTTGTGAAATACTTTTTTTTTTATTTTTTTTTTTTTTTTTTTTTTTTGCAAATGGTACTAATTATAGGCTTGATAGTACAAACTATAGAATAAGAAGAAATTTCACAGTAACAAAAATGTGGAACATATAAGCTTATACTGGAACTATACAGCTGAATACATAAATCATCTTGCTGAATATTTGAATTAGATTGCATTATATCGCTAAAACATTTGAATTATTTTGCTGAGCATCTGGGCCCCCATGCACACGGGCTGCTGGAAAAGCGCTGTGAAGACGCCGGTGTCTTTGCAGTGACTTTTTTTTTTTTTTTTTTTTTTAACTTTTTCCAGCTTTTTTTAGCATTTTTGCAATAGCGTTTTTGAGCGCTTTTTTTTATTTTTTTTTTATTTTTTACAGCTTAAGAACGCTTAAACAATTGAACAGCAACAAGGAATGCTTAATGTACTTAAGGTAGTAACATAACTTCTGGAAAACGGGGACTACTCATATCTCATTAATTATTTCTATTATTGGATTGTGGGGAGGATGCCGGGTATGAGAACGAAATAATAGAAACATTAGTAAAAATAAGTCAATTTAAAAAGGCTGGGAGATTTTTTCATCATTAAGAGACCCCAATCAAGGGGTATTCTGGAAGGCAGCTTTGAAGATCTTATAAATCCAGCCATAGAAACAAACATGAAGGGGAAAACAACAAGAAGTGCGGGAGCAATACCGAAATCACCTAGGACCAGCCTTGGCCCAAGTCCAGGCCCTATGAACAAGTATATACAGCAAGGAATCGGAGAAGGAGAGAAACAAGTGGGTTCAAAGGGCAGACAAACAGATACAAAAGAGAAGGACAACAAGGATAAAAAAGGCCAGTATAAAGTACAAACAGAAACCAGCCACCTCTCAGAACCCAGAATGGAGCCAGAAATGGGAGAGGAAGACAGAGGAAAGGAGGAAGGACAACAAGGGCCACAGTTGCCAACAAAACAGGATATGGAAAAAATGTTCGCGGCACTAGAGAATTCCCTAAAAGCAGAGATGTCAACACTCCATAAAGATATGGGATATATGTTAAACAGAGTGGAAGAAGTAGAGATCAAAGTAGACCTACATAAAAAAAACATAAAGGAACTAGATGACGAAATAAAGAAATTAAAACGGGAACAACAGGAACAATCATATAAAATAGAAGAGCAAGAAAATAGAGATAAAAAGAAAAACTTGAGAATACGTGGGTTACCGGAAACAGAACAAGCAGAAAATCTAATAGAAAAAATGAACAATCTCTTCAACCAAATCTTGGGAAAGGAAACAACTAACACAATAGGAATAGAAAGTGTCTCTCGAGTAAAAAAACCTCAAAGGTTCGCAAGGGAAACACCTAGAGATGTAATAGTACGCTTCGAAAAATGGGAAGAAAAAAAACAGATCTGGATAAACCTAAAGAGGAAAACACAAATAGAGTTTGCGGGAGGTAAATTACAAATATTTCAAGACTTATCTCAAGAAACGTTGAAAAGACGACGGATACTAAAGCCATTATTAGAAATCCTCCGGGAGCAAGAAATTCAATACAACTGGGGTTTTCCAGCATGTCTAATAGCAAGGAAAAACGGAATAAGTGCGAGGCTAAGACATGTGGAGGAGATTCCGGACTTTTGCAACAAACTAGAAATCCCCTCCCCAGAACTGGAAAAATACGCAAATAGTCAGGAGCGAATAACGGCAAGAGATGACCTACAGTGGCAAGTAAATTCAAGGATCAGACATCAAGATGTGGACTCTCGAGGAAATTAATACCTGAGAAAATACCACACAACGGTGCAAGGGGCCTTAGAGTGGAAAGGGGGGGGGGCTGGGGTTGACGGGATGGGAAAAAAGGAAAGTGAAAGGATTGGTAAAACACAACAAAAATGCAGGGAGAGGGAGACAGGGACGCACGGAGTGGACAGGGGGTCGCCCTATTAGTGCTTAGGCAGGGGGGGAATAGGGTGTCTTACAGAGCTCCGCCTCACAATAAATAGAGCAGAGGGGGCAGAGCGTGCCCCACAAACAAAGTAAAACGCTCTCAGCTCTAGAGAATATGGGGGTAAAAAACCCATATCAAAAAAAAGGGAGGGGGGGGTGGGAGGGGGGAGGGGAGGGGAAGGGAGGGTGGGAAGGTCTGATCCATATGAGTGGTTACAGAGGCGCACCTATTCTGAGATAAGGGAAGGGAAAAGGAAAAAAAAGGAACAAGAATGGAAAGGGTAAACAGTATAAAAATATCTTCCTATAATGTCCGAGGTCTAAATTCCCCGGGGAAGAGAAACATCATTTTACGAGAACTAGAAAAAAGTAATGCAGAAATAATTTTCCTACAGGAGACACACATATCCCAAAACTCAAATACCAAAATATATTCAAGAAATATACCAACATGGTATCAAGGAGACTCGCCAATAAGAAGGGCTAAAGGAGTAGCCATCGGTATAGGGAAAAACGTACGTTTTCTAATAGATCAAAGAAAAACAGACCCGGAGGGCCGATATCTTTTTATCACAGGAACTATACAGGGAGTAAAATATACATTGGCCAACGTCTACTGCCCTAACAAGAACCCTAAAAAATACTTGATCGATATAATAAAAATACTAATGGATTTCAAACAAGGAAAATTAATACTAGCTGGAGACTTCAACTTCAGCATGGACAATAAAATGGACAGTACCTCAATAGTAAGGGACAGAGAAGTAAAACAACTAAAGAAATTAAGAAGAATACTATATGAACAGCAACTAATAGACCCGTGGAGAATCCAGCACCCCAGTACAAAGGATTATACATACTATTCATCAGTACACAAAAGTTACTCCAGATTGGACTATATCATGGTCGAACATAGAAATCTAGAGGAAATAGAAGAAACAAAAATAGGGATAATAACTGCTTCAGATCATAGCCCAGTAACGCTGAGAATGAAAATAGAAGGAGAAGTACACGAAAGGGGGCCATGGAGAATTAATGAAAATCTGTTAGAAGACCCCGAGACCGAAAAAAGTATCACAGAAGAAATTAAAAGATACTTCGAGGAAAACGACACACAGAAAGAGGTACAGAAAGCAACAATATGGGAGGCGCACAAATCCGTTATTAGGGGCAAATTAATAGCCATAGGGGCAAAAAAAAAAACAAGAAAGGAAAAAAAATATGCAGCAATTGATTAAGGAAATCTATGAATTGGAACGAAAACACAAAAACCAAATAAATAATAAAATTTTTGGCCTATTATCACAAAAGCGAGAGCAATTAAAAGACTGGATGGAACAAGAAGAAAGGAAGGAGTATAACAGAGTAGTACAAGAAAAATTCAAATGGGGTAACAAATCAGGAAAATATCTAGCAAATTTGGTAAAAAAAAAGAAATCTTTGAATTATATTGAGAAGATTAAAAACGAAAAGGGAGAAGTGGTAAATAAAACTACGGATATAGCGATAACATTTCAAAAGTACTTCAGTTCTCTATATGCAATAAAAGGACAGGAAAGTTGGAAAGAAGCGAATACAAGAACAAAGAAGATACAAGAATATCTAATAAAAGCAAACCTACCAAAAATAAAAATAGACCAATTGGAAGAACTGGAAAAAAATATCACGCAAGAAGAGATAAAACTGGCATTAAAGGAAACCCCCGTAGGAAAAAGTCCAGGACCAGACGGGTTTACGGTCAAATATTATAAAAAATTTGAAGAATACTTGATACCAAAATTAGCAGAATACCTGAATTCCATAGGTGAAGAAGAAGAAATAAGAAGTGAATCATTACTAGCACATATCACAATAATACCAAAAGATGGAAAAGACAAAGTAAACTGCTCAAGCTACAGGCCAATAGCCCTACTGAACGCCGATATGAAGTTGTACTCCAAGATCCTTGCCACCAGGATGAAAAAATTAATCCCACAGTGGATCAACCCGGACCAGACAGGTTTTGTCCCGGGGAGAGAAGGGAGGGACAACAGCCTAAAATCAATACTGATGTTGCATAAGAAGGTGCAGAAGGAGACCCCAGTTCTATTCCTGTCATTGGATGCTGAAAAAGCATTTGACAGGGTAGACTGGGGTTTCATGATGGATACATTACGGCACTTGGGTATTAGGACAAAAATGATGAAATGGATAACAAACTTGTATAACGGCCCGACAGCAGTCGTAAAAGTAAATGGTAGACTCTCTCCAAGAATTGAGATGCAGAACGGAACACGGCAAGGCTGCCCATTGTCTCCACTACTATACGTACTGGCCTTAGAACCACTATTAGCAACACTCCGAAATAACAAAGAGGTGGAAGGAGCGAGAGTAGGAGGAAAAGAGCATAAGATCGCAGCCTATGCGGACGACATCTTGATGTACGTCTCCAACCCAAGAGTGTCACTCCCAAATATACTGAAAGAAATAAAAAAATATGGAGAATTGTCAAACTTTAAAATTAACCCAATGAAAACGGAAATATTAAATATAGGATTAGAGAAAAAGGAAGCCCAGTTTTTACAAAAGGAATTCCCATTTACCTGGGTAAAAGAACTGAACTACCTTGGAATAAAAATAACTTCCAGAGTTGAAAAGATCTACCAGGCAAACTTTATTCCACTGATCAATGAGGTCAAAGAAGAAATGAAAAAGTTAAGAATACAGCCACTTTCATGGATAGGAAGAATAAATATGTTTAAGATGATGATATTACCTAAAATAAATTACAGATTACAGATGCTACCAGTTAAAATCCCCCAGAGCTTTTTTAAAATAATTAAAACAATGTTGATAAAATACATATGGTTTAACAAAAAACCAAGAATTAAATACACGCTGATTACAAGGAAAAGGGAGCATGGAGGCCTGGCCGCTCCAGATATAAGCAGGTACTATAAAGCCATAGTATTAACACGAATGTTAGAGTGGACAAACGAGAAAAGTGAAAAAAAATGGGTTGAAATGGAAAACATAATAAGCGGAGTCACACTGCATAAGATTATTTGGATACCACCGAAATACAGAACACTGGACACAGATACACATGAAATAACAAAAAATGTTTTAAAAATTTGGGACACCACTCACCTAAAGAATGAATGGAAATACAATTCACCACTGTTAGCACTCACAGGATCGAACTTTTTCACCCCCGGGAAGGAAATATTTGGAACTCAAGGTATAGGTAATCCACAATTAAAAGATATCACCAGAAATGGCAAAATAAGAACACGAGCAGACTTAGAGGAAATGAACGGATGGAAGATGAATGAATGGAACTACAATCAATTAAGGCACTTAGTAAGCACAATTCCACACCCACTGAGAGATGTAACGAAACTAACCGCACTGGAAAAGCTATGTAGTAAGGAAATACCATTAAAAAACGGAACATCAAAAATTTACAATATACTGACAGACTTGGAAGCACAAGAAAGACCAGAATACATAAAACAATGGGAAAAAGAGCTGAACTTAAAAATAGATAACCAAAAAGTGGAAAAAATGATTGAAATGGGATATAATAAGGCCTGGGATATGAAGACTATCGAAATGAACTATAAATTAGTATCAAGATGGTATATGACCCCAGTAAGAATACATAAATTTCAACAGGACAAAACACCCTTGTGTTGGAGAAAATGTGGCCAATCAGCAACGATCATACACATATGGTGGGAATGCCCAATAATAACGGAATACTGGAAGGAAGTGTTAAAGATCATAAAGGAAATAACTGGAGAAGAAATAGAACAAAATATCTGGACTTGTCTTTTCCATATACATAACAAACCTAAGAAACAATACATGAAATCAATAGTGCCTAACCTTTTGAATGCGGCCAAGGCATTGATTCCTAAGAATTGGTTAAAATGCGGAAAACCAGAGATAAGAAATTGGCTAGAGGAAATAGAATATTACTATAAAATGGAAGGAGGAAAGAAAAGGGATAATAGTAGATGGGAAAGTTGGAAAAAATACAAAGCCTCAGACATTTATTTAGATAAGATGAAAGAAAGAATAGGTGCAGAGCCTAGTGGATAAATGAATAACATAAAAGAATGGATCAGACACAGGAGGGGTACAGGGGGAAGGGGGGAGGGGAGGAGGGGGGGGGGGGACAAAAAGGAAATTATATAATAGTGGGCTTACAGATATGGGAGGCGCTTCGTTGTTGGCTTTTAAAAATAATAAATAATACCCTTGAAGGGAATAAATAATAAAGAAGTGACGGAAACAATCCACAATGATGTGAAAAATGAGAAGAGATAAAGTTTGACACATAAAGTTGAAATAATGTCTCTCAGAAAAATTTCGCTGAAGTGGGAAAAAAAAAAAAAAAAAAAAAAAAAAATGTAATGCTACCCAAAATCAGCAGGGCCTGTGGAGCGCTGACAACAGGTGGTGTCTACCCAGGAGTTTGTACCCAGTTTTAGCACAACTGGCACATGGCGTCAGTCATCTTGCTAAGGGCGCGATGGTGGCATTTACTGACTGCTATTGGATAGTACCTGGATTTAGTGCATTTGCAGCCAGGTTTTGTGCTTCATGTCTCACTTGTGCTCTGTACAATGCAGGGAGGCCTGTCCATGTTCCCCAAAAGCATTCTCCTAAGCCAGATTTCCCTTTCCAAAGAATTCAGACTACATTCAGATGCCCAGAATAGGCACCTATGAGTTTGCTTTGGTGTGTGTTGACATGTTCTTAGGTTGGCCCGAGAGCTGGCCAGTAGCTAAAGCAAATGCAAAAACAACAGCAAGGAAAATTTTGAATAAAATAGTTTGTAGATATGGAGTTCCTGAAACTATTGAGAGTGACAGAGGAACCCATTTTACTGGGGAAGTAATGAAAGAGGTAATGGAAGCCCTTCACATACAGCAAGCTTTCCATACACCTTATCATCTACAAAGTAGTGGTAAAGTTGAGAGACTTAATGGAATTTTGAAAAACAGATGTGCAAAAATTAAAGCAGATACAGGAAAAGGATTGTCATTAGCCCTATATTCTGTACGAACTATCCCTAAAACAACCACATGGGCTGTCCCCCTATGAGATTTAATTTGGAGGGCCATCCAAAACAGGGCTATATTTTCCCCAACAGATTTTGCAAAGAACATTGAATAAAATACATGAAGGTGTTTATAAATCTATCCCTGACCCAGATTCTGTTTTAGGTATTCACAGAATCCAACCAGGTGACTGGGTAGTGGTCAAGCGACACGTCAGAAAGCCACTAGAACCAAAGTTTGACGGACCACATTTGGTGCTTTTGACAACCGGTTTCATAGTTAAGTTGGAAGGAAAGCCCACCTGGATTCACGCCAGTCACTGCAAGAAAATCCTGAAGTGATGATATCCTTTGAAAAAATGATGATGATGTTTCTTTTCTTTTTGTTGTTTGTGAGAACTGAGACATAGAAAAATAACCCTTTCATCCAAATGTTAGAATTGTATGCAACCCATAGCAACGCTAGTAACTGCTTGGTGTATTCTCACTTACATCCCCAAACAGGAGCAATACCCATGATAGCAATGCCTCTCAAATTCACTGATCTAAACAGGACCAGAATAAATGGCTCATACACAGCTAATGAGCACAGATCAGTAACTTTAATGGTTGCAAAACAGATATATACTTCACAGATTTGTTTAAACATTACATGCCCATTTAACACTAAATGTACACGGTTGGGCAATTCAGATTGCACCAGAGCAAAAATTACAGTTTATGGAGGAAACTATGGTCAATATTATTATATCCCAGATCCAGAACTAACAGAACCCTTTATAGTACAAATTGCTCACAGTTCCCAATATGTGAAAATATTGGTTACCTGAGATTCCATGTTATTGCTTCCAGTTTTTTAGGAGCAGGTATACCATCCATACATAGAGGGTTATATTATATGTGGAAATAAAGCTTACGCCTGGCTTCCTACTAATGTTACAGGTACATGTTATATTGGGAAGTTAGCACCTGCTTTGGCTGTTCGCAAAGATACAGTGCGACCAATATTTTAAAAATAAAAATAAAAACATATTGAACGAAAATATACAGTGCAACCAGATCAAAGTCCAGAATACCCTTTAGTGTTCAAAAGAGAGCTGTTCACTGAAGGTGACATGGGATGGTCATGGTTCCCTTCCTGGACAGGATGGGGAATTGAAGCAATGAAAAGAATAAATAATTACACTAGATTTGTAAATGAGATTAGTAACCTTACTACCGCTGATATAGGTTTATTAAATGAAGAAATGGCTCAGCTTAAAAAAGTAGTATTAGAGCACAGATTAACGCTAAATTATCTCATTGCAGCTCAAGGTGGGATGTGTAAGGTATTTCACACTGACTGTTGTATATACATTTCTGATAATGAGGACATTATTAAAGGGCATCTTGCTAAGATAAGAGAACTACAGAATAAGGCCAGAGATATTGCTAAAGATGGATGGAACCCCTTTTAGGGTTTAGGGGGTTTTGGTGACTTTTTATATGGCATAGCAACATGGTTACAGAAACTAGGCGCTTACATTGTGATGTTCCTATTTCTCATATTTGTTATTTACTTCCTCATCAGGCTATGTCTCTGTGTGACTACCCACTGTACCAACAAATGTACCAGCCCTGATGAACCCATTATTGTGAGAAAGCTAGGAGAGAGCTGAACAGGACGCTGTCTCTCTGCGCCAATGTAACAGGAGTTACCAGCAATCGGCTGAATGTAACGCGGAGAAGAATGGTGTCAAATAAACAAAAGGAGGGAAATGACATGGACATTAACTGTACTGTTTATTTAAGCACAAGAGACTCAATTTTGTTCTCAGTGTTGAAATATGTTCTGTAACCTTCACCTAACACACAGTCACATCTCCTACTAAACGCTCTCTACTCCCCCCTCCCTTCTCAAGGTTTTACTTTTGCAATTGTTCTATTCGCTAGCTTTTAATAATATATTTCTATTTGTTAGCCTTTAATAACATATTTCTATTTGTTAGTTTTTAATAACATCTCATTCCACCCCTTTCTTATCTATGTATAAAATAACATGTAATAATACATTTTGACACTGAACGGACATTTTAAACACAGTGATTGAGTCCTGTGAATCTGTTCCTGCAGCTGCAGTATTAACTTTGTTTTAAAGTCCCAATCAGAAATCAGTCATAACAGTACGCATGAATAATCAAAAAATAATAATGAATACAAAATATAAAATAAAAATATTAGTCTAAATACCAAACAGATAAACATGTAAAGTTAATAAAAAAAGGAAAATATACATTTAAGAATTAAAATTAAAAATGAGTTTAACATTATCCTCTATTCAAAATGATTGACCATATATATATTTAACCGCTAGCTGACCGCCGGCTGTCTATTGACTGCCAGGCGGCGCAGCTCTCGTTGCGGGCGGGCGTCATATGACGGCCTCGCATTCCTAGGCCACCAGGGGGCGCGCGCGCGCCGCCGGCGGCGAACGCGCGCGCCCGCCGTGTCACTAGGCACCCGGTGCACGTGCCCGGCGGCCGCGATGTCCGCCGGGCACCCGCGATTACCGGTAACACAGCAGGACCGTGGATCTGTGTGTGTAAACACACAGATCCACGGTCCTGTCAGAGGAGAGGAGACCGATGGTGTGTTCCCAGCACAGAGGAACACCGATCGGTCTCCTCCCCTAGTGAGTCCCCTCCCCCTACAGTTAGAATCACTCCCTAGCAACACAGTTAACCCCTCGATCACCACCTAGTGTTAACCCCTTCCCTGCCTGTCACATTTATACAGTAATCAATGCATTTTTATAGCACGGTTCGCTGTATAAATGTGAATGGTCCCAAATATGTGTCAAAAGTGTCCGATGTGTCTGCCGCAATATCGCAGTCACAATAAAAATCGCAGATCGCCGCCATTACTAGTAAAAAAATTTAAAAAAATAAAAATGTTATAAATCTATCCCCTATTTTGTAGACGCTATAACTTTTGCGCAAACCAATCTATATACGCTTATTGCGATTTATTTTACCAAAAATATGTACAAGAATACATATCGGCCTAAACTGAGAAAAAATTTGTTTTAAAGAAAAAAAAAATTGGATATTTATTATCGCAAAAGATAAAAATTATTGTGTTTTTTTTAAAACTTCTCACTCTTCTTTTGTTTATAGCGCAAAAAATAAAAACCGCAGAGGTGATCAAATACCACTAAAAGAAAGCTCTATTTGTGGGGAAAAAATGATAACAATTTCATTTGGGTACAGTGTTGTATGACCGCGCAATTGTCATTCAAAGTGCGACAGCGCTGAAAGCTGAAAAATGGCTTGGGCAGGAAGGGGGCGAAAATACACTGTATTGAGGTGGATATATAAAAAAATGTAAGTTTACCCTAGTGTAATCCACACTCAATTAATAATCCATTTAAAATGATGAATTCATATAAATGATAAATTAATAGATCATATATGTAGCTGCATAAAAATATACAACCACACACACCCCCACAGCCCGATAGGTGCACATGTCTGCATGCACCCACCCAGCTACAGTCCTCAGCTACAACAAGGAATTAGGGAACAGTGGAGACCCGCTCACACCCATAGGTGTACAGCTGACTCATGATCCTGGCTAATGAATTAGGATTAGCTTGTCACCGACACATTTTATATATGATATAATGAACATGTCTACTACAGTTTATGAGTATATTCATTTAGCCCTTTAAAAGACATGGTATTTAAGGCAAAAATCCTAAAGGTTTTGCAGGCACATAATCGGGAGAATCTCTCTCCCTCTGGAATGGACATGGGTATAGCCTCAATCCCGTAGAGCTCGAGGCCCTCCTTACTACCACTGTGCACCTGGGAAAAATGTTGTGGGCCACTGTGCTTGTCACATTTCTTTTCTATAAGCCACCAGTGTGCCCTAAACCTAGTGTGAAAAGTGCACACTGTTCGCCCTGTGTAGTATAGCCTGCAAGGGCACCTTAGCCTATTGAATACAAATTGCATACTGCAACAAATTAACTGTTTAATTGAGAATTCCTGTCCATCCTTTCTTGAGAAAGTTTTTCTATTGTGAGACATGTACTGAGAGGCTTTACATCTAATTAACTTACACTTAAATGATCATATCATGTTTAAGAATGTGGGAATATCTCTAATTCTCTGAGGTTCGTCGCTCAGATGACTCGGTACAACAACACTCTTCACATTCTTAGCCTGTCTAAACACTACCTTGGGGATATACCTGGGAGTGCCCTACCCAGGGCAGAGTCCTGTTTTAAAATGCAATTGTTCTAGTTTTTACCACTATTGGGGGCCTCTAAACCGTCTCGATAGCAGTCGACCACCCTTTGGATATGATCGCTTGTATACCCCTTTTCCAGGAATTTTTTGGTCAGGATTTCTGCTTGGGATAGATAATCAGACGTGGAGCAATTCCTATGAAGCCAACAAAATTGGCTAAATTGGCTAAATGGAATATTATCTTTCCACCTGGGTAGATAGCAACTATTTTTAGCAAATATGAGCTGCCAGACATTTTCTTTTAAATGCGTTTTGAACACAATCCTATTATCTTTTTCCCAAGTCAACTCCAGATCCAAGAACACCAGGAAATATGCATCTACCACATTTGTGAATTTTATGTCATAGGAGTAAGAGTTGCAGTATGAGACAAAACTGGTAACCGTCTCCAATGGGAAATCCCAGATAATGAGCACATCATCTATGTACCGCCCATAATACACTAGGCGTCTGGCAAAAGGTTTATGGGTCCATATGTTGTGCTTCGTAGTATCTCTACTTACACAGATACAACAGCTATCCTTAACACACTGACAACATGGCTGCTGTAAGCCCACTCTTTCATCAAAAGGCTGGGATTCTTTCAAATTTTTGGCTCTTGTGGCTCAGCTGATCAGGGAAACGGCTATGCATTGCATTATAGGTTGTTCCTTATTGTCAGTGAGGAATATACAAACCTTTTACCTACAAGTTCACAATTTAAAATCTTCATGAATCCAGGGGATTCGCCATAAACCCATCGTAGAGATCAATCCAAACCTCATTGTTATAACCCTACATTGTTAAAAAGTTTGGATGAGTTTCAACCATTACTCCTTACAGAAGTACCAGGTTTAGTGGGGTTATAGCAATGATTAGGGCAGTGGCGGATTGCAGAGAAAGTATCAGCAGCCGCAGATTAAGGTGTCTACTGTACAGTGTATGTATAAGATTCCAATGTGGGTGCAAAGAACTCTAGGCAGGTATGAACAAATGCAAATTAATGCAGTTATGTGCTGTATTATTTAAAATTAATTAAATTAAAGTAAAGTCTTTTTAACTTGTACCTACAGGTAAGCCTATAAAACAGCTTACCTGTAGGTATAGTGAATATCTCCAATACTTGCACAGTAGGAGATATTCACACTGCATGCAGCCGGTGACGTCACTGGTGCACGCGCTCTGAAGGGACGGTATACCTGTGCCATCCCTTCAGAGCTCTGTGCCGCAGCTGTGGCTCCTGCAGGCATTGATGGGAGTGATGTCATCGCGGCTTGCCAAGTCAGAAGGAAGACCGGGTAAAGATGGAAGACCTGTCAGCAGTGATAGTGTGCCACTGGAGGGCTTTGTTCTAAGGTAAGCATTTTATAATGTGATAGCATGTGATGCATACTAGCACATTATGTCATTGTCTTGCAGTTTGTTTGTTTTTTATTAAAGGCCACGGTTTACTACCGTTTTGAGTCTGTTTTTTTAATGCAACATATATAATTACATTTAATTTATGTTGATATCAGCCTCTTATGACCTCCTGTAAAAAGAAACCCAGGCCATAATAGGAAAGACAGATGCCAGGATCCAGTTAAGCTCTGTTAAAGTGCAATGTGCTGACAGAGTATGCTGAGAGTAGGAGAGAGCAGAGTGAATATTCATCACAGTGCTACTGCTACATCATTGTCTAATTAGCAAGCTGGGGGTGTAACCTGACTGCTCCAGCAGGTGGTCAGGGACTTGCCTATGTCTGGCAGTGTTGTATGGAGGACAGGACAGACCGTGAAGGATTGCCAGGCCCTTGGTAGGCTGCGGCAAAGCAGTTCATATACAGTATGTATTTAACAATAGAAATGAAGGCAGGACAAACCTTGAGTAGTTTTGTACTCAAAAAAGGTAAAAAAGAAAAAAAGCACATAGTGACAAAAAACACACATAAACAGAACAAACTGAAAAATACTCTGTAATAAGGTTAGATTGCTTATCTAACCAGGACAGTGGAAAGTTTTATGGATGATTCACAGTTCTTGGCAGCAGGAAACTATGTTGGATAGTTAAAGGGGTTGTAAAGGTAATTTTTTTTTTTAAATAACAAACATGTCATACTTACCTTCACTGTGCAGCTCGTTCTGCACAGAGTGGCCCCGAACCTGCTCTTCTGGGGTCCCTCGGCGGCTGTTTCAGCTCCTCCCTGCAAGAACTAACCACCTTAATGCGAGCTCCCTCGCATGGTGGTTAGTTATTGCGGGCGCGCTCCCGTGATACAGCCGGCGGCTATAGCCGCTCACTGTATCACTTTTCCCCGCCCCCCGGCGCGCCGCGTCATTGGATGTGATTGACAGCAGCTCGAGCCAATGGCTGCGCTGCTTTCAATCCATCCACTGTAGCCAATCAGCGACCAGGCTGAGCTGCAATAGAGATGACGGGAGTGAGCAGCGGAGATTCGAGGTGTCAGGTAAGTAAAACGGGGGGGCTGGGGGCGGCGGTATTGTCAAAAGTTTTTTCACCTTAATGCATATAATGCATTAAGGTGAAAACATTTTTACCTTTACAACCCCTTTAATACATCATTAGGATAGCTACAATCTATTATTTCTAAATATACACACACAATCTCTGGCAGCGCTATGAACTCTAATAGTATGATATAAATACAAATATTAAAATGCTAAAAGAGTTATCATGCAGTGCCTGCAGAGATTGGAAACAGAGATAACAAACCTGTGTGTTTTTTTGCCTATAATCCAGTTGATTTCGGTAAGAGTTTACTTTGAAGGGGGATGTGAGTACCCCCCTGCTTCTTTACATGTGGAGGTGTTGATGACAGCCTAGCATCTCGCAAGCAGATATTGAACTCTTTTCTGGACAGTCTCACGGATTTAACATAGAAATTTAGCTGCAATTTATTACGGACTTTCCCTATTTATATATATGATTGCACTGCATGATAACTCTTTTAGTATTTTAATATTTGTATTTATATCATACTATTGTGCCCTGTACACACGATCGGACATTGATCGGACATTCCGACAACAAAATCCATCAGATTTTTTCCGTTTGGCTCAAACTTGTCTTGCCTACACAGTTGCACAAAGTTGTAGAAAAAACCCGATCGTTCTAAACGCGGTGACGTAAAACACCTACGTCGTGACAATAAACGGGGCAGTAGTAGGGATGAGCTTCGAGTTCGAGTCGAACTCATGTTCGACTCGAACATTGGCTGTTCGCAAGTTCGCCGAACAGCGAACAATTTGGGGTGTTCGCGGCAAATTCGAATGCCGCGGAACACCCTTTAAAAGTCTATGGGAGAAATCAAAAGTGCTAATTTTAAAGGCTTATATGCAAGTTATTGTCATAAAATGTGTTTGGGGACCTGGGTCCTGCCCCAGGGGACATGGATCAATGCAAAAAAAAGTTTTAAAAACGGACGTTTTTTCAGGAGCAGTGATTTTAATAATGCTTAAAGTCAAACAATAAAAGTGTAATATCCCTTTAAATTTTGTACCTGGGGGGTGTCTATAGTATTCCTGTAAAGGGGCGCATGTTTCCCGTGTTTAAAACAGTCTGACAGCAAAATGACATTTCGAAGGAAAAAAAGCCATTTAAAACTACCCGCGGCTATTGCATTGCCGACAATACACATAGAAGTTCATTGATAAAAACAGCATGGGAATTCCCCACAGGGCAACCCCGAACCAAAAAACCAAAAATGACGAGGGAGACCCCCTAAATTCCATACCAGGCCCTTCAGGTCTAGTATGGATTTTAAGGAGAACCCCACGCCAAAAAAAAAAAAAAAAAACGGCGTGGGGTCCCCCCAAAAATCCATACCAGACCCTTATCCGAGCATGCAACCTGGCAGGCCGCAGGAAAAGAGGGGGGGCGAGAGTGCGGCCCCCCCCTCCTGAACCGTACCAGGCCACATGCCCTCAACATTGGGAGGGTGCTTTGGGGTAGCCCCCCAAAACACCTTGTCCCCATGTTGATGAGGACAAGGGCCTCATCACCACAACCCTGGCCGGTGGTTGTGGGGGTCTGCGGGCGGGGGGCTTATCGGAATCTGGAAGCCCCCTTTAACAAGGGAACCCCCAGATCCCGGCAGTCTCCGCTCAAATTCATCCCAAAAGTGTTCTTTCAGGTTGAGATCAGGTCAAGACTCTGTGCAGGCCAGTCAAGTTCCTCCACTCTAAACTTGCTCATCCATGTCTTTATGGACCTTGTTTGTGCATTGGTGCACAGTCATGTTGGAAAAGGAAGGAGCCATCTCCAAACTGTTCCCACAAAGTTGGGGGCATGAAATGTCTTGGTATGCTGACGCCTTAAGAGTTCCCTTCACTGAAAATAAGGCGCCAAGCCCAAACCCTTGAAAAACAACCCAACACCCTAATCCCCCCTCCACCAAATGATTTTGACCCGTGCACAAAGCAAGGTCTGTAAAGACATAGATGAGCAAGTTTGGGGTGGAGGCACTTGACTGGCCTGACCTCAACCCGATAGAACACCTTTAGGATGAATTAGGACGGAGACTGCAAGCCAGACCTTCTCGTCCAACATCAGTGTCTGACCTCACAAAAGTGCTTCTGGAAGAATGGTCAAACATTCCCATAGACACACTTTTAAACCTTGTGGACAGCTTTCCCAGAATGAAGCTGTTATAGCTGCAAAGGGTGGGCCGACTCAATATTGAACCCTATGGACAAAGACTGTGATGCCATTAATGTGCGTGTAAAGGCAGGTGTCCCAATACTTTTGGTAATATAGTATAGTGTGAAGTATTTACACAGTCCCAAGCAATGAGAATTCATATAAAATGCAATATTTAATATTTGCAATATTAGAGAAATCGGTATTATTACCCAGTCATGTGTCATCATCATTAACCACATCCCTGCAAAATAAATACCCGTTTATATGGAACAGGAAATCTTTGTTTTATTTGGGAGTGCATATATCTGCAGATGTAAAACTCCTATATGAACAAAACTACAGTCCCCTACTCGCCAAAATAATAGAGGATTTGCATAGGTGGAAAGGACACACGTTAACATTGTTTGGGAGGATTAACACCCTTAAAATGAATATAATACCCAGATTAGGGTAAGGAAGGAAAGAGGAGGGAGGAGTCGGGTTGCCAGACATTGCAACATACTACAGAGTAGGGATGAGCTTCGAGTTAGAGTCAAACTCATGTTCGACTCGAACATCGGCTGTTCGCAAGTTCGCCGAACAGCGAACAATTTGGGGTGTTTGCGGCAAATTTGAATGCCGCGGAACACCCTTTAAAAGTCTATGGGAGAAATCAAAAGTGCTCATTTTAAAGGCTTATATGCAAGTTATCGTCATAAAAAGTGTTTGAGGACCCGGGTCCTGCCCCAGGGGACATGGATCAATGCAAAAAAAAGTTTTAAAAACGGCCGTTTTTTCAGGAGTAGTGATTTTAATAATGCTTAAAGTCAAACAATAAAAGTGTAATATCCCTTTAAATTTCGTAGCTGGGGGGTGTCTATAGTATGCCTGTAAAGGGGCGCATGTTTAGAACAGTCTAACAGCAAAATGACATTTCGAAGGAAAAAAGCCATTTAAAACTACTCGCGGCTATTGCATTGCTGGTCCGACAATACACATAGAAGTTCATTGATAAAAACGGCATGGGAATTCCCCACAAGGGAACCCTGAACCAAAATTTAAAAAAAAAATGACGTGGGGGTCCCCCTAAATTCCATACCAGGCCCTTCAGGTCTGGTATTGATATTAAGGGGAACCCCTGCCAAAAAAAAAAAAATGACGTGGGGGTCCCCCTAAATTCCATACCAGACCCTTCAGGTCTGGTATGGATTTTAAGGGGAACCCCGCGCCAAAAAAAAAAGAAAACGGCGCAACCTGTCAGGCCACAGGAAAAGAGGGGGGGACGAGAGAGCGACCCCCCTCCTGAACCGTACCAGGCCACATGCCATCAACATTGGGAGGGTGCTTTGGGGTAGCCCCCCAAAACACCTTGTCTCCATGTTGATGAGGACAAGGGTCTCATCCCCACAACCCTGGCCGGTGGTTGTGGGGGTCTGCGGGCAGGGGGCTTATCGGAATCTGGAAGCCCCCTTTAACAAGGGGACCCCCAGATCCCGCCCCCCCCTGTGTGAAATGGTAACCTACCATTTCACTAAAAAACTGTCAAAAATGTTAAAAATGACAAGTTTTTGACAATTCCTTTATTTAAATGCTTTTTCTTTCTTCCTTCATCTTCTTCTTCTGGTTCTTCTGGCTCTTCTGGTTCTTCCTCCGGCGTTCTCGTCCAGTATCTCCTCCGCGGCGTCTTCTATCTTCTTCTCCTCGGGCCGCTCCGCACCCATGGCATGGGGGGAGGCTCCCGCTCTTCTCTTCATCTTCTTCTTCATCTTCTTCTTTTCTTCTCTTCTTCTATTCTTCATTTTCTTCTCCGGGCCGCTCTGCATCCATGCTGGCATGGAGGGAGGCTTCCACTGTGTGACGGCTTCTGCTCGTCTGACGGTTCTTAAATAACGGGAGGCGGGGCCACCCAGTGACCCCGCCCCCCGCTGACACACGGTGACTTGACGGGACTTCCCTGTGGCATTCCCCGTGACGTCACAGGGAAGTCCCATCGAGTCACCATGCGTCAGAGGGGGGTGGGGTCACCAGGTGGCCCGGCCCCCCATTATTTAAGAACCAGCAGACGAGGAGACGCCGTCACACAGCAGGAGCCTCCCTCCATGCCAGCATGGATGCAGAGCGGCCCGGAGAAGAAAATGAAGAAGAGAAAAAGAGAAGAAAAGAAGAAGAAGATGAAGAAGAGAAGAGTGGGAGCCTCCCCCATGCCATGGGTGCGGAGCGGCCCGAGGAGAAGAAGATAGAAGACGCCGCGGAGAAGATGCTGGACGAGAACGCCGGAGGAAGAACCAGAAGAGCCAGAAGAACCAGAAGAAGAAGAAGAAGATGAAGGAAGATAGAAGAAAGAAGAAAGAAGAAGCATTTAAATAAAGGAATTGTCAAAAACTGTCTCTTGTCATTTTTAACATTTTTTGACAGTTTTTTAGTGAAATGGTAGGGGTACTTTTGTACCTCCTTACCATTTCACACAGGGGGGGCGGGATCTGGGGGTCCCCTTGTTAAAGGGGGCTTCCAGATTCCAATAAGCCCCCCGCCCGCAGACCCCCACAACCACTGGCCAGGGTTGTGGGGATGAGGCCCTTGTCCTCATCAACATGGGGACAAGGTGTTTTGGGGACTACCCCAAAGCACCCTCCCAATGTTGAGGGCATGTGGCCTGGTATGGTTCAGGAGGGGGGGGGGCGCTCTCTCGTCCCCCCCTCTTTTCCTGCGGCCTGCCAGGTTGCGTGCTCGGATAAGGGTCTGGTATGGATTTTTGGGGGGACCCCAAGCTGTTTTTTTTTTTTTGGCACGGGGTTCCCCTTAAAATCCGTACCAGACCTGAAGGGTCTGGTATGGAATTTAGGGGGACCCCCACGTCATTTTTTTTTAAATTTTGGCCGGGGTTCCCCTTAATATCCATACCAGACCTGAAGGGCCTGGTATGGAATTTAGGGGGACCCCACGTCATTTTTTTTTTAAAATTTTGGTTTGGGCTTCCCCTGTGGGGAATTCCCATGCCATTTTTATCAATGAACTTCTATGTGTAATGTCGGACCGGCAATGCAATAGCCACGAGTAGTTTTAAATGGCTTTTTTCCTTCGAAATGTAATTTTGCTGTCAGACTGTTCTAAACACGGGAAACATGCGCCCCTTTACAGGCATACTATAGACACCCCCCAGCTACGAAATTTAAAGGGATATTACACTTTTATTATTTGACTTTAAGCATTATTAAAATCACTGCTCCTGAAAAAAACGGCCATTTTTAAAACTTTTTTTTGCATTGATCCATGTCCTCTGGGGGCAGGACCCGGGTCCCCAAACACTTTTTATGACAATAACTTGCATATAAGCCTTTAAAATTAGCATTTTTGATTATTCATGTTTGTGTCCCATAGACTTTAATGGTGTTCGCGTGTTCGAACAAACTTTTTTCCTGTTCGCATGTTCTGGTGCGAACCGAACAGGGGGGTGTTCGGCTCATCCCTACTACAGAGCAATGACACTGGTAGGCATTTTAAATTGGTATCATGACCAAGACCAAGAGACTTAGCGGGAGCACCATGGATACCAGCCAAGGATAGGGGACTATCTAAATGGACATCTCCATCTCCATTAACTCGAAACACACTGGCAGTGTGGGATAGAATAAATAAAACCGGCAAATATGCTCCTAGAACATCTCCCTTAGCCCCATTGGGAGGATATCCATAGTTCCCCCCTGGAGAAGAAAAGGGAGTGTTGGGTCCATGGAAATCAGGAGGGAATACAATGTGTCTAAGATATGCCCCTTTGGGTACTCTTATGCCCCAAGCAGAACTGATATCATCACAAGAAGACAGGAGAATGGCAGGATGGAGATACAACTAAAAGCAAAATTTCTTTAAAAAATAGAACATCAACTAAGGTCCCAAAATACTTTAACCATATTTGAGAAGATGTGTATGAAGATATTAAAACACATTCATTTATTGTCGCAAATGTATAAACTAATGCTTAGTGAACAAGAAATTACAACACCATGTTTTATTAAAGAATGGGAAAAATGAATTAAATTGTACATTTACCCCATCACAAATAAAAAAATTAATAGAAGTAACACATTCTTCGTCTGTAAGCTCATCTATCCAGGAAATGTCATATACATTTTTGACTAAATGGTACAGAACCCCGGTGCAATTAGCACAGATATATCCAAACGCAGATAAGCGCTGCTGGAGGGGATGTAAAGACCAGGGTACATTTCTTCATATTTGGTGGACATGCCCTAAGATCAAGGTATTCTGAGAGGAAATAGCCCCATGGATCAAAAGAATGTCAAACAAATGTAAAGAATTAACACCAGTACATTTTCTGTTCCATGGGATTACTGGAGCCACAAAATCCTATAAAAATAGTCTAACACCACATTTACTAAAAGCAGCAAAGAGGTTAATACCCAGGCACTGGAAACAGGCTACATGCCCCACATTAGGAGATTGGAAAAGGGAGGTGGATGAGATGATGGAGGCAGAAAGGTGGGTTTATAAGACCAGAAATAAACAGGATAAATTCAAAAAAATATGGTCAAAATTGGAAAGACTTTATCAGGAGTTAGATAGAGATGAAATTAATTAGAAGTTATTGCCGGAAGCTTAGACAAACTCTAAAGGGGAATCTGATAGTGGGAAGATAAATAAGGAACGATCCACAACATTTTTTTTATCTTTTTTTTATAAGATTATTAAATTAAATTTGTGATTATGTGGAGTATGCTGATTGTAGAGGATGGCTCCCTCCGAGGCATCTGTTCACCCCTCCCGCCTTTTTTTTTTTCTTTCATGCGTAATAGGTTAACCACTTGAGCCCCGGACCATTATGCTGCCTAAGGACCAGAGGTCTTTTTCCAATTTGGCACTGCGTCACTTTAACTGCTAATTGCGTGGTCATGCAATGCTGTACCCAAACGAAATTTGCGTCCTTTTCTTCCCACAAATAGAGCTTTCTTTTGATGGTATTTGATCACCTCTGCGGTTTTTATTTTTTGCGCTATAAACGGAAAAAGACCAAAATTTTGAAAAAAAATGATATTTTCTACTTTTTGTTATAAAAAAAATCCAATAAACTCAATTTTAGTCATACATTTAGGCCAAAATGTATTCGGCCACATGTCTTTGGTAAAAAAAATGTCAATAAGCATATATTTATTGGTTTGCGCAAAAGTTATAACGTCTACAAACTAGGGTACATTTTCTGGAATTTACACAGCTTTTAGTTTATGACTGCCTATGTCATTTCTTGAGGTGCTAAAATGGCAGGGCAATACAAACCCCCCCCCCAATGACCCCATTTTGGAAAGTAGACACCCCAAGGAAATTGCTGAGAGGCATGTTGAACCCATTGAATATTTATTTTTTTGTCTCAAGTGATTGAATAATGACAAAAAAAAAAAAATATTTACAAAAAGTTGTCACTAAATGATATATTGCTCACACAGGCCATGGGCCTATGTGAAATTGCACCCCAAAATACATTCAGCTGCTTCTCCTGAGTATGGGGATACCACATGTGACTTTTTGGGAGCCTAGCCTTGTACGGGGCCCCGAAAACCAATCACCGCCTTTAGGATTTCTAAGGGTGTAAATTTTTGATTTCACTCTTCACTGCCTATCACAGTTTCGAAGGCCATGGAATGCCCAGGTGGCACAAAAACCCCCCCAAATGACCCCATTTTGGAAAGTAGACACCCCAAGCTATTTGCTGAGAGGCATGTTGAGTCCATGGAATATTTTATATTTTGACACAAGTTGCGGGAAAGTGACACATTTTTTTTTTTTTGCACAAAGTTGTCACTAAATGATATATTGCTCACACAGGCCGTGGGCATATGTGGAATTGCTTCTCCTGAGTATGGGGATACCACATGTGTGGGACTTTTTGGGAGCCTAGCTGTGTACTGGGCCCCGAAAACCAATCACCGCCTTCAGGATTTCTAAGGGTGTAAATTTTTGATTTCACTCTTCACTGCCTATCACAGTTTCGGAGGCCATGGACTGCCCAGGTGGCACAATCCCCCCCCCAAATGACCCAATTTTGGAAAGTAGACACCCCAAGCTATTTGCTGAGAGGCATGGTGAGTATTTTGCAGGTCTCATTTGTTTTTGAAAATGAAGAAAGACAAGAAAAAACATTTTTTTTCTTTTTTCAATTTTCAAAACTTTGTGACAAAAAGTGAGGTCTGCAAAATACTCTCTATACCCTTCAGTAAATAGCTTTGGGTGTCTACTTTCCAAAATGGGGTCATTTGGGGGGGTTTCGTGCCACCTGGGCATTCCATGGCCTCCGAAACTGTGATAGGCAGTGAAGAGTGAAATCAAAAATTCACGCCCTTAGAAAGCCTGAAGGCAAGGCTTGGTTTTCGGGGTCCCGTACGCGGCTAGGCTCCCAAAAAGTCTCACACATGTGGTATCTCCGTACTCAGAAGAAGCAGCAGAATGTATTTTGGGGTGTAATTTCACATATTCCCATGGCATGTTTGAGCAATATATCATTTAGTGACAACTTTGTGCAAAAAAAAAATTGTCTCTTTCCCGCAACTTGTGTCACAATATAAAATATTCCATGGACTCGACATGCCTCTCAGCAAATAGCTTGGGGTGTCTACTTTCCAAAATGGGGTCATTTGGGGGGGTTTTGAACTGTCCTGGCATTTTATGCACAACATTTAGAAGCTTATGTCACACATCACCCACTCTTCTAACCACTTGAAGACAAAGCCCTTTCTGACACTTTTTATTTACATGAAAATTTTTTTTTTTTTTTGCAAGAAAATTACTTTGAACCCTCAAACATTATATATTTTTTTAAAGCAAATGCCCTACAGATTAAATGGTGGGTGTTTCATTTTTCAAACAGTATTTGCGCAGCGATTTTTCAAACGCATTTTTTGGGGGAAAAAACACACTTTTTTAAATTTTAATGCAATAAAACACACTATATTGCCCAAATGTTTGATGAAATAAAAAAGATGATCTTAGGCCGAGTACATGAATACCAAACATGACATGCTTTACAATTGCGCACAAACGTGAAGTGGCAACAAAATAAATACATTTTTAAAAACCTTTAAAAGCCTTTACAGGTTACCACTTTAGATTTAGAGAGGAGGTCTACTGCTAAAATTACTGCCCTCGATCTGAACTTCGCGGTGATACCTCACATGCATGGTGCAATTGCTGTTTATGTTTGACGACAGACCGCCGCTTGCGTTCGCCTTAGCGCGAGAGCAGGGGGCGACAGGGGTGCTTTTTTTTTTTTATTTATTTATTTTTGCTTTTTTATCTTATTTTTAAACTGTTCCTTTCATTTTTTTTTTTATCATTTTTATTGTTATCTCAGGGAATGTAAATATCCTCTATGATAGCAAAAGGTAGTGACAGGTACTCTTTTTTGAAAAAATTGGGGTCTATTAGACCCTAGATCTCTCCTCTGCCCTCAAAGCATCTGACCACACCAAGATCGGTGTGATAAAATGCTCTCCCAATTTCCCAATGGCGCTGTTTACATCCGGCGAAATCAAAGTCATGAAATGCTCGTAGCTTCCGGTTTCTTAGGCCATAGAGATGTTTGGAGCCACTCTGGTCTCTGATCAGCTCTATGGTCAGCTGGCTGAATCACCGGCTGCATTCTCAGGTTCCCTGTTGAGACAGGAGAGCCAGAGAAAAACACGGAAGTGGGGGGGGCATTCCCTCCCACGGCTTGTAAAAGCAGTCTAGAGGCTAATTGGCCGCTAGGATTGCTTTTACATGAAAGCCGACCGCTGGCTGAAAAGAATGATACCAAGATGATACCTAAACCTGCAGGCATCATTCTGGTATAACCACTCAAATTCGTGAATGGCGTACCTGAAGACAAAAAATGGTTAACAATAAAGCACAGTAAAGTATAACAAATTGCATAACTGAAAAGCAAACATGATAAAACATAATAACAATAAAACATTGCAGAATAGAATACAGTAAAAAAGAGCAGAACAATAGAGAGAGAGAATAGAGAGAGAGAGAGAACAATAAAACGACAACTATTTTTTTTTATTTTATATATATATTATTTTTTTTTTACACTTTTTTTGTAACTAACTTTTATAACTGTAACCGGTTCCAGGTTCGGGTCTCTCAAAATGCGATGGCATCTTGGGAGACCCTGTGAAAGTGTGCCTAGTCTGTGCAATGCTGTACCCTACGCTAATACGCAACTAGTGAATGGTAGCGTTCAAAACATTCACCAATGCAAAGACCAGGATTGTCAGGACAGGAGGGACAATAATAGCGGGTGTCATGCATATATCCGCGCTTGCTGCAGACACGACATCTTTTTTGAGGGGGTTTGTTGGGTAGGGGTACTCGGGAGGACATAAAGAAAATTCCTCTCATGCAGCCGACTGCATTTGGTTGGGATGTGAATGGGGGAAGTACGGGCGCTGCAGAAGCAGTGGGTTCCCAATTAGGATTGGCGAATGCAGCAGGAAGGGCACTATGGGCACGACGGGCCTGTGTTTGTCTTTTTGGTGGCAGCGGGACACTACTTGTGCTTGCCACCTCACCAGCTTGAACTGCACTTATGGGACTCGCCACGTCACCAAGTGTTACTGCAGTGCTGGTTTGACTACGACCGGGGTGTACTAGGCCGCTGGTGCTTGCCAGTTCACCAAAACGCTACCAAAAAAACTGTTAGCAATCGCAGGGATCAGGCCTGACTGCGAACGCTGCAGTTATGTGTTTAGTGTTTTGTAAGTGACAGTGATCGATCGATACTGCACTTGGGTGGGCTGGGCTGGGCCGGGCGGAGGGGCAAAACGCAGGTGCTAGCAGGTATCTGGGCTGATCCCACTAACACTGCGTTTTGGGAACCCTAAACTGCTGGGGGCGCTAGTAAAGATCTGATTGGATCAGATATTGATCCGTTCAGATACTATACCACTAAGGGAGGTGTACGGTGCGTGCGTGGGTGTTAGCGGTACTGGCGCTTCCCTGGCGCTGCCTGGGACTGGTGCTTGCCAGTTCACCAAAATGCTACCAAAAAAACTGTTAGCGATCGCAGGGATCAGGCCTGACTCTACGAACGCTGCAGTTATGTGTTTAGTGTTTTGTAAGTGACAGTGATCGATCGATACTGCACTTGGGTGGGCTGGGCTGGGCCAGGTGGAGGGGCAAAACGCAGGTGCTAGCAGGTTTCTGGGCTTATCCCGCTAACACTGCGTTTTTGGGAACTCTAAACTGCTGGGGACGCTAGTATAGAGCTGATCGGATCAGATATTGATCCGTTCAGATACTATACCACTAAGGGAGGCGTATGCTGCGTGCGTGGGTGTTAGCGGTACTGGCGCTAATCTGACGCTGCCTGGGGCGACGCATGTCACCGCCAGGCGATCAGGGGGCTAATGTAAAAAACAGCAAGAAGCGCCAATCACGTCCATACGTCACTTCCGCTTTTGTTGGTTCCTGGACCAGTGCTTTGCGTTCCACGCTCGTCTTCCGATTCCTGTCTACTGCGACGGCTCTGGCTCTCCATGTCCACCTAGATGCTGGCTGTCTTTGAGGACACCTCCATCGTTTTGCAGCCCAGCGCCCAGCGGTGACCCCGTGGACCATTTGCACATCCTAACGTGGACAGCGCTTCCATGAGAACCTGCACCATGCACTTTGCCCACATCTGAGGAGGACGTCCCTGGACCCATCACTTGTCCTTGCCTTAACTTATTCCATCTTTGTGAGTAGCCATTTGGCTGTTGTCCGTTTATAATAATCTCATTAAAGTTTCATGATACTGCACTTAGATTGGCGCTTCTTGCTGTTTTTTACATTGTTTTTTCAGAGTTGCCTGCTTCCACTCTCAAGTGAGCTGCCGCTGGTGCTTTTTATCAGATCCTTAATTTCAGTGACTATATATATATATATATATATATATATATATAATTTTTATATATATATATTTTTATTGACTATCACACCCTGGATGTTTTTCACATTTACTCTGGACTCTTTATATGCATGTTTGTATGTTCTAGCGCCATTTATCCTTTTTGTAGATCAGGGGGCTAAACCTTTATTCGGTAATAAACGGCGGGTGCCCTGACACTATAAAAAATAAACGAACTAACCAGCGTCACCCGTAACAGTTATATGGTGATCAGTGGTGAAAGGGTTAACTAGGGGGCAATCAAGGGGTTAAAACATTTATTAGGTAGTATATGGGGGTCCCTGTCACTATAAAACACTGACGGCGAGCCTAAATATTTACCTCCCTAACGATCGTCACCAGCGACACTAATACAGCGATCAGAAAAATGATCGCTTAGTGACACTGGCGACAGGGGGTGATCAAGGGGTTAAAACTTTATTAGGGGGGGTTAGGGGGGTACCCTAGACCTAAAGGGGGCTAACAGTAACTGTCCTAACACTGTAACTGTCACAAACTGACACCATGCAGTAATCAGAAAAAAAAACAAAAAAAAACAAAATACTGCTTGGTGTCAGTGTGACAAGAAGGGGGGAGGGGTGATTGGGGGGTGATCGGGGGGGTAAAGGGGGGTGTATTGTGTGCCTGGCATGTTCTACTGTATGTGTGTGTGTTGTGCACTTACATTACAGTCTTCTCTCCTCGGCGCCGGAACGGAAAATACAGAGCCGAGGAGAGATGACATCATTTCCTTTGCTGCTGTTTAGCATACAGCAGCAAAGGAAGATTCTGATTGGCCGGCGGCGATCGCGAGGGGGGGGCCACGAACGGATGGCCTCCCCCTCTTCTCCGATCGCCGGGGGACAAAAGAGGACCGCCTCGGGCACCGGGGGGGGGGGTCCGATCGGACCCCCCACCCGTGGGAGGCAGAACACGTACATCTACGTGATTTTGCCTGCCCGTGCCGCCTTGCCAATGTATATCGGCGTGAGGCGGTCCTTAAGTGGTTAATAACATACACAGAGCACAAGCACTTGAAAATTTTGAATTATTTTATAACGCTTTCATAAATAGGGTGATTTTTTTTTCTCTTCATGCGTAATAGGTTAATAACATACACAGAGCACAAGCACTTGAAGATTTTGAATTATTTTTATAATGCTTTAATAAATGGTGGGATTTTTTTTCTCTTCCTTTTCACATGTATTAGGTTAATAACATAAACAGAGCACAAGCACTTGAAGATTTTAAAATTTTAGCATGTTAAAATTGTTTTTTTTTTTTTTTTCACATGTATTAGGTCAACATATACAGAGCACAAACATTTGAAGATTTTAAATTATTTTTATAGCACTTTCATAAAATATATATATATTTTTTACAAGTATTAGGTCATTTGAAGATTTTAATTTTTTTTTTTTATGGCACTTTTCAGAACTGTTTTTTTTTTTTTTTACACATACTTCACTTAACTAAGTTATTCACCTTAACTGCACATTTAAGTTTCATTAAAGGGAGGGGGTGGAGGGAATGGGGACTAACCTTAACCCCCCCCCCCCTCCCCCCTGTATTAGGTAAATAACATATTCAGAGCACAAGCACTTGAAGATTTTAAATTAGTTTTTATAGCACTTTATGAATGGGGCCTTTTTTTTTCCTCTTTCTCCTCCTTCTTGGGTACGTGTGTGGGGGGGGGTGGTGTTGAGGGAGCCACTCTCTGTCACTGGTGTTTACATATAAGTTATGATACTGAATATTGTCTTTTGTCCTGTGTAGATAAGCCATGTAAATGTTAATTGTAATAAGAGAAAAATGCTTAATAAAGAATGAATTATAAAAAAAAAAAAAAAATGCAATATTTCAACTGCAAATGCTGTAAGCAATATACTGCAAATGCTGCTAATGAGTCATTTTACAAGCAATAGTAATACACACATGTGAACATTAGGGATGAGCTTCAACTCGAACATTGGCTGTTCGCAAGTTCCCCGAACAGCGAACAATTTTGGGGTGTTCGCGGCAAATTCGAATGCCGCGGAACACCCTTTAAAAGTCTATGGGAGAAATCAAAGTGCTAATTTTAAAGGCTTATATGCAAGTTATTGTCATAAAAAGTGTTTGGGGACCTGGGTAAAAAGTGTTTGGGGACCTGGGTCCTGCCCCAGGGGACATGGATCAATGCAAAAAAAAGTTTTAAAAACGGCCGTTTTTTCAGGAGCAGTGATTTTAATAATGCTTAAAGTCAAACAATAAAAGTGTAATATCCCTTTAAATTTCGTACCTGGGAGGTGTCTATAGTATTCCTGTAAAGGGACGCATGTTTCCCGTGTTTAAAACAGTCTGACAGCAAAATGACATTTCGAAGGAAAAAAAGCCATTTAAAACTACCCGCGGCTATTGCATTGCCGACAATACACATAGAAGTTCATTGATAAAAAACAGCATGGGAATTCCCCACAGGGCAACCCTGAACCAAAATTAAAAAAAAAAAAATGACGTGGGAGACCCCCTAAATTCCATACCAGGCCCTTCAGGTCTGGTATGGATATTAAGGGGAACCCCAGCCAAAATGTTAAAAAAAAATGAAGTGGGGTTCCCCCTATATTCCATACCAGACCCTTCAGGTCTGGTATGGATTTTAAGGGGAACCCCGCGCTAAAAAAAAACAAAAAAAAAACGGCGTGGGCTCCCCCCAAAAATCTATACCAGACCCTTATCCGAGCACGCAACCTGGCAGGCCGCAGGAAAAGAGGGGGGGACGAGAGTGCGGCCCCCCCCCCTCCTGAACTGTACCAGGCCACATGCCCTCAACATTGGGAGGGTGCTTTGGGGTAGCCCCCCAAAACACCTTGTCCCCATGTTGATGAGGACAAGGGCCTCATCCCCACAACCCTGGCCGGTGGTTGTGGGGGTCTGCAGGCGGGGGGCTGGAATCTGGAAGCCCCCTTTAACAAGGGGACCCCCAGATCCCGGCCCCCCCCTGTGTGAAATGGTAAAGGGGTACTAACCCCTACCATTTCATTAAAAAACTGTCAAAAATGTTAAAAATGACAAGAGACAGTTTTTGACAATTCCTTTATTTAAATGCTTCTTCTTTCTTCCTTCATCTTCTTCTGGTTCTTCTGGCTCTTCTGGTTCTTCCTCCAGCGTTCTCGTCCAGCATCTCCTCCGCGGCGTCTTCTATCTTCTTCTCCTCGGGCCGCTCTGCACCCATGGCATGAGGGGAGGCTCCCGCTCTTCTCTTCATCTTCTTCTTCATCCTCTTCTCTTCTTTCTTCTTCTCTTCTTCATTTTCTTCTCCGGGCCGCTCCTCACCCATGCTGGCATGGAGGGAGGCTCCCGCTGTGTGACGGCGTCTCCTCATCTGACGGTTCTTAAATAATGGGGGGCGGGGCCACACGTGACCCCGCCCCCTCTGATGCACGGGACATGACGGGACTTCCCTGTGGCATTCCCCGTGACGTCACAGGGAAGTCCCTGTCAAGTCACTGTGCGTCAGAGGGGGGCGGGGTCACCGGGTGGCCCCGCCCCCCATTATTTAAGAGCCATCAGATGAAGAGACGCCGTCACACAGCGGGAGCCTCCCTCCATGCCAGCATGGGTGAGGAGCGGCCCGGAGAAGAAAATGAAGAAGAGAAGAAGAAAGAAGAGAAGAGGATGAAGAAGAAGATGAAGAGAAGAGCGGGAGCCTCCCCTCATGCCATGTGTCACGAACGTATGTCCCGTTCCTAGGCGCATGCGCGAGTCACGGACTGCTCGTACGAACGTACGCATGCGCGTTCGTTAAGACGCGCTTTGGCGCCCAATAGCCTTTAAAAGATGCTCAGTGGCGCTGCCTCCTTGCGGTTTGATCTGCTTCTGTTCCCTGTGTTCCTGATTATACCAGTACTCTGTTCCTGTGTTCCGACCCGGCTTTCTGACCCCGCTTATGTCTCCAATCCTGACCTCGGCTAGTTTGACCCAGCTCTATTACCTGCCTGATTGCCTGTTACCAAGACCCAGCCTGGACTTTGACTACTCTCTGCTTGCTGTTTCTGCTGTATTCCTTGATGTGTATGACCCGGCTCGTCTGACTCCGCTTCTGTCTGCAAACCTGCATCTGCTGATCTGCAAACTTGCATCTGCTGACCTGCATCCACTGCTCTGCAAACCTGCACCTGCTGACCTGCATCCGCTGCTCTGCAAACCTGCACCTGCTGACCTGCATCCGCTGCTCTGCAAACCTGCACCTGCTGACCTGCATCCGCTGCTCTGCAAACCTGCACCTGCTGACCTGCATCCGCTGCTCTGCAAACCTGCATCTGCTGACCTGCATCCGCTGCTCTGCAAACCTGCATCTGCTGACCTGCATCCACGACCACTTCAAGCAGTAAGGACTCAGGCACCTTTACCCCACTGTGCTCTTACCGCCACTGTTCCCACTCCAGTGGTCTCCGAGCCAGGGTGGTACGGGAGGTCTACCTCCACACGTCAGGCTCACATCCCAGGTAGGTTACACCATGGGTGCGGAGCGGTCTGAGGAGAAGAAGATAGAAGACGCCGCGGAGGAGATGCTGGACGAGAACGCCGGAGGAAGAACCAGAAGAGCCAGAAGAACCAGAAGAAGATGAAGGAAGAAAGAAGAAAGAAGAAGCATTTAAATAAAGGAATTGTCAAAAACTGTCTCTTGTCATTTTTAACATTTTTGACAGTTTTTTAGTGAAATGGTAGGGGTAAGTACCCCCTTACCATTTCACACAGGGGGGGGCGGGATCTGGGGGTCCCCTTGTTAAAGGGGGCTTCCAGATTCTGATAAGTCCCCCGCCCGCAGACCCCCACAACCACCGGCCAGGGTTGTGGGGATGAGGCCCTTGTCCTCATCAACATGGGGACAAGGTGTTTTGGGGGGCTACCCCAAAGCACCCTCCCAATGTTGAGGGCATGTGGCCTGGTATGGTTCAGGAGGGGGGGCACACTCTCGTCCCCCCCTCTTTTCCTGCGGCCTGCCAGGTTGCGTGCTCGGATAAGGGTCTGGTATGGATTTTTGGGGGGACCCCACGCCGTTTTTTTTTTTTTGGCGCGGGGTTCCCCTTAAAATCCATACCAGACCTGAAGGGTCTGGTATGGAATTTAGGGGGAACCCCACGTCATTTTTTTTTAAATTTTGGCCGGGGTTCCCCTTAATATCCATACCAGACCTGAAGGGCATGGTATGGAATTTAGGGGGTCTCCCACGTCATTTTTTTTTTTTTTAATTTTGGTTCGGGGTTGCCCTGTGGGGAATTCCCATGCCGTTTTTATCAATGAACTTCTATGTGTATTGTCGGCAATGCAATAGCCGCGGGTAGTTTTAAATGGCTTTTTTTCCTTCGAAATGTCATTTTGCTGTCAGACTGTTCTAAACACAGGAAACATGCGCCCCTTTACAGGCATACTATAGACACCCCCCAGCTACGAAATTTAAAGGGATATTACACTTTTATTGTTTGACTTTAAGCATTATTAAAATCACTGCTCCTGAAAAAACGGCCGTTTTTAAAACTTTTTTTGCATTGATCCTTGTCCCCTGGGGCAGGACCCAGGTCCCCAAACACTTTTTATGACAATAACTTGCATATAAGCCTTTAAAATTAGCACTTTTAAATATTAATGTTCGTGTCCCATAGACTTTAACGGTGTTCGCGTGTTCGAGCGAACTTTTTTCCTGTTCACATGTTCTGGTGCGAACCGAACAGGGGGGTGTTCGGCTCATCCCTAGTGAACATGTGTTTTTTTATTTGTGTATTGAACAAAGGGCTAGATAAAAAAAAAAGAAACATGTTGAATATAAAAACTGGTTAAAGAAACAGGATACCAAAAACAGTTGAAATCCATTTGTTTGTATTCTCTTATGCCCCGTACACACGGTCGGACTTTGTTCGGACATTCCGACAAGGATTTTTTCCGACGGATGTTGGCTCAAACTTGTCTTGCATACACACGGTCACACAAAGTTGTCGGAAAAAACCCGATCATTCCGAACGCGGTGACGTAAAACACGTATGTCGGGACTATAAACGGGGCAGTGGCCAATAGCTTTCATGCCTTTATTTATTCTGAGCATGCGTGGCACTTTGTCCGTCGGATTTGTGTACACACGATCGGAATTTCCGGCAACGGATTTTGTTGTCGGAAAATTTTATATCCTGCTCTCAAACTTTGTGGGTCGGAAAATCCGATGGAAAATGTGTGATGGAGCCTACACACGGTCGGAATTTCCGACAACAAGGTCCTATCACACATTTTCCCTCGGAAAATCTGACCGTGTGTACGGGGCATTAGAGTTATAATCAGGCCTTTTCAATGCAAGTTAACATGTCAAATGTCTCAAATGAAATGTATTGAACTTCTTTTTTATTGTAAATGGTGCTGGAGGAGATCGGAGAGACTGAGCAAAGTTTTTGCATAATTTCCCTAAGCTCCTATAGCTAGAGCAATGTGTTGTCATCCTAAAATGATGTGTGCAGAGCTAGAAATGACTATTTAATGAAAGGGCTATCAGTGGCACCAACATCTACACCAGCAGCAAGGGTGACAACGCTGCAGCATTTTCACTGCCGATGGAAGGAAGTTGTAAATCTATTTAAACAATGCCTATCCAATGGTTCTTCTGACAGGATCAACAGTCATTTACAAATTGTTCCAGGTAGTACTTGGCCTACTGGTATGTGTAGCTTACATCACTTGCGATTTTATAGTATACTATCTAAATCTATCTCAAAATGAGGACTACAGATATTTTTCAGATTTTGTAAACAATCACAGAACAAATGGGGCAAAGCCCCATTGCAAGCTGTCCCCTGCCCTGAAAACTTGACAGATTTCATGAGTTCTATCTCTCTGTCTATTATTATCTCCTTCCCATATCCTAACTCTGATATCAACTGTCAAATAGTCATTTGTACTACTCATTTTAGATGTGAAGACATCAGCAACATGTCAACTGGATGATTTGGTGACAGAAGCAATAGCAATATCACATATAATCTCCATTAGTCAGAGGACATCAGAAACTGTTCTAGTCAGCATATGTTATTAATTTATTTCATGATGTAACTCTCTGCTAAAGTAGCATTTCCGTTTAAATCGAATTCAAAATTTTGATTACATTTTGGATTTGCCATATTTTTTTATATTTAAAAACCTAGATTATAGATATTGTGATGCTTCAAAATCTGAAAAATAGTGAAATACCTGGAAAAAAGCTGCATCATTGATTTAGAATTAAACAATGGGTTGAAAACCACACATATATCATTAAGTGTATAATCGAAAAAGGCTGACATTTTTCTGTGTTTTTATTTTCATCCAATCCATTCCTCTCTGAATCTGTTCCCCTTCCCGATGCTAACTGACTACCTTGAGGCAATGCACAGGGTTCTCCGGCAGATCTGTATTTCATCTTTTAAACAACCATCTGTCAAACCCAGCAGCAAATAAACTAGAATTGTTGTGCAAAACTCTGAAATGGTGCAGTTCATAAACTCTCTCAATAAAACAATTTCCAAATGTTCTATCTACCATGAACCTGTTTTCTCGGGGATCAGTCCAAATATTTGTGTCATTAGTCTCTAATTATTTGCCGAGTTCATGAGTTTAATATGAAATATGTTGACTTGTCTGCTTCATTCTGCAGTGGTTTTTGGCTCAGGCTGGCCTATTCTCGCAGCCAGAAATCCCATTCTGTGAATGATAAAGCCACTAAAGGCTATGAAAATGGAGCTCTCCATTATAAATCAATTGCCAAATCTGTGCAACCATCTAGAAACATTATTAGAGTCTGGTCCCAAGCAGCTAATGCCATCCTTCTTGGTCAGTGCCAACATCTGTAAGGCATGGCTAAGCATGCCTTCAGTTCAGTGGTCCATCACCATGTTTGGTCCAAAACTCTAAAAACTGATCCTGACATAATAATGTCTTAACCTAAAGGTAATTAATCAACTTCCAGAGATTATTCACACTTTTATCTACCTAGCAAATATGAAGGAAGCACTCCAATGGCCACATCCATGTAGCAAAAGAAAAAATTGGGCATGAAATAGCCCAGGGTCAGACTTTAGAGGCACAATGGACAGTAGTAAGTATAAAAAAAAAAATTATTTGTAACAATACGTGGTACAGAAGAGCAAAAAATGATAAAGGGTTAAGAAAATATGATACACTCTATACACAATACATGACAAAGATGAACATGCATAGTATACATAGCGGTACATAGTAGTGAGCCCCTGTGCGTCAACGCGTTTTGCTGTCTAGCTTCATCAGGACACACTCAGGGATTGTTGGAAAAAACAGGTCTCACTATCTTGCAAGGGAATCCATGGAAGATAATCTCACCCATTAATCTTCAAGTATCATCATATAAAGTATCTCAGGTACTTGGGTATTCATAACTAGGGATGAGCCGAACACCCCCCGGTTCGTACCAGAACCTGCGAACGGACCGAAAATTCGCACAAACGTTAGAACCCCATTGAAGTCTATGGGACTCGAATGTTCGAAATCAAAAGTGCTAATTTTAAAGGCTAATTTGCATGGTATTGTCCTAAAAAGGGTTTGGGGACCCGGGTCCTGTCCCAGGGGCCATGTATCAATGCAAAAAAAAGTTTTAAAAACGGTGAAAAAAAGTGAAATATTCCTTTAAATATTGTACCTGCTTAGAACAGTCTCTACACAAAATGACATTTTTAAAGTAATAAAA
This sequence comes from Lithobates septentrionalis, assembly GCA_037952835.1. Taxonomy (NCBI): domain Eukaryota; kingdom Metazoa; phylum Chordata; class Amphibia; order Anura; family Ranidae; genus Lithobates; species Lithobates septentrionalis. The sequence goes on along the minus strand of JBBDGP010001210.1, from coordinate 742,761 downwards.
GTCATTTAAAACTGCTTACGGCTTTAATGTAATGTCCGGTCCCGGCAATATGGATGTAAATCAGTGAGACAAACGGCATGGGTACCCCCCCAGTCCATTACTAGGCCTTTTGGGTCTTGTATGGATATTAAGGGGAACCCCGCACCCAAATTAAAAAAAGGAAGGGCGTGGGGCCCCAGGCCCTGTGAACAGCAGTATACAGGCGGTGCAAACAAGACAGGGACTGTAGGTTTGTTGTTAAGTAGAATCTTTTTGTAATTTTGAACTGGTACATTTTTAAAGTGTAGCTCCAGCCAAAAAATCTATTTTTATGCTTTTTGGAAAACATAGGGAAGGGTTATCACCCCTGTGAAATTTGTTTTGCTGTCTGTGCACCTCTTCAGAAGATTTTACCTCACTTTCTGTCCCAATGACAAAAGTTTTTTGACAATTTGGGGTTTTTAGTGAAACAAGGATTGAGGATAAAGCATCAGTGGAAAGGAGACACGTTTTTCCCATATTAACTCTTACAGGAGAGAATTTCCCTTCCTAGGGGTAGATTTCATCTCACTTCCTGTTGTCTCCTTCCGTTTGCAAGTAGGAGTCGTTTGTAAGTTGGATGTTTGAAAGAAGTGGCCTGCCCTATATACTCTGCAGAAATTGGGGCCTTAGGTGTTGGTGTTGCCACAACACTGTAAGCCCTCACAGTTAATCTTGGTGGGCGCTGGAACGGGCTCTGCTGTGAAATATTAGATCAATAATTGTAATTACATGCACCTGTTGAACAGGGGCAGAAAAATTGGGCCTTTGGTTGTGGTGGTGCTGGTGCCACAACACTGTAAGTCCTCACAGTTACTCTTGGTGGGCGCAGAAACGGACTCTGCTGTGAAATATTAGATCAAGAATTGTAATTACATGCACCTGTTGAACAGGGGCAGAAAAATTGGGCCTTTGGTGGTGGTGTTGCTGGTGCCACAACACTGTAAGTCCTCACAAATACTCTTGGTGGGCGCAGAAACGGGCCCTGCTGTGAAATATTAGATCAAGAATTGTAATTACATGTCCCTGTTGCACTGGTGCCACAACACTGCAACCCCTCACAGATACTCTAGTTGGAGCGCAGGAATGAGCCCTCCTGCAAAATATTGCATCAAAAATTGTAATTACATGCCCCTGCTAAACAGGGGCTGAAACATTGGGCCTTAGGCACTGGTGCTGGTGCCAAAACACTGCAACCCCTCACAAATACTCTAGTGGAGTGCAGCAACGAACCCTCCTTGCAAAATGTTGCATCAAAAATTGTAATTACATGCCCCTGTTAAACAGGGGCTGAAAAATTGCGCCTTAGCCACTGGTGGCGGCGCCCAGAACCAAAAATATTCTTACAAGCTATCAGCATGATCATTGAGAAGGAAGAAGATAGTCACTAAGCATAACAGGATAGTCACTCAGCATCAGCATAGGCAGTCTTGAAGGGATCTGACATTTCAAAAAAAATTATTCAGTTACATCAGCATCAGGTGCTTGGTAGCTGGTGGTGATCCAAGACTGATTCATTTTTATAAAGGTCAGTTGATCGACCATGTCGGTGGACAGGCGCACCCTGTGATCAGTTACAAAAACTCCAGCAGCACTGAATGTGCGTTCCAAAAAAACGCTGAATGCAGGACAGGCCAGTAGCTCAATTGCATACTGTGCAAGCTCTTGCCAGTGATCCATCCTCAAGACCCAGTAACCCAGAGGATTTTCGGTGGGAAAGGTGTCCAAGTCAAATCTTGCCCCTAGGTATTCCTTCACCATGTAAAACAGACGCTGGCGATGGTTGCTGGAACCGATCGTACCTTGGGGCTGCGGACTAAAAAATTGTCTGAACGCATCGGTCAGATGGCCACCTTCTCCACCGCTCCTTCTTTGACTGACCGCAGCCTCAGCAACACGTTGTCCAGGAACAGGAGTTTGTAACCTCCCAGTCTCTGGGAACGCGTTGCACAGACCATTCTGCAAGGCCTCCCGAAGATGTTTCATCCTCTGCTCCCTCTGCGACGGCAAGATAAGGTCTGCAGCCTTACCCTTGTAACGTGGATCAAGGAGGGTTGCCAGCCAGTATTGATCCCTCTCCTTGATACCACAAATACGAGGATCCTTCTGCAGGCTTTGCAGGATCAGGGAGGCCATGCAGCGTAGGTTTGCTGAGGCATTCGATCCGGAGTCCTCTGGGTCACTAAGGATGACATGATCCACAGCCACCTCCTCCCAGCCACGTACAAGTCCATGGGTTTCTTCGGACAGTAAATGATCCCTTAAAGACTGCTGCCGATGCTGAGTGCCAGGCTCCACCTCCATGCTGACACAATCCTCCTCTTCCTCCTCTTCCTCCTCATCCTCTTCCTGTGTGATCAGCGGGCACGCAGGAACACTGTCTGGATAAAGGGGGCCTTGAGAGCTAAGGAAGTCCTCCTCTTCCTGCCTCTGTTCTGTCTCAAGTGCCCTGTCCATTATTCCATGCAGCATGTGCTCCAACAGGTGGACAAGGGGGACAGTGTCACTGATGCATGCACTGTCACTGCTCACCATCCTCGTGGCCTCCTCAGATGGTGACAGGACAGTGCATGCATCCCTGATCATGGCCCACTGGCGTGGGAAAAAAAACAAGCTCCCCTGACCCTGTCCTGGTGCCATAGTCGCACAAGTACTCATTGATGGCCCTCTGCTGCATGTGCAGCCGCTGCAGCATGGCCAACATTGAGTTCCACCTGGTGGGCATGTCACAGATTAGGTGGTTCTTGGGCAGGTTAAATTCCTTTTGGAGGTCAGCCAGCCAAGCACTGGCATTATATGACTGACAGAAATGCACACAGACCTTCCTAGCCTGCCTCAGGACATCCTGTAAGCCCAGGTACATGCCCAAGAACCGCTGAACCACCAAGTTAAGGACGTGAGCCAAACAGGGTACATGGGTCAGTTGTCCCTGTCGGAGGGCGGGGAGGAGGTTGGTGCAATTGTCGCAAACCACCATACCTGCCTTAAGCTGGCGTGGCGTCAACCACCTCTGAACCTGCCCCTGCAGAGCTGACAGAATCTCTGCCCCAGTGTGGCTCCTGTCCCCCAAGCACACCAGCTCAAGCACCCCATGGCATCTTTTGGCCTGCGTGCTTGCGTAATCCCTTGAACGCCTACGGAGCATCGCTGGTTCCGAAGTCAAATCAGCACAGGAAGAGGCCATGGAGGAAGAAGAAGAGGAGGGGGTGGAGGAGAGACGTGTGGCAGAATCGCCACTAGTAGTATTTTGGACGCGTGGTGGCAGAACAACCTCCAACACTACTGCACCCTGTCCTGCATCCTTCCCAGCTGCCAGAAGAGTCACCCAGTGTGCGGTGAAAGATAGGTAACGTCCCTGTCCATGCTTGCTGAACTATGAGTCAGTGGTAATATGCACCTTACCGCTGACCACCCTGTCCAGCGAGGCATGGACATTGCCTACCACATGCCGGTTGAGAGCCGGAATCGCCTTTTGTGAGAAAAAGTGGCGTTTGGGAACCTGCCACTAAGGTACCGCACATTCCACAAACTCACGGAAGGGGGCAGAGTCTACCAACTGAAAAGGCAGCAGTTGAAGTGCTAGCAATTTAGCCAAACTAGCATTCAACCGCTGGGCATGTGGATGGCTGGGAGCGAACTTCTTTCGGCGGTGTAGCAGCTGGGGCAGGGAAATTTCCCTGGTACAATTTGACTTCGGTGTACCGATAGCAGATTGCCCCCAAGTACTTGACTGTGACACACCTAATTCTACACCTTCATTCCTCTCAGTGCAGGTCTCAGAGAGGACTGAAGGTATAGTGGGGTTGGAGTTCCCAGCTGATGAGGAGCAAGGAGAGGTCCTCTTTGTTCTTTGGTGTGGGTCTTTTAGGTACGCTTGCCAACGAACTGCATGGCAGGTCAACCTATGTCTGGTCAAGCATGTGGTGCCCAAGATGGAGATGTTTTGGCCACGAGAGATACGCTTGAGACATATGTTGCAAATAGCAGCATTAGGATCTGATGCACTTGTCTCAAAAAAGGCCTACACCAAAGAACTTTTGGAATAACGCGCAGAGACAGCAGCACCCTGCACATGCGGAGCTCTGTGGTGTGAGGCAGTCGGTGTGCTGCCCTTAAGCTGGCCCCTGGAGGGCATCCTGCCTCGTTGGTGATGTGCCTCCTCCTCTCTCCTATCAGGCACCCACGTGGAGTCAGTGACCTCATCATCCCCTCCCTCCTCATCACTGGAGCAAAGCTGGCAGTATGCTGCAGATGGGGGAACATCACTGCCAGATTGCTGTCCTTCTTGGGCACCCCCTCTCTCTGGGCTCACGTTACTGCCTTCCTCTAGCTTGGTACCATCATCGAAGCCTTCAAAACGCTGGGCATCCTCCTGGAGCATGTACCCAACATTGTGGTCAAACAGTTCGGGGGACTCTTCAGGAGATCATGGTGGGGCTAGGGAAGGAATGACTGATGCCACTGAGCCGAGGGGAGAGGCCGCGTTGGCAGCTGCTTTGCCAGACAAAGTACCCTGACTGAGCCTGGGTGAGAGAGGATGAGGAGGATGAGGACGGCTTGGTCATCCACTCTACCAAGTCTTCCGCATGTTGCGGCTCAACACGGCCAGCTGCCGAAAAAAAAGGACAATCGTGTCCCACGGCCACAGGCTGATAAGAATGCACCGTCTCCATGACCAGCACTGTTGCCTCTAGACACAGAGCCTGCTTGCCCTCTTTTATTGGCTTGTGACTGTCTGCCTCTCCTTGTTGGCCTTCCAGACATACTAATGGCCTGCAGTGAGATGTAGCTGCACAAAGCTGGGATGTATATATATACTGATACTGCAGCTAGCAGAATCAACTGCCTGCCTGTAGTATTATTAGTATGAAAACACCAGCAATTGTCTTCAGGTAGCTTTAGGTGCACACTGTGCAGAGGACGCAGTACACTGGCTGTAAATACTGTAGCTGCCTGCCTGTGGTATTAATAGGATCAGAAGAACACCACTATTTTTCTTCAGGTAGCTTTAGGTGCATACTGTGCAGAGGACGCACTACACTAACTTATAAATACTACAGCTGCCTGTGGTACTGTACTAATAGGATCAGAAGAACACCACTAATTTTCTTCAGGTAGCTTTAGGTGCACACTGTGCAGAGGACGCACTACACTAACTTGTAAATACAGCAGCTGCCTGCGGTACTGTACTAATAGGATCAGAAGAACACCACTAATTTTCTTCAGGTAGCTTTAGGTGCACACTGTGCAGAGGACGCACTACACTAACTTGTAAATACAGCAGCTGCCTGCGGTACTGTACTAATAGGATCAGAAGAACACCACTAATTTTATTTAGGTAGCTTTAGGTGCACACTGTGCAGAGGACGCACTAAACTAACTTGTAAATACTGCAGCTGCCTGCGGTACTGTACTAATAGGATCAGAAGAACACCACTAATTTTCTTTAGGCAGATTTAGGTGCACACTGTGCAGAGGACGCACTACACTAACTTGTAAATACTGCAGCTGCCTGCGGTACTGTACTAATAGGATCAGAAGTACACCACTAATTTTCTTCAGGTAGCTTTAGGTGCACACTGTGCAGAGGACGCACTACACTAACTTGTAAATACTACAGCTGCCTGCGGTACTGTACTAATAGGATCAGAAGAACACTAATTTTCTTTAGGTAGCTTTAGGTGCACACTGTGCAGAGGAAGCACTACACTAACTGTAAATATTGTAGCTAATAGGACTAATAGGTTTAGGAGAACAACAGCAATTTTCTTCAGGTAGCTGTAAATACTGTAAAAACACCTGCTTGCCTGTCAGTAGAAGGAAGAGAATAACAGGAACGGATCTAGCTAAACTGAATACAGTGTGTATATATATATATATAAAACACCTAGGATGTATATATATATATATACACAATACACTGTAAGTGCAGCTAACTGACTTGTCTGCTTACTCTATCTAACTTAAATCAAATGACACTGTCTCTCTGTCTATCTATCTCTCTCTCAATGCCGGAACACACTACACAGGGCCGCCATGCAGCCGGCCTTATATAGTGTGGGGCGTGTACTAAACCCCCTGAGCCATAATTTGCCAAAGCCACCCTGGCTTTGGCCAATTATGGCTCACTGTACAGACGGTGCTGTGATTGGCCAAGCATGCGGGTCATAGTGCATGCTTGGCCAATCATCAGCCAGCAATTCACTGCGATGCCGCAGTGAATTATGGGCCGTGACGCCCCACTCGAATTTGGCGCGAACGGCCCATATCGTTTGGAATTTGGCGAATGACCGAACAGGCAATGTCCCTAAGCAGGGTCTTAGGGTAGAGTTACAATTATGTTTTAAATATATGTTTTATTGCAAAAATTATGTATCTATATGTATTAAATTGTTACTTTGTATGTATATTATGTTGTTTGAATGTAGTGCAGAATGCATATAGCGGCATGATGATGCATTACACTCCCTGGTCACTATGGCAACCGGCATTCACACTATAAATACTAAGCAAGGTCGTCACATGGTCACCTTTGAAAAAGTCACGTGTCCGGTCGGGAGGAGCCAGTGACGAGCAGTGCTGTGTGTACACTGTTGGGTTGTGAGGAGATCCCAGCTGTTAGCTGTATGCAACTGACCTTACCATATGCGATTTATTCTGCTGAAAAGTGTGAGTGAATTTTTTACCCTTATTATATAGGGTTTACATTTCACACTGCCTGTGCAATGGTGTTTCTTTCTTTGTTGTTTCATACTGCGGAAGTTCTTTGAAAGCCAGAAGCCAGCCCATGCTAATGAGCAGCTAAATATATGAGCAAGCCAGCTATCACTGGGGATTACTCATTGAAACCTGTCTATAGTCATCAAATCACCAAAGACGTTATATTTTTTCACAGCAGTATGCTGTCCCATTGAGATACCTGTGCACTGTGGTTCATCACATTAATATATCTTATCTTTATTTTTATCTTTTTAATTGTGTTCAAAAATGTATTATCACATTGATATTTAGTTATAGGATTTTGTTATGGTGAAGGATGTTATGTTATTTGTAATAGGCTCTATTTGATTATTTTGCACATGATTCACTGATTAATCATTAAGAGATCACACCGTGTTTTATTGGGAGGTTAATATTAGCGCATTATACATTTTGAATATATACAATACTTTCAGAGTGCTAAGTAGCACCTATATTGACAATATTGGCAGGTGGAAAGACTCAAAAAGACAAAAACAGGATGAGATGAGGGGGGGTGGTGGTATGGACTTGGACAATGAGAGCCAGCAGGCTTAATAGTATAAACATATACTTAACCACTTGACGACCGCCTCACGCTGATATACGTCAGCAGAATGGCACGGGCAGGCAAAATCACGTACCTGGTACGTGATTGCCTTCTCGCGGGCGGGGGGTCCAATTGGACCCCCCCCGGTGCCTGAGGCGGTCGCCTTTGGTCTAGGAGCGATCAGAGATGAGGGAAAGGCCATCCGATCGTGGCCCCCCTCATGATCACTCCCAGCCAATGAGATTCTTCCCCTGCCTCTGTGTAGTACACAGAGGCAGGGGATGTGATGTCATCTCTCCTCAGCTCGGCAGTTTCCGATCCGGCGCCGAGGAGAGAAGACTGAAATGTGAGTGCACAACACACACACATCACAGTAGAACATGCCAGGCACACATAACACCCCCCTTTACCCCCCGATCCCCCCCGATCACCCCCTAATCACCCCCCCCTCTGTCACACTGACACCAAGCAGTTTTGTTTTTTCTGATTACTGCATGGTGTCAGTTTGTGACAGTTACTGTGGTAGGGCAGTTAGTATTAGCCCCCTGTAGGTTTAGGGTACCCCCTAACCCCCCCTAATAAAGTTTTAACCCCTTGATCACCCCCTGTCGCCAGTGTCACTAAGCGATCATTTTTCTGATCGCTGTATTAGTGTCACTGGTGACGCTAGTTAGGGACGTAAATATTTAGGTTTGCCGTCTGCGTTTTATAGTGACAGGGACCCCCATATACTATCTTATAAATGTTTTAACCCCTTGATTGCCCCCTAGTTAACCCTTTCACCAACTGATCACCGTATAACCGCTACAGGTGACGCTGGTTAGTTCGTTTATTTTTTATAGTGTCAGGGCACCCGCCTTTATTACCTAATAAAGGTTTAGCCCCCTGATCGCCCGGCGGTGATATGCGTCTCCCCAGGCAGCGTCAGATTAGCCAGTACCGCTAACACCCACACACGCAGCATACGCCTCCCTTAGTGGTATAGTATCTGAACGCATCAATATCTGATCCGATCAGATCTATACTAGCGTCCCCAGCAGTTTAGGGTTCCCAAAAACGCAGTGTTAGCGGGATCAGCCCAGATACCTGCTAGCACCTGCGTTTTGCCCCCTCCGCCCAGCCCAGCCCACTCAAGTGCAGTATCGATCGATCACTGTCACTTACAAAACACTAAACGCATAACTGCAGCATTCGCAGAGTCAGGCCTGATCCCTGCGATTGCTAACAGTTTTTTTGGTAGCATTTTGGTGAACTGGTAAGCACCAGCCCCAAGCAGCGTCAGGTTAGCGCCAGTAGCGCTAACACCCACGCACGCACCGTACACCTCCCTTAGTGGTATAATATCTGAACGGATCAATATCTGATCCGATCAGATCTATACTAGCGTCCCCAGCAGTTTAGGGTTCCCAAAAACGCAGTGTTAGCGGGATCAGCCCTGATACCTGCTAGCACCTGCGTTTTGCCCCTCCGCCCGGCCCAGCCTAGCCCACCCAAGTGCAGTATTGATCGATCACTGTCACTTACAAAACACTAAACGCATAACTGCAGCGTTCGCAGAGTCAGGCCTGATCCCTGCGATCGCTAACAGTTTTTTTGGTAGCATTTTGGTGAACTGGTAAGCACCAGCCCCAAGCAGCGTCAGGTTAGCGCCAGTACCGCTAACACCCACGCACGCAGCGTACACCTCCCTTAGTGGTATAGTATCTGAACGGATCAATATCTGATCCGATCAGATCTATACTAGCGTCCCCAGCAGTTTAGGGTTCCCAAAAATGCAGTGTTAGCGGGATCAGCCCAGATACCTGCTAGCACCTGCGTTTTGCCCCTCCGCCCGGCCCAGCCCAGCCCACCCAAGTGCAGTATCGATCGATCACTGACACTTACAAAACACTAAACGCATAACTGCAGCGTTCGCAGAGTCAGGCCTGATCCCTGCGATCGCTAACAGTTTTTTTGGTAGCGTTTTGGTGAACTGGCAAGCACCAGCGGCCTAGTACACCCCGGTCGTAGTCAAACCAGCACTGCAGTAACACTTGGTGACGTGGCGAGTCCCATAAGTGTAGTTCAAGCTGGTGAGGTGGCAAGCACAAGTAGTGTCCCGCTGCCACCAAGAAGACAAACACAGGCCGTCGTGCCCATAATGCCCTTCCTGCTGCATTCGCCAGTCCTAACTGGGAACCCACCACTTCTGCAGCGCCCGTACTTCCCCCATTCACATCCCCAACCAAATGCAGTCGGGTGCATGAGAAGCATTTTCTTTATGTCCTCCCGAGTACCCCTACCCAACAAACCCCCCAAAAAAGATGTTGTGTCTGCAGCAAGCGCAGATATAGGCGTGACACCCGCTATTATTGTCCCTCCTGTCCTGACAATCCTGGTCTTTGCATTGGTGAATGTTTTGAACACTACCATGCCCTAGTTGAGTATTAGCATAGGGTACAGCATTGCACAGACTAGGCGCACTTTCACAGGGTCTCCCAAGATGCCATCGCATTTTGAGAGACCCGAACCTGGAACCGGTTACCGTTATAAAAGTTACAGTTACAAAAACAGTGTAAAAAACAAAAAAACAAAACAAAAAAATATATAAAATAAAAAATAATAGTTGTCGTTTTATTGTTCTCTCTCTCTCTATTCTCTCTCTTTTGTTCTGCTCTTTTTTACTGTATTCTATTCTGCAATTTTTTATTGTTATTATGTTTTATCATGTTTGCTTTTCAGGTATGCAACTTTTTATACTTTACTGTTTACTGTGCTTAATTATTAACCATTTTTTTGTCTTCAGGTACGCCATTCACGACTTTGAGTGGTTATACCAGAATGATGCCTGCAGGTTTAGGTATCATCTTGGTATCATTCTTTTCAGCCAGTGGTCGGCTTTCATGTAAAAGCAATCCTAACGGCTATTTAGCCTCTAGACTGCTTTTACAAGCAGTGGGAGGGAATCAGGGCCGGACTGGGAATAACATCCAGCCCTGGAAAAAATTTCATACCAGCCCCACAGCAATATTATACCACCGCAACAGCATAACGTCATTGATTTCTTGTTCATGAAAAGGAAAACCATAAAATGCACATTTGAAGAGTGTATTATATATAGATAAGACAGATATGAAATCACATAGGGCTTTATATATATATATATATATATATATATATATATATATAAGCAAATTCCAGTTAAAAGTGGTAAGTGATCAATCATCAAGGGGGACCCCAGGGACTCAGAACGTGGGAGGGGGGGGAACCACCTTCCGCAGAAAGAATACACTAAGGTAAGGGGGGGTGGGTTACTGATATAAGGCTGTGCTTTATATCGGTGCCCCCTTACATTATCGTATTCACTCCCCCTTTACATCAGTGACCCCCCCTTCAGACTGGCCTAGCGGTGCTGTCACTGACCTCCTCTCAGGTGCACCGTGTAGGGCTCAGTCAGTCGGCTCCAGCTCGGTGGCTCTGGTTTTATCCTATAGTCTCCTCTCCACAGTCCACACTTGTCTGACTTCTCCCATGACCCCCATCCCGGCGGTGCTCCCACTCTTGACTCCTCTGCAGACTCCCTCAGAGACTGCAGACATGATACAGGAGATGGTCAGAGACTGCAGACATGATACAGGAGATGGTCAGAGACTGCAAACATGATACAGGAGCTCAATGCAGCCTCACCAGTGCCCATCAAATGCAGCCTCACCAGAGCCCATCAAATGCAGCCTCATTAGTACCAATCAAATGCAGCCTCACTGTGCCCATCAATGCAGCCTCACTGTGCCCATCAATGCAGCCTCACTGTGCTCATCAAATGCAGCCTCACTGTGCTCATCAAATGCAGCCTCACTGTGCTCATTAAATGCAGCCTCACTGTGCTCATCAAATGCAGCTTTACTCTGCCCGTGAATGCAGTCTCACTGTGCCCATGAATGCGGCCTCACTGTGCCCACCATCGCAGCCTCACTGTGCCCATCATTGCAGCCTCACTGTGCCCATCATTGCAGTCTCACTGTGCCCATCAATGCAGCCTCACTGTGCCCATCAATGCAGCCTCACTGTGCCCATCAAATGCAGTCTCACTGTGCCAGTGAATGCAGTCTCACTGTGCCCGTGAATGCAGTCTCACTGTGCCCAGGAATGCAGCTTCACTGTGCCCATCATTGCAGCCCCTCCTGTGCCCCATGGCCCAGTCAGCAGTCCCTGTCTGTGGGAAGGTGTGTTGTTGATGCTCGGTACGGTACCTTGCATGCCAGCAGGATATCCATGATGGCCAACAGCAGGCAGGGTCTGTTCTCGTTTTGGATGGGGACAGTGCTCCTTCCAGAGGATCTGTTTGCTGTGAGATGGAGTGGTCCCTGGCCACCTGCACCTTCAGCCATCCTCATTTTCTGGCCCCAGTCAGCCTGTCCTCTGGTCCTGGGGAAGTGGAGAGCACTGGGTGGGAGCTGGAAAGAAGGGGGAGCAGAGAGTACTGGCGGGGTTGGAGAGCACATGGGTGGGGGCAAAGAGCAGGGGGGAGTGGAGATCACAGGGATGGGGAGTGGAGAGCACTGGGGGGGGACTTGAGAGCACTGGGGGTCCAAAAAGAACAGAGGTGGAAAGCACTGTGGGGGCTAAGAGTGTGGGGTGGCGAAGAGCACTGGGGGAGGGGCAGAAAAACAGGGGTGGAGAGCACTGGGGGGTACAAAGAGCAGGGGGGAGTGGAGAGCAATGGGGGGAGCTTGAAAGCACCAGTGGGGGAGGGGCAGAAAAACAGGGGTGGAGAGCACTGGGGGGTACAAAGAGAAGGGGGGAGTGGAGAGCAATGGGGGGAGCTTGAAAGCACCAGTGGGGGCCAGAAAGAACAGGGGTGGAAAGCACGGGGGACTGGAGAGCACTGGCGGGGGTTGGAGAGCACATGGGTGGGGGCAAAATGCAGGGGGAAGTGGAGAGTACAGGGGTGGGGAGCGGAGAGTGCTGGGGGGGAAGCTTGAGAGCACTGGAGGGGGAGCCAAAAAAAACAGGGGTGAAGAGCACGGGGGGCAAAGAGCACGGGGGGGCTAAGAGTGTGGGGTGGCGAAGAGCACTGGGGGAGGGGCAGAAAAACAGGGGTGGAGAGCACTGGGGGGTACAAAGCGCAGGGGGGAGTGGAGAGCAATGGGAGGAGCTTGAAAGCACCAGTGGGGGAGGGGCAGAAAAACAGGGGTGGAGAGCACTGGGGGGTACAAAGAGCAGGGGGGAGTGGAGAGCAATGGGGGAGCTTGAAAGCACCAGTGGGGGAGGGGCAGAAAAACAGGGGTGGAGAGCACTGGGGGGTAAAAAGAGCAGGGGGGAGTGGAGAGTAATGGGGGGAGCTTGAAAGCACCAGTGGGGGCCAGAAAGAACAGGGGTGGAAAGCACGGGGGACTGGAGAGCACATGGGTGGGGGCAAAATGCAGGGGGGAGTGGAGAGTACAGGGGTGGGGAGCGGAGAGTGCTGGGGGGAAGCTTGAGAGCACTGGAGGGGGAGCCATAAAAAAAACAGGGGTGGAGAGCACGGGGGGCAAAGAGCACGGGGGGGTTGGAGAGCGATGGGTGGAGCTTGAGAGCACCGGGGGGGACCTGAAAACAGGGGTGCGGAGAATGGGGGGCTGGAGAGCACTGTGGGGGGTGGAGAGCACTGGGGTGGGGGCTGGAGAGTGATGGGGAGAGCTGAAGAGCACTGGGGGGGAGAAAGAACATGGGTGGAGAGCACTGGGGGAGTGAAGAGCACTGGGATGGTGGCTAGAGTAGGATGGGGAGAGCTGGAGAGCAGGGGGGGCAGAAAAAACAGGGGTGGAGAGAACTGTGAGGGGGGGGCTGGAGAGTGTGGTGAGGGGAGGAGAGCATGGGGGGGAGCCAGGGAGCACAAGGAGAACTGGGGGGGGCAGCTTTCTATATTCCTCCATGCAGCCGCTGAATACTTGATTCTCCTCCTCTCCCTCCTGCAAGTATTCAGCGGCTGCATGGAGGAATATAGAAAGCTAATTTCCTCTATATGCGGTCCCCCGCCGATCCTCCTATACAGGCACACAGGGCGGACTGTACGGGCGGGCATCTACTGGATCCCTCTCTCCTGCTCCTGTGTGTCATGGAGCTGGCTGGGTCTGTGTTCGGCGGCCGTGCTGTAACATGGTCCCGCCCCCCTAGACTGGCTCGTGTGATAGGCGGAACACTGATTCTATCACACTATCACACAAGCCGGTCTAGGGGGGCGGGACCGTGTTACAGCGCGGCCGCCGAACACAGACCCAGCCAGCTCCGTGACACACAGGAGCAGGAGGGGAGCACTGCAGCCGCAACTCAGGCGGCCTACCGGGAAATCTCCCGGTATCCCGGTAGGCCAGTCCGGCCCTGGAGGGAATGCCCCCCCCCCACCGTCTTCCGTGTTTTTCTCTGGCCCTCCTGTCTCAACAGGGAACCTGAGAATGCAGCCGGTGATTCAGCCAGCTGACCATAAAGCTGATCAGAGACCAGAGTGGCTCCAAATATCTCTATGGCCTAAGAAACCTGAAGCTATGAGCATTTTATGACTTAGATTTCGCCGGATGTAAACAGCACCATTGGGAAATTGAAAAAGCATTTTATCACACCGATCTTGGTGTGGTCAGATGCTTTGAGGGCAGAGGAGAGATCTAGGGTCTAATAGACCCCAATTTTTTCAAAAAAGAGTACCTGTCGCTACCTATTGCTATCATAGGGGATATTTACATTCCCTGAGATAACAATAAAAATGATTAAAAAAAAAAAATTAAAGGAACAGTTTAAAAATAAGATAAAAAAGCAAAAAAATAATAAAGAAAAAAAAAAAAAAAGCACTCCTGTCCCCCCCTGCTCTCGCGCAAAGGCGAACGCAAGCGTCGGTCTGGCGTCAAATGTAAACAGCAATTGCACCATGCATGTGAGGTATCACCGCGAAGGTCAGATCGAGTGCAGTAAGGTTAGCAGTAGACCTCCTCTGTAAAGCTAAAGTGGTAACCTGTAAAGGCTTTTAAAGGCTTTTAAAAATGTATTAATTTTGTTGCCACTGCACGTTTGTGCGCAATTTTAAAGCATGTCATGTTTGGTATCCATGTACTCGGCCTAAGATCATCTTTTTTATTTCATCAAACATTTGGGCAATATAGTGTGTTTTAGTGCATTAAAATTTAAAATAGTGTGTTTTTTCCCCAAAAAATGCGTTTGAAAAATCGCTGCGCAAATACTGTGTGAAAAAAAAAATGAAACACCCACCATCATAATCTGTAGGGCATTTGCTTTAAAAAAATATATAATGTTTGGGGGTTTAAAGTAATTTTCTTGCAAAAAAAAATATTTTTTTCATGTAAACAAAAAGTGTCAGAAGGGGCTTTGTCTTCAAGTGGTTAGAAGTGTGGGTGATGTGTGACATAAGCTTCTAAATGTTGTGCATAAAATGCCAGGACAGTTCAAACCCCCCCCAAATGACCCCATTTTGGAAAGTAGACACCCCAAGCTATTTGCTGAGAGGCATGTCGAGTTCATGGAATATTTTATATTGTGACACAAGTTGCGGGAAAGAGACTAATTTTTTTTTTTGCACAAAGTTGTCACTAAATGATATATTGCTCAAACATGCCATGGGAATATGTGAAATTACACCCCAAAATGCATTCTGTTGCTTCTCCTGAGTACGGGGATACCACATGTGTGAGACTTTTTGGGAGCCTAGCCGCGTACGGGACCCCAAAAACCAAGCACCGCCTTCAGGCTTTGCTTTCACTCTTCACTGCCTATCACAGTTTCGGAGGCCATGGAATGCCCAGGTGGCACAACCCCCCCCCAAATGACCCCATTTTGGAAATTAGACACCCCAAGCTATTTGCTGAGAGGTATAGTGAGTATTTTGCACACCCCACTTTTTGTCACAAAGTTTTGAAAATTGAAAAAAGAAAAAAAACATTTTTCTTGTCTTTCCTCATTTTCAAAAACAAATGAGAGCTGCAAAATACTCACCATGCCTCTCAGCAAATAGCTTGGGGTGTCTACCTCCGAAACTGTGATAGGCAGTGAAGAGTGAAATCAAAAATTTACACCCTTAGAAATCCTGAAGGCGGTGATTGGTTTACAGGGCCCCGTACGCGGCTAGGCTCCCAAAAAGTCCCACACATGTGGTATACCCATACTCAGTAGAAGCAGCTAAACGTATTTTGGGGTGCAATTCCACATATGCCCATGGCCTGTGTGAGCAATATATCATTTAGTGACAACTTTGTGCAAAAAAAAAAAAATGGCACTTTCCCGCAACTTGTGTCAAAATATAAAATATTCCATGGACTCAACATGCCTCAAAGCAAATAGCTTGGGGTGTCTACTTTCCAAAATGGGGTCATTTGGGGGGGTTTTGTGTCATCTGGGCATTTTATGGCCTTCAAAACTGTGATAGGTAGTGAGGAGTAAAATCAAAAATTTACGCCCTTAGAAATTCTGAAGGCGGGGATTGGTTTTCAGGGCCCCGTACACGGCTAGGCTCCCAAAAAGTCCCACACATGTGGTATCCCCGTACTCAGGAGAAGCAGCTGAATATATTTTGGGGTGAAATTCCACATATGCCCATGGCCTGTGTGAGCAATATATCATTTAGTGACAACTTTTTGTAATTTTCTTTTTTTTTTGTCATTATTCAATCACTTGGGACAAAAAAAATTAATATTCAATGGGCTCAACATGCCTCTCAGCAATTTCCTTGGGGTGTCTACTTTCCAAAATGGGCTCATTTGGGGGGGGGGGGGGTGTTGTACCGCCCTGCCATTTTAGCACCTCAAGAAATGACATAGGCAGTCATAAACTAAAAGCTGTGTAAATTCCAGAAAATGTACCCTAGTTTGCAGACGCTATAACTTTTGCGCAAACCAATAAATATACGCTTATTGACATTTTTTTTTACTAAAGACATGTGGCTGAATACATTTTGGCCTAAATGTATGACTAAAATTGAGTTTATTGGATTTTTTTTATAACAAAAAGTAGAAAATATCATTTTGTTTCAAAATTTTCGGTATTTTTCTGTTTATAGCGCAAAAAATAAAAATGGCAGAGGTGATCAAATACCATCAAAAGAAAGCTCTATTTGTGGGAAGAAAAGGACGCAAATTTAGTTTGGGTACAGCATTGCATGACCACGCAATCATCAGTTAAAGCAGCGCAGTGCCAAATTGTAAAAATGAAAAAGAAAAAACTGCGCTTGGAGAAAAAGAGTGAAAGCTGCGGTTATAAGTGTGGCACACCAAAAACAAAATAATAAACAACAACCGCGCTAAAATGATAAAAACACTAAAAATTGTGTAATCTTTAGTATAGTCTGTGTAGTCCCCTATGAATGTCCACAATAAATGAGTTATGTAGACCAATCGTAAGTGAATAACGTGAAAGTTGATCCAAAATGGTAAGTGATGAAACGACAATGGAACTGGAAAACACCAAAATATTGCGCTTACCAGAAGTAAGCCAAATAGGGGCAAGTGGCTTAAACCCAGCCTGGGCCTTTAGATGATCCTGATGAATCGGGGTAAACGCACTCGTCCCGTGTGTCCAGTTCATAGAGGTTTCATCCAAAAATATATAACAAAAACATAGCGTAATCCTGATAGTAAAAGGCACTCCAAATACAAACAATAGGTGCAAGACTCAACACAAAATAATCATGTGTGATCATATATCATCCAATGTCAGCATAGCAACTAAGGATGGTAAATGAGTGGGGGGCGTGTCCGGACTCTGTAGTGACAGGACGTGTTAACTGATAGCTCCGCAGAGACTATTGCAATCCACCGCCATCCTGCGAATTCTAACATTTGGTGAGCCTCCAAAACTCACCCAACAGTTGCTGAGCACCTGCTACTCCGATCCCTGGGGAAATTTCAGAGGATACCTGGCCGATCGAGTGTATCTTAGGCTGCTGCCGGCTCCTCATCTCCAAAGACTCGCCGCCATCTTGCGGCCTACGGACCCTCATCATCCCCAGGCTTAAACACTGTAATTAGCCGAACACAGAACAGCTGAATTGCGGCTGTTACAGGGGAAGGTCAGATGGTGAGCAGTCACTGTGGATGCTAGCAAACACGGAAGGATTAGCTTGGAGCGCTCGCGGCCCGCCGCCATCTTGAGGCCTGTGAAGCCTCCAGCATCCCCGGGCTCGAGTACCGCAATCGGCGGTACGAGCAATAACCAACCCGGCCCAATCCAACACCATCCTACGATTCCCATACCTTGGTGAGCCTCCTAACTTCCCACATAAGTCACTGGACACCTGATACATCTGCCCCTGGGGAAATTACTGAGTCTCGCTGGCCGATTGAGTTGCTATTAGGCCGTGGCCGGCTCCTCACAACAGAGACTCGCCGCCATCTTGCGGCCCACAGGCCTTCACCGTCCCCAGGCTGGAGGGCCGTGATCGGCCGAATTAAGAGACAACGAATCGCCAAAAGCTACTAATATTCTCCCGGGGGAGGATCGGTAGGGGTACAGACACAGTACAAGCCGGCAAATATAGTGAAAAATACCTCAGACCACTCGCGGCCCGCCACCATCTTGAGGCCTGTGAAGCCTCCAGCGTCCCCGGGCTTGAGTTCCGCAATCGGCGGTACGAGCGATAACCAACCCGGCCCTTCTTATTTCAGACACATCCGGATGATAGATGCATGCTGTAGAGACCCTGAAGGCCGGAAAAGATTAGGAAAAGCTGATCTCGGACACCCACAGCCTGCCACCTTTTCTTCAGACCACCACCTAGGAAAGGCTGAGGCTCTGGCCTACCTATAGCAGACGGTGGCCATCTTCCTAACTCAGGGACACCTTAATTGCTTTTTCTTCCACCCTTCCTAATACCAAGTGGACCTTTCTTCCACTAAACTTGGTGAGCCACTTTCATTAACCTTCATCTTTCGGTGTGGCCTGACCCTCCATGAAGATGGCAGCTTAACTCCTCAGCCCCCACCATCACACGACCTACGACCAGTATAACGGAGGTTAAACTGAGCTACAACCTTCTTAAAACATGGGAACCGCATCCAGGAACACATCCGCATCCCGTTCCAGATTGCAGAGGGAACAGCCTGACAACCCCGGGCACAATATCCCTGACATGTTCCGATCGAGCAGAGGAAACATGGCGTCTTCCCGCCACAGAAGCGCCCAGGCCGCATCTTCCTCACAGGGCACACCACCAGTAGCTCTACCTAACAGCCAAATAGGGGAGAATGCCACAGAAGAGCTCCCCCAGCATCATTTAAACATAAGCGACTTATGGATGATCGCCACGGACATAAAAGACGCCCTCACAGCAGCCGTATCTGAACTCCGTTTAGACATCCGTGCCTTGACGGACAGGGTAGCGCTGACAGAACGATCGGCAGAGCAGCAAGACCTTCAAATCCGCAAAACCACCAGACAAGTAGACACACATACCCTCCAAATGAGGGATATGCAGAGGCATCTCGAAGACCTCGATAACCGGGGCAGAAGACGGAACCTAAGGATACGGGGGCTCCCTGAGACGATTGAGGGGGATCAACTCTTGCCCTCAGTAACTAGCCTGTTCAATGGCATAATGCATAGGCCGCAGCAGACACCGGTTGAATTTGAACGGATCCACCGTGCACTGAGACCCAAAGGAAAAGCCACTGAACCCCCCAGGGACGTGATTTGCTGTCTGGTGAACTACAAGGTTAAGGAAGACATCTTACGCCAGGCCAGGAGCATCCCGCAAATCGTCCATGAAGGAAAGACGGTACAAATCTTTCAGGATCTTTCTGGCATAACCCTACAGCACCGCAGAGACCTGAAGCCGCTCCTAGACACTTTACGTACCAGAAGCATACCGTACAAGTGGAAATTCCCCTTCTGCCTCGCGGCATCCTCGCAAGGGCGCTCGGCGTTCCTCAGAGTACCTGAGGATCTTCCCCAGTTCTGTGAAACCTTGAACATCCCCGTTGTGGAGGTACCGGAGTGGTATGCGGATTTTCGCCGCTCGGCTGTCCGTAGAGAACGCCAGCCTGAAGAACCTATGGAGACCCTGAATGCAGGACACAGGAGGAGACGGTCGCCTTCTGCCCCGACGTACCATGGCACCTCCCGCTATCACCGTCGGGAATTCAGTGCAGCAACCTCGCCCACCTCGAGAAGGGCCAGACGGGACCGTTAACAGGTCAGAGAAGCGCCTAATGTCACAGATGCCCAGCCACGTAGTTATGCCATGTTAGGCGAACAGTTATCTTTATCTTTATTAAAACAGAATAGTGAGTGCTTGTGCTCAACTGCTGACAACTTTCCTAAAACGGTCATCACAGGGTGAGATTTACTGCGTAAGCGCAGACCGTTAGGCCTTGTATGGAATCCGCCAATGGGACTGTATGCTCCCCCTTAGCGGCCTACCCCATGCCTAGAAGGATTGAGGTATGAGCGGCTGCCTACAACCCCCATAATGCCTTTAGCGCTGATTCCGGAAATGACCACCTGCCTTCCTGTTGGCAGCGGAAAGAACAAGTGCTCCCTGGTCAGCGCACCTCACAGTCCCTGTCTCAACAAAGGTAACAGGTCTTCAAGTTCCGGATTCCCACTATGCACTGAAGTCATGTTTCCCCCTGTGAGCCACCACCTTCTAAGAAGTTCGGGATGAGTTCATCCGATATACGGCTCAAATGCAGCATACACCGCAGTACACGTTTGTACCGGACCTAAAAACTAACGGCTAAGAAAAAATGACCACCATGTCCTACAGCCTTGCTTGCTTAATCTCCTGGGAACCCTGATACCACCAGACCGACCGGCCGATGGACTGCAGATCCCTAATACTGAAGGACATCCCACTTCACACTTTGATCTCAGAATAACAGCGGATACTCGAGCTATTGTGATCTTCTGGGAAATAAGGACACACAATGTAGCCGAAGATGCCTACTATCAAAGCCGCTGACTAACTACAGATGATTCCGCTAACCCCTTTTTCTTTACAGGTACGCCTCATAGAGTACTTTACCTGAGGCATCCACTACTGGCATGGACTGCATTTTGTCTAAATTCTAAAGTTCAACAAAGGTTTTTCAAAGGTATGTTCAGCCTTATACTGTAACGGTTAGTAGACTTAAGCATAGAATAGGTCTTAAGCTCATTTACTATACTATATAGATTATATCTTATGCTCAATCTCACACCCTGGAATCTTTGTTGCATATCCCCACAGACAATGCTGCGATTCCAGAGGTCTGAGTGACTCTTAACGAAACAAGAAAACATGACACCCTACCTTGAGCAAAGCACATACTGGTTGTTCTTCAGGGTCACTGAGGTGATTCAACCATCACCTCTTTTGCCCATCCCGTTGAACCCCAACGTCAATAGCTAGTGAACTATTAGTGTACCCCTCCTTCATTTAACTTTCATGGTCACGTGATGGCGGGGCCTACACCCCTCTCACTCACACACCACCTCATTCGTGTAAGGTCTACACCAACCCCCGCACAGCAACGGTGCAGTATAATAACCCGTTTCCCACGGGATAGGCACTGCACCCACACTGTACTTTTCCGATCCCTTTTCTAGACTCGAGAAGGCGGGATAATCAAGGTATTGATTATCTCCGTAATCTCTTCGGATAATCAAAAAACCCCCTTTTTTTTTTCTTTTTTTTTTTTTTGTGATTGATGGCTATGGATCTTAATCACGCACCAGATGATAAGGAGCTATCTCCCGCTCTTCTAAATCTTCGATCCATCAACATACGCGGTCTGAACACACCAGAAAAACGTTCCCTCTTACTTTCCTCTCTACACAAGTCCCGGACCCATATTGCTCTGATCCAAGAAACACATTTCAGAACAGACACAATTCCCAAATTACAGGACCGGCATTTCCCGACAATTTATCACGCATCTAATGATGAGGCCAAATCGAAAGGGGTGTGCATCCTCATATCTAAAAACTGCCCACTTATTGTTTCAGATACCCATAGAGACCCCCTTGGGAGATACATTTTCTTAAAAGGCACCCTACATGAGCAACCAATAACTATAGCAAACCTGTATGCTCCAAATTCGCGACAAGTCTCCTTTTTCCGCGACACTCTTCAGACACTCACGTCCTTTCGATCAGGTTTGTTAATACTTGGAGGTGACTTTAACGTCCCGTTAAACCCTAACCTTGATACATCCAATGGTCACTCTTCCCTCACATACAGAGCCCTTCGGGCCATAAAACAGCAACTGAGAGGCTTACTATTGCACGATACCTGACGTACTCTGTACCCTAATGAAAAAGATTTTACCTTTTACTCCCCACCACACTCTAAGTACTCACGGTTAGACTATTTTTTCATTTCCCAAGACGAACTACCAATGATCAAAAAATCCACCATTGAACCCTCGGTCCTATCAGATCACAGTCCCATATCATTGACTTTACAACTGCCTGCTAAAAGAATGCACTCCCCGATATGGCGTTTAGACAATTCCCTCCTATCCGACATTGCTGTTACAAACTCGATTTCCCATCAACTTACCAAGTACTTCATGGAAAATGGCGAGGGAGAGTCCACACCTGAAGTGGTATGGGCAGCCCACAAATGTGTGGTACGAGGCATACTCATCTCTGCAGCCGCACAACGCACCAAACTTCGAAAAGCAAAAATAGAGGAACTGACTAAACTTATCGTGCATTTAGAACAAAAACACAAGCAATCCTTAGCTTCTGAGGCACTTACTGGCCGCAAGCCAGAAATGATTTGTTAGCAGAACTACACAAACGATTAAAGCGCAAATACATTTTACAGCGGAAATGTTTTTATGAATTTGGTGATAAGTCAGGAAAGCTCCTCGCAAGAGCACTGCAGGCCAAGAGAGCAGCACATACCATACACACAATCAAAGACCCTTCTGGTATACGTCATGTTACCTCTGAAGCCATAGCACATCAATTTGTCCAATACTTCACAAAATTATATAACTTACGACCCCCCCATACGCCAAATTCCCTAGAGGATAGACAGGAAGCTATCAACCAATTCCTAGCCCAGTATGCCCCGACCCCACTCACAGCAGAGGACGCAGAGGCACTAGACTCTCCTCTAACGACAAAGGAGCTTACACTAGCTTTACAACAGATGAAACCAGGCAAAAGTCCGGGTCCAGACGGACTTACGGTAGGATACTACAAAGCCTTTACTGACATTTTAATCCCACCTCTAGCTAAAGCGTATAACAACTTCCCACCTTCCAGTATTGCTACCAGAGACACATTAGAAGCACACATCTCCCTTATCCCGAAACCAGGTAAAGATGAAACCATGGTCACCAACTATCGCCCTATCTCACTATTAAACGTAGATATTAAAATGTTTGCCAAAGCTATCGCCAATCGTCTATTACCTCTACTTCCCAAACTAATATCCACAGAACAGGTAGGTTTCGTCCCCGGTCGCGAGGCCCGAGACAACACCACTAAAGCGCTAAACGTACACCATTGGATCACTACCTCTAACTCCAAAGGCTTCCTCTTATCCCTCGACGCGGAGAAGGCGTTCGACAGGGTGGCATGGGACTTCATGGAAGCTACCCTGCGCTCCATAGGACTACCTTCACATTTACTCCAGATGATCATGATACTGTACTCCTCCCCCACAGCAAAAGTGAGGGTGAATGGTCGCCTGTCGAGCGCCTTCTCCGTGTCCAATGGTACTAGACAGGGATGCCCCTTATCCCCACTAATTTTCATTATCACTCTAGAACCACTCCTCTGCAAACTTAGGGACAACCCGAACATCAAAGGGTTGGAAATTGACAATAAACACTTTAAAATAGCCGCTTATGCGGACGATATCCTGCTGTTCCTCACTGACCCGCTCACTACCATCCCTAACCTACTTAAAGAATTTACTCACTTTAAATTTCTCTCTAACCTACAAATAAATTTTTCAAAGTCCAAAGCTCTAAACATATCTCTACCTGATGACATAGTCACACAATGTAAACTTAACTTCCCGATTGAATGGGAACCTCATGCGCTTACGTATCTTGGCATCAAAATACCCTCTAAATTGACAGACCTATATAAACTAAACTTTTTACCCATCTTACAAACCGTCCAAGCAGATCTACAAAAATGGAGCTCGGGACCGTTTTCCTGGTTCGGAAAGACGGCGATTCTAAAAATGAACATACTTCCAAGATTGCTCTACTTATTCCAAACCATCCCTATACAACTCCCTCCTTCCTTCTTTGGCATACTTAAGAGAACATGTAGGAATTTCGTATGGTCTTCCAAACAACCCAGACTGAACTGGAACAGATTGACGTCTCCTAAACTCCAAGGAGGCTTACACATACCAGATATACAAAAATATTATTGGGTTTGTCACCTCGCTAGGATAGTTGACTGGCACAATAACAGGCCTAACAAAGACTGGATACATGTAGAACATGCTTTTACCGCAATACCTCTAAATCTTTTACCTTGGATTAAGCAAAATAAAATACCTGATGGGGCTACACATAACCAATTCATCAATGCAACTCTAAACACTTTTAAAGCAGCCTGCAAACTACTCCAATTGACACCCACACCGGGTCCCTTGACACCTCTGGAAAACAACCCTGACTTCGTACCAGGAATACATACCAAGACCCCAACAACGGATATGAATCGCCCCAACCTTAAACTACACCAACTGTTCCAACAGGGTACTTTCATGTCTTTCCAGACCATGACTCGGACATTTCCAGACTACCACATTCCCTTTTATAAATACCTGCAGATACGCCACTTCGCTAATAGCATCCAACCTATTGCAGACTTACACAGAGATCTTACACCCTTTGAAAGCTTTTGCAATAACCCAGAGCCCCAAAGACACCTTATCTCGTCTATATATAAACTCTTATTCACATCACAAGAAATCAAATCTGATAGCCTGATTTTACAATGGGAAAGGGACTTACATCTAGACCTCACTGCAGAAGACTGGCAACACATCCTTACTCACATACACAAGGGTTCTCTCAATATCTCCACACAGGAAAACAGATATAAAATCTTTACAAAATGGTACAGAACTCCAGATAGGATACACAAATTCCACCCAAACCTTCCCCCCCTCTGCTGGCGTTGTCACGCATCCAGGGGCACTCTTCTACACATATGGTGGGACTGTCCCCTCATTCAAAACTACTGGATAGACATACATCGACTAATTTCACAGATTACGACTTACTCGCCTGATTTCACCCCGGCCCAATACCTGCTTCATCACACCTCACTTCCACAACACACCTACAAGAAATCTCTGGTTCTCCACCTCATCAACGCAGCTACCTTATGCATCCCTGTCCACTGGAGAGATACCTCCCCCCCTACTATTCAGGAATGGATCCAGAGAGTAGACAGAATAGCTGAAATGGAACACCTTATCCATCAATCCAATGACACACCATCCAAGTTTGAACATATATGGGCCTGCTGGACCCATTTCAAATCGACCCACATCCCGCACACTTCCACTGACCCCACCCCTCAAAGGACTGGGGAGACAGTGCACACACAATCGGCTGCTTAATCCATGGAATTATCTTTGGGCTTACATTGTTCTTCCATCATTCTTTCCCCCTTCCCCCTCCCTCGTAGGACCCTCTCTACCACCCAAGGGATCACTAATGATCTGAAGGATCCCTCGCTACTGTTCTGAGACCTGATAGGTTTCACAGTAACACCTTTTTTCAAGCTAACTAGGCAGACCCGACATGCTTTTGTCTCATATGTCCGCATATGTCCCACAATGGGCACAGATTGCTCCCAATAGGGGTGCCCAGAGGTGGAACTGAGCAAACAAGGTCGGTTAAGGATAAGGAAAGACTTTAGGAAAGAATGCAGAGGAATGGAGAAGGGTGCAAACGGGATGATAAGGAGAAGAGAAAGTAGGAATTGGAGATATGAATTAATTGAAAACAAAACAATATGCTTTAACAACGATTTTCATTTAAATTGATACTTTAAATTCCAATTATAACGACCTAAGTCACACCCTGATTTGGATGTAAATATAATTGCATTGTACTGACATAATTCACACCTTGCCTTAATTGTAGATGTAAATGCATTACTATCTATAGCGTCTGGGACGATAGCGTACTATGGTTTATTTATTTTTTTTATGTTTTTTTTTTTTTTTTTCATACCAAACTGGCAATGTATTTTAACGACAAGGGAATCTCACACAGATATAGTTTACCATAACTTAAGGCTTATTCCCCCGCTACGTAGGAAACCACCTACAAAATCTCTGAACGTAGCTCCCTTGTTCTTTTGTTCATACTATGTTATTGTACTTATAATGTCGTACAACATTCTGTACTGTTTTACTTGGCTATGGGCCAATATGTGACATTTACTTACATGCTTTCATTTCTGTAACCTATGTGTAAACCCAATAAAATTATACTTTAAAAAAAGGATGGTAAATGAGTGTCATGCAATCATGCAAAAATGTGGTGTGGGGTGAATAGGTAGAAAAACAAGAATAGCAGCACCCAGAATCTGTTTGGCAGATTAGGTAAAGCAAGACTGCCCCCAAACACCCAGAAATAAACAATGAAAAAAAAGTGTATGAGCCTTGAAAAAAAGGGAACCCTCTAGGTGCAACACATCACATGCACAAGCTACTTACCAGATGGCAAATCATAAGGGCAAAATTCCACACAGCCACACGTGTAAAACACAGAACTAAAACTGCAGCAGCGAACCTAGGGGAAATCCTGCTTACCAGACATCCAAATAAGGTGGGCAGATGTAGTGGAGTGCAGACAGGCTCCTACAGGAACGGCGTAGACACGTCCTGGCCACTCAAGCCCAAGCTCAGCAGTGCATATAAGGTAAAAACAGCCAATAGTGTAATACTGTATAATCCGGTTTTATTAAAATAGAGTAACACTTACATTAGATGAAGATAAAAGGCGAAAAATAGAGCCGGCCGGCACTCAAACACACTCCCGTCCTCACAGGGCAACCGTGGTGACGTCAGCACGTTTGCCCTGTGAGGACGGGAGTGTGTTTGAGTGCCGGCCGGCTCTATTTTTCGCCTTTTATCTTCATCTAATGTAAGTGTTACTCTATTTTAATAAAACCGGATTATACAGTATTACACTATTGGCTGTTTTTACCTTATATGCACTGCTGAGCTTGGGCTTGAGTGGCCAGGACGTGTCTACGCCGTTCCTGTAGGAGCCTGTCTGCGCTCCACTACATCTGCCCACCTTATTTGGATGTCTGGTAAGCAGGATTTCCCCTAGGTTCGCCGCTGCAGTTTTAGTTCTGTGTTTTACACGTGTGGCTGTGTGGAATTTTGCCCTTATGATTTGCCATCTGGTAAGCAGCTTGTGCATGTGATGTGTTGCACCTAGAGGGTTCCCTTTTTTTCAAGGCTCATACCCTTTTTTTTTCATTGTTTATTTCTGGGTGTTTGGGGGCAGTCTTGCTTTACCTAATCTGCCAAACAGATTCTGGGTGCTGCTATTCTTGTTTTTCTACCTATTCACCCCACACCACATTTTTGCATGATTGCATGACACTCATTTACCATCCTTAGTTGCTATGCTGACATTGGATGATATATGATCACACATGATTATTTTGTGTTGAGTGTTGCACCTATTGTTTGTATTTGGAGTGCCTTTTACTATCAGGATTACGCTATGTTTTTGTTATATATTTTTGAATAAAACCTCTATGAACTGGACACACGGGACAAGTGCGTTTACCCCGATTCATCAGGATCATCTAAAGGCCCAGGCTGGGTTTAAGCCACTTGCCCCTATTTGGCTTACTTCTGGTAAGCACAATATTTTGGTGTTTTCCAGTTCCATTGTCGTTTCATCACTTACCATTTTGGATCAACTTTCACGTTGTTCACTTACGATTGGTCTACTTCCTTCATATTGTGGACATTCATAGGGGACTACACGGACTATACTAAAGATTACACAATTTTTAGTGTTTATATCATTTTAGCGCGGTTTTTGTTTATTATTTTACCAAATTGTAAAAAGTCCTCTGGTCTTTAGGAAGCCAAATGGTCAGGGGCTGAAGTGGTTAAAGCCAGCCACATATCCTTGAATACTTAGCAAAGAGCCCAAACTGCAATCACCAAAGCAGAAGTCAAATTAGGTCAGGTTCATTAGTCCCTCAGAGCCATCATAACTAAAAGTCCATTCAGCATACCCCCCAGAGAACCACACGTTCACCACCTTTATCTACCTAGTAACAGTAAAATAATATATATATATGCCTTGCCCAGAAGATATTTGTGAATTTTAAACAAGACATTAAAGGGGTTGTAAACCCTTGTGTTTTTTTACCTTAATGCACCCTACACATTAAGGTGAAAAAACATCTGGAAGTGACCGCCCCCCCCAGCCCCCCAGTTTTAATTACCTGAGCCCTGGAATTTCCCACGGCGGAGACATGCTGTCCTTCTGCCCAGGGTTCCTGGCTCTTGATTGTATCGATTGATAGCAGCGCAGCCATTGGCTCCCGCTGCTGTCGATCAAATCCAATGACGCAGGCGCTGGGTGGGGCCAAGTCCTACATTCGGCTTCTATGGACGCTGAATGATGGACTCAGGAGCTCGCCCGCAAGGTAACCCCCCTGGGAGAGAGCTTCTCCTAGGGGGTTATACCATGCAGAGTGGAGCCATGAGAGCTGCCGAGGGACCCCAGAAGTCGAGGATCAGGGCCACTCTGTGCAAAACAAACTAAACAGTGGAGGAAGGTATGATATGTTTGTTACTTTTTTTTTTAATTAAAAAATCTAAGCTTTACAATTACTTTAAATTAGAAAATCAATCCAAACTTGATATTTCATTTTTATTGTGTGCTAGAATGTGGAACCACCAGCTCTTTCAAATGGTTGTTAAAGTATACTTTTGCTTCCTGCCTGCCTAAAAAAACTCCTGGGTGGTGCATTATGCACATTTTGATACTGCCTAATAGTGTTTTGCCTCCTTCACAACTCCATTAGCTTATCAGAATGCTTTGATGAAGGGTCCTTAGCCGAATCGCGTCAGGGTATAGCCTGTACCCGTGTACCCATGTAACCAATAAAGGACTTTTATTCAAGAGCATCCGAGTTGCCAGCCCTTTTCGATTCAAGTACTGATCTTCTGTAGGGAAGATCTAGAGCCTGGAGTCGTGAGTCAGAGCTAGAGCTCTCCATTTCATGCTCCCTGCTTATTTGCTGAATGGAGAGCTCTAGCTCTGATTCACAGAGGGTGTGTTGGACCCATACAGGCAGATTGTTGCTTCCACACAGCATGCTGGCAGGGGCTACATAGGCTGTGGCTGCTTTCCACAGATGACAAATTGTAAATGTTTGCACATCTTTTTTTAATGTACTGTACCTGAAATGTATTTAGATTATTTAAGACAAGTTAACTTTATGGGAACTTTATATCTAGCCTCCTCCACCTATTGGTTGGTGAGAAGGGGTGCAGACAGTGGGGGGGGGGGGGTGGATATATGGCAAACGGGTTGAGGTAAGGTGCCTGGCTCATTTAATATAGTGGAAGAGGAATGGGAGAACCTCCCATATGTATCATCCTGTGAGAAGATAATTGCAGGTCCTGGTACGTAGCATGTTTTACCACTTGCAAACTATGGGGCCCTATGGTCTTCTTTATTGCAAGCTATTACGTCCTCTCCTGATTTGCCTTCCCTTTTATCTCCCCTTTCACAGGATTTCTCCATGCTCTGGGTTCCATATAGGAATAATTTTCATCTACCCCCTTCTGGGTATTAACTTGTTTATTATGTGATCTCAGCATTTGATGTTCTATTAAATTAGAGCATCGTGTGTGTATGTTTGGGGACTGCTGACCATCAGTCATTTGTTGGTTTAAAAAGGAAATGATTATATTTTTTCACATCTTACAGTAATTATATACTTTATTGTATCATAGATTAAGTGAAACCTGTATTGCAAACTCTATGGAACTGTATGATTGCTGTGAAACCTTTTTTACCCTTGGTCCTGATGAAGTGTATTTATCTACTAAATGTGATGACTGCATTTTGCTGCTGGTTAAATAGGATATCCACTATGTTTAACCCATATTACTGGTCAGTGGTCACTAGTAATAGTGTAATAACAAACATACAGTATGTAATACATAAGTTGAATGAATAAAATAGATTTTTTTTTTATATAAGTATGTGGTTGGTATGTATTATATCTTGGGAGCTACCTTTGAAAATCACTTCATGATAAGAGTTTATCAAAACCCTAACTATTTTAGGATTGGTAGCACCTAGGACCTGCATGAGTGTCCTCTAACAAAAAACTCCCATTGATAAAATAATAAGTAACACAGATCTTGTTTCTCCCACTGTCAGCTACTGGTCAGTGAAAGAAGGAACAGCAAACTCATGCTCAACTCTTTGTCGCTCTGCTCTCCCCTCCTATCGGCATGCTTCTTGTTACCACATGATCACAAGGGGTTTGCAGGTTAAATCCATGTACCTCCAATATTTGCATTTAATAAGATATATTAAATGATGCATTAGAGATTCAACAAAACTTGTGTCTTTTACAACTGTCTTGAATTCAGCTTTACTGCTTTTTACTTTTGAAGGTACTAGCTTTTTTAATAATAATAAACTATTTTAGGGTTCATGCACATGGGTAGTTTTTCTAAACAAATGTGGTAAAACCTATATGCTCGTAGGGATTACTATTGCTGGCTATATGTGAGGTCCAAAGAGGGACCACTTGGGTGCTGGAGTAAAAAAGTAGCAGGAGTCTGCAGCTTATTTTAGTCTGACAACAGAGGAGTTGCCATGTGCACAATGCATATTGTGTCCACGTTCTTGGAATAGCAGTTCTATTGGTGACATTTTCCAAATTATGCCTCCATGTCCACATACCCATATTGCATCCTCTTAGCTTTAAAGATGAGATTACAATACAATAAAAGGAAAGCACATTTAGAAAAGTACAATAGTTTGTAAGTGCAGCCAAAAGCAAAAGAAGTTTTTAAATTAGGATTGGGTGGTAAGAGTTATGCCGTGTACCAGTGGCGACTGGTGAAGTTTTAGGATTGGGGGGCGCCAGACCCCGCCCTTCCTTTTGACCCCTCCCACTTGGCGAAAATGGGCGTGGTTTCAGCGAAATAGTGGGCGTGGCTCTAAGGTGGTGTGGTTAGCGTCTGAGATGAACAAGGGATGGAGGGAGAGGGACAGCAGGCCCAGATCCTACACAACAATAGAAATATGTGTATTCTAGAAAGTTTAACAATCAGCAGATAAAGATACTCCAAACACCTGGTATTAGCACTTCAATCATCCCGGCACCATGGTTGTTATGGTGTCAGGATGATTGAAGCGCATTATTTCTATTATTACATTGTAATATAAAATTAAATCATTCAACTCACCATAATGCAGAATCAGTGGGAGCCCCGAGTGTGTCACTAGCCATGTCGCCTACAACCAGATGCCATCAGGCTTCCCCAGCAGTTCGTCCTTACATCAGGTGCCCCCAGCGGAGTCCCTCCTTACATGCAGCCTGTGTCACATCAAATGCAGCCTCTGTCACATCAAATGCAGCCTCTGTCACATAAAATGCAGCCTCTGTCTCCCCAAATGCAGCCTCTGTCCCCCCCAAATGCAGCCTCTGCCCCCCCCCCCAAATGCAGCCTCTGTCCCCCCCAATGCAGCCTCTGTCTCCCCCAAATGCAGCCTCTGTCCCCCCCCCAAATGCAGCCTCTGTCCCCCCCAAATGCAGCCTCTGCCCCCCCAAATGCAGCCTCTGCCCCCCCCCCAATGCAGCATGCCTGTGTCCCATTACATGCAGCATGCCTATGTCCCATTAAATGCAGCATGCCTGTGTCCCATTAAATGCAGCATGCCTGTGTCCCATTCAATGCAGCCTCTGCCCCCCCCCCAAATGCAGCATTCCTGTGTCCCATTAAATGCAGCCTCTGCCCCCCCCAAATGCAGCCTCTGTCCCCCCCAAATGAAGCATGCCTGTGTCCCCCCCAAATGAAGCCTCTGCCCCCCCCCAAATGCAGCCTCTGTCCCCCCCAAATGCAGTCTCTGCCCCCCCCAAATGCAGCATTCCCATGTCCCATTAAATGCAGCCTCTGTTCCCCCAAATGCAGCATCTGTCCCCCCCAAATGCAGCCTCTGTCCCCCCCCCCCAATGCAGCCTCTGCCCCCCCCCAAATTCAGCCTCTGTCCCCCCAAATGCAGCCTCTGCCCCCCCAAATGCAGCCTCTGTCCCCCCCAAATGCAGCATGCCTGTGTCCCATTACATGCAGCATGCCTATGTCCCATTAAATGCAGCATGCCTGTGTCCCATTAAATGCAGCATGCCTGTTTCCCATTAAATGCAGCCTCTGCCCCCCCCCCCCAATGCAGCATTCCTGTGTCCCATTAAATGCAGCCTCTGTCCCCCCCAAATGCAGCCTCTTTCCCCCCTAAATGCAGCATGCCTGTGTCCCCCCTCCAAATGAAGCCTCTGTCCCCCCCCAAATGCAGCCTCTGCCCCAGCCAAATACAGCCTCTGCCCCCCCCAATGCAGCCTCTGGCCCCCAAATGCAGCCTCTACCCCCCAAAATTCAGCCTCTGCCCCCCCAAAATGCAGCCTCTGCCCCCCCAAAATGCAGCCTCTATCCCCCCAAAATGCAGCCTCTGTCCCCCCCAAATACAGCCTCTGTCCCCCCACAACACAGCCTCTGTCCCCCCCAAATGCAGCCTCTGCCCCCCCAAATGCAGCCTCTGTCCCCCCCAAAATGCAGCCTCTGTCCCCCCCAATGCAGCCTCTACCCCCCCCCCCCCAAAATGCAGCCTCTGCCCCCCAAAGCAGCCTCTGTCCCCCCCAAAATGCAGCCTCTGTCCCCCCCAATGCAGCCTTTGTCCCCCCATGCAGCCTTTGTCCCCCCAATGCAGCCTCTGCCCCCCCCAAAATGCAGCCTCTGCCCCCCCTTAATGCAGCCTCTGTCCCCCCCCAAATACAGCCTCTATCCCCCCCAAAATGCTGCCTGTCCCCCCAATACAGCCTCTGCCCCCCCCACGTGCAGCCTCTGTCCCCCCAAATGTAGCCTCTGTCCCCCCCATTCTCAACACAGTGGTACTTACCTTCAGTCTTCTGCGGTGTCCTCCTCCTCACACATACAGCAGCATTCTTCCTGTTTCCTCTGTCGGGCGCAATGAGAGAGAGAATCAGGAAGTGACATCTGACTCAGGGCAGATGTCAATCAAATCTGAAGCGCCGAGTAGCTTCCGCCCGGCGCCTATAGTATCTATTACTATGGCCGGGCGGAAGCTACTCGGCGCTTCAGAAAACGCCACAAGGTGGGCTAAACGCCCGCAAATGCAGTGCCACGTCTGCAATCTCGTGATTGCATAGATGTGGCGCTTCCTATAAGTGCACTGTGTCCGGCGTCGCACTGTGTCTGGCGTCCGAACACAGTGCACTTAAGGACCTTTTTTTTTTTTTTTAAAGGGGCAGTAATAAAAATTTTTTTTTTACTTTTTTTTTCTGCCTGGAGGGGGGGCGGCGCCCAGGCGCCCCCTATGGATGGGCCGCCGATGCCGCGTACACACGAACAGACTTTGCCCGGCGGACGGGAATTCGTCAAACAATTCGATTGTGTGTGGGCTCCTGCGGACTTTGTTTTCTCAAAAGTTGGACGGACTTAGATTTGAAACATGTTTCAAATCTATCCGACGGACTCGAGTCCGGTCGAAAAGTCCGCTCATCTGTATGCTAGTTAGACGGACAAAAAGCCACGCTAGGGCAGCTATTGGCTACTGGCTATGAACTTCCTTGTTTTAGTCCAGTCGTACGTCATCACGTACGAATTCAGCGGACTTTGGTTGATTGTGTGTAGGCAAGTCCGTTCATTCAGAAAGTCCGTCGTAAAGTCCGTCGAAAAGTCCGCCGGGCAAAGTCTGCCGTAAAGTCCGCTCATGTGTACGCGGCATAACTGTCAAGTTATTATTGCTCTAATAGGATCAAAACTTGTGATGGTTTATCAATACACAACACTGGGGATGAGCTTGATGTTCGGGTCGAACATACGTTCGACTCGAACATCGGGTGTTCGCCCGTTCACCGAAGAGTGAATATTACGGGGCATTTGCGTCAACTTCGAGCGCCACTGAACACCCCATAATGCACTGCGAGATCGCAGTGCAGTGCTGCATGATGACTGACAAAATCATGCACCTGACCTGCATGCTTTGGCCAATTCCAGCACCCTCTGCTAAGAGAGACATAATTGGCCAAAGGCAGGGTGCCTCTGGCCAATCATGGCTCAGGGGGATATTGTTGGTGTGGACGGAGAGAGAGCTTGATTTAGATTAAGCAGGCAGGTTATTCAGTTAGTGCCAGTGTATTTGATATATATACAGTATCTCACAAAAGTGAGTACACCCCCTCACATTTTTTGTAAATATTTTATTATATCTTTCATGTGACAATACTGAAGAAATGACACTCTGCTACAATGTAAAGTAGTGAGTATACAGCTTGAATAACAATGTAAATTTGCTGTCCCCTCAAAATAACTCAACACACAGCCATTAATGTCCAAACCGCTGGCAACAAAAGTGAGTACCCCCTAAGTTAAAATGTCCAAATTGGGCCCAAAGTGTCAATATTTTGTGTGGCCACCATGTTTTTCAGCACTGCCTTAACCCATTTGGGCATGGAGTTCACCAGAGCTTCACAGGTTGCCACTGGAGTCCTCTTCCACTCCTCCATGATGACATCACAGAGCTGGTGGATGTTAGAGACCTTGCTTTCCTCCATCTTCCATTTGTCCCACAGATCCTCAATAGGGTTTAGGTCTGGCGACATGCTTGGCCAGTCTATCCCCTTTACCCTCAGCTTCTTTAGCAAGGCAGTGGTCATCTTGGAGGTGTGTTTGGGGTCATTATCATGTTGGAATACTGCCCTGCAGCCCAGTCTCCAAAGGGAGGGGATCATGCTCTGGTTCAGTATGTCACCGTACATGTTGGCATTCATGTTCCCTCAATGAAATGTAGCTCCCCAGTGTTGGAAGCACTCATGCAGCCCCAGACCATGACACTCCAATCACCATGCTTGACTGTAGGCAAGACACACTTGTCTTTGTACTCCTCACCTGGTTGCCGCCACACACGCTTGACACCATCTGAACTAAATAAGTTTATCTTGGTCTCATTAGAGCACAGGACATGGTTCCAGTAATCCATGTACTTAGTCTGCTTGTCCTCAGCAAACTGTTTGCGGGCTTTCTTGTGCATCATATGTAGAAATAGCTTCCTTCTGGGATGACAGCCATGCAGACCAATTTGATGCAGTGTGCGGCGTATGGTCTGAGCACTGACAGGCTGACCCCCCACCCCTTGAACCTCCACAGCAATGCTGGCAGCATTCATACATCTATTTCCCAAAAAAAACTCTGGATATGACGCTGCGCATGTGCACTCAACTTCTTTGGTTGACCATGGCGAGGCCTGTTCTGAGTGGAACCACAGCTGTATGGTCTTGGCCACCGTGCTGCAGCTCAGTTTCAGGGTCTTGGCAATCTTCTTATAGCCTAGGCCATCTTTATGTAGAGCAAAAACATTTTTTTCAGATCCTCAGAGAGTTCTTTGCCATGAGGTCCCATGTTGAACTTCTAGTGACCAGTATGAGAGAGTGAGAGCGATAACACCAAACTTAACACACCTGCTCCCCTTTCACACCTGAGACTCTGTAACACCAAAGAGTCACATGACACCAGGGAGGGAAAATGGCTAATTGGGCCCAATTTGGGCATTTTCACTTAGGGCTATACTCACTTTTGTTGCCAGCGGTTTAGAACATTAATGGCTGTGTGTTGAGTTATTTTGAGGGGACAGCAAATTTACACAATAAAATATTTACAAAAACGTGAGGGGTGTACTCACTTTTGTGAGATACTTTATATACTTTGCATCCAGTGTAGCCTATATCTACAGTGCATTCCATTGTGCGCTGTTTCCAATACACTTATGCCCCGTACACACGGTCGGATTTTCCGATGGAAAATGTCCGATCGGAGCGTGTTGTCAGACATTCCGACCATGTGTGTGCTCCATTGGACATTTTCCATCGGATTTTCCGACACACAAAGTTTGAGAGCAGGCTATAAAAAAATTTCCGACAACAAAATCCGATTGCGTCAATTCCGACCGTGTGTGGCCATTTCCGACGCACAAAGTGCCACGCATGCTCAGAAGAAATGCTGAGACGGAACAGCTCGGTCTGGTAAAATTAGCGTTCGGAATGGATACAGCACTTTCGTCATGCTGCAATGTCAAAAATAGTTTAATGCAGCGCACTCTCTTCTTCTTTATAATGTGAGAAGAATGAAGTAGTTTTGCTGCTCATATTCACACAAACTTCTCACAAACGTATTTCTTTATTATTTATTGTGGTTCCCTCAATATATTTAGATTTCTCACATCTGACCAAATTTGTTTTGGGTTTTTTTTGTTTTATTCCAGGCTGGTTTTGTATTTTTTGGGGGGTTTGTTTTTTTTTCAAGGCTGTGTTTTTATTGTTGTTTTTGTTGTGTTTTACTCTATAATATTTTTGTGTGTGTTTTGTGTGTCAAGTTACCACAACATCATTGATATCTTGTATTATTTAATCTGTAGGAGATTGTTTGGTGTTGGTGTCTCTTCTTAATTTCACATTGTATATTCGAAATGTACCTGCCTACTCACAAACAAACTGTCCTTTTTGAATGAAAACACACATAGCCGAGTATAATTGAACAATAAATTCCTAGAGGGAGGCAACGCTGGAGAAACAGCTGAAATGGGTGAAGCCTTTGGCCCCCAGGGCACACATCAACTATTTTCAAGCAAAATTGGTGGCCTGAGGAGTCCATATCTAAGGGAGTGCAGTCTGGTCCAGAAGTCCCAGAGATCTGGAAAGCAGCAGATGACATCGGTGTCCCCAGGCTGTGGTCATACAAGAGCCTGCATCTTTTGCCAGACAAGACTGAACCCAGGGCCATCACTCTCTGGTCTTCCTTCCACGCTACCTTCCACGCTGTGGCTGTGGTGGTGGAGTTGTGGCAGCAGGAGGTGGAGGAGGAGGGGCCAACTCACTCAGGTGGGTATTGGGTGTTAATTCACCACTCACCCCCTTACTTAGGACTTTATAAAGCAGGTCCTCACATAGCTTGCGTTGACCCTCCTGCATGCCCTGCAGTTTTGTGGCAGCCATGCAGGCAAAGGCCTCTTCAGGAGTGGGTAAGGCTCTGAGGCATGCAGAAGCCTTCTGAATGAGCCTGAGCAGTGAATCCTGCATGTGAGTTGCCTTCCTCGCTCTTTTGCATGGAAGGCGGAGGGGAGGAACCTGCGATTCGGTCAGGCTGCGACTGGTCCCAGGCTTCTCCTGGCTGACACTTAGCCCGGCTCCTACTGGCTGCCACTAACCCCCGCTTCCTCCTGGCTGCCACATTCCACAGCCTCCTCCTGTGTGCCACATTCCAGAGCCTCGTCCTGGCTGAGGTCTTCCTGTGTATGAAAATGGAACATAGTTTTAGTTTTTTATTCATCAATCACACACAATTTTCACCTCCTGACTGTTGCAAATTGAATGTTAACTAATATAACAGACTATCATTCTGAGCCTAGCATTTTTCATTCTTGTCCCAATTTTTTGTGCCCACTACTGTCTATTGATATGTAAAACACTTTATGAAATCAGCAATTAGTGATCAATAATAACATCTATTAAACATCATTTATTTATTGACCAGAAATCTTTAGAACAATGCTATACCTGACTCCATCTGGGCTCCTCCACTTCTTCCTGGCTGGAAGGCCCAGGTTGGACATCGGAAGCCTCAGCTGGGGTGGAAGATGCGGGGGGAAGGAAGAGTGGAAGGAAGGGTTGAGAGGGATTCCCTGACTTCAGTGTGGTCTGACAGAAATCGCAGTCTCTCATAGTACCACAGCCTGGGGACATCAACGTCATCTGCTGCAGCTCCAGATCTCTGGGAATCCGTGACCTTCTTGCGCTCCCTAAGATAAGTGCTCCTCAGGCCACCAATTTTGGTTTTTAAATAGGGGATGGTTGCCGTGGGGACCACCGGCGTCACCAACTCCAGCAGTTTCTCCAGCGCTGCCTGCCTCTTTTGTTTATTATTATAATGAGGATGTCTCACCTGCCACAGACAGGGCAGCTCCCTGTATTTGTCTATGAACAGGGGGAGGAAATTGTGGTCGTTGAAGCCATCCATTTTCTCTGCAACACAAGAGAAACCCTAATGTCAGGCGAAACTCTGCTAATATAGTTACAATATAGGCCTCAATTTAGAAGCAGTATAGGCCCAAGTTTAGATCTTACCTTCGTTTTCACGATCGGCACCTCCGATACTCCTTCCTCCGTTCACAGATCGTACGTACTACGCACGCGTGTTATGCTTTATAGACACTGCGCATGCGTGTAACTCCGCACGCCCCTGATGTTCTTTCTTGTCTATTCCCCACCTCTTCTCGTTCGGCGCAGTGGGGGAAGAGCACATGGTGGAGACAAAGCAGGTGCGTGCTAATTATAGTAACGAGGAGGAGGGGGAGGAAAGCCCGGAGCCTGAAACGTCCCGATCCAGAAGGAGATTTAAAGGCATCAAATATGTTCTTTGGGGAGATGTTGGAGATGGTGGACATCCTAAAGAGGGCCGACTATGACGGGAAGTATGGACCTTACCCCAACCGCAATGTCAGAAAGGCCAAGATCATGGTGAAAGTAGTCAAGAGTCTGCACCGGAATTCCGGGGTACGACGATCGAAAGATCAGCTCAGGAGGCGGTGGTCGGACCTCAAATTAAGAGAGCATGAGCAGTACAGAAAGATCCTGAGAGTGCTGCAAAAAAGTAAGTAGTTGTGCTGTGTTCCTATTCTTTTTATGTTTATTACGTTCGTGCTGCTACATGTGCTTTTCTTTACTGTTATCCAGTTTAAAATGTCAACTTTCATGCTCATGGGCACATTATTCGTTCGTATCAAACATAGTTAGTTTGGCCATATGCAATTGCCATCATTTTTTGGGGCCTACTTGTGTGAAAAGAATTGGGTTGTGTAGGTGTGTTTGTAACTAGAATGAAATGCCAACTAGATTCTGTGTAAGGAGAGGACACTCAGCAGCAGTTTTCACATCTGGACGCTGGAGCACTAGTGTGGGACCTCAGAACACCCTTTTTATTAGGGGGCCCACACAGGTGCTCCAGTATATACTATAGGGGTGATATAGATGAGAAGCTGCGCTGACCCCAAAACAAATGTAGGTGAACAATGTGGTGAAAAGCAGCTAGCACACAAACAAACCAAGTCGCATCAAATGTATATCAAATACGTGCAGCGCTAAACCAAAACTCAAAACATGTATCAAACAAAAATAAATAAATCGGTGACTTTAAAGGAACTATAAGTAATGTGAATCAACACAATCAAAACTTGTGAGGTGTATATGAATGTCCAAATGTAATGTGTTAAGCTCTGCAGCCAGAGTCCATAAATATAAATAGAAGGAGTCTTCTCAAACAGAGGGGGTGCTTGGAAACAGGATGTTGACTGAAAACTGGAATGCACAACAACCACAGGCAACACGTCATAAACATCTAGAGTTAGGTACTCTTACCGGATCCAGTAGGACGTGTCTGCCATATAACAGTACGTCTGTCAGAGCTTGTGGAGGTGGCCTCCTGTGAAATCTCCCCAGATGTTCTCCCTTCGGTCACGATCTCCGATAGGCAAGGTTGTCACTTGGGTCTTGGTCACCGATAACCAGGATAGTCACAGGTGGGGGTAGTCAGCTCACTCGCACACTCTCCGATTCCAGGCAGGTTCAAAAGGTTAGAATAAACCAATCATGGATGAAGTCAAGGAGAAAAAAGAGAAAAAAAAAAGGGGCTCCACATGGCGTAGGTCAAAAAATAAAGGGATTTATTGAATAAAAAGCCTTACAGAGTAAAAAGTGATCACTGAATAAAATGGTGGCAACGTGGGAAGCTAAAACGTCCTACGCGTTTCGACTAAAAAGCCTTCAAGATCGGTGTAGCGGTGTGTCAGACTGATCGCAGCAATCGGCTCCACCGATCGCCATGATGCACGCCCCCGGGGACATTTTAGCACATTTGGACATTCTGCTATTACCTATCAAGATAATAATAGAATACAAAAACCTTAAACAGTACCATTTGAAAGTATACAGGCAGGCCTTTGCACTACATGCTTAGGGGAATTCATCCATAAATCTGACCACAAAAGAGATGGGTATAGTGTGTATGGGTTTGGCAAAGTCAGCAGATAGATGATTGAGGATAGATAGAGAATTGGTATCAGCAGACTTAGCAGTTGGGGGGAGGGAGGGTTAAAAATGATTTGGGGACCCCCAAAAAAAGCCTCTGGCACTCTGCCTGAATTTAAAGCACAAATCACATTTCAAAAACATTTTAGGGGGTGTTTGGGGTAAAGCACTACGATGGAGCTGACAATATACATTGTTAAGTGACTACATGAGGTGAATATAGGGCCAGGAGACCATGCTGGGGAGGTAAGTGAAGGCAAATATGTATGAAGGACAAAAAAATCATTACATAAAAATCCAGCATGCATGGGGACAAAGGGGACATTCACAGCATATTACAATCATGGTAAATAGGGAATGAGGAAAGAAATACAATATATTATCAAACATTAAATACAATAAAATGTGATGTTAAAGGATAAAAATCTTACCTTAATATACTCCTTCTGCAGGACCTGGATGATGGCAGAACAGGTCTCTGGGATAATGATCCCCAGAGCCTGGGGGAGATGCCTGTCGAGAACTTCAAGTCCTGCAGGCTTTTCCCTGTCACCAAGTACCGCAGGGTGGCGACGAGCCTCTGCTCCGGAGTGATGGCTTGCCTCATGCAGGTATCCTGCCTGCTGATATAGGGGGTCAGCAAAGCCAACAAACGGTGAAATACGGGGTCTGTCATCCAGAGAAAGTTCCTGAAATCATCAGGATTATTCTCACGGATCTCACGGAGCAAAGGCATATGACAGAACTGGTCATGCTGAAGCAACCAATTCTTGGTCCATGAACTCCTCCGCACCCTGTTCATGGACTGGACTTGTGTCAAGGTCAGGACCCCAACACCAAGCCCCCGCACAGCACAAACTCTATGAGGAGTACGTATACGCAACATGGCTAGAAAATGGTTGGCTGCTCAGAACGAAGTAACAGAATGCACTGAAGAACAGCAAGGCCTGTGAAGAGCGACCTGAAAAACAGTAACGAACAAACAAGAACACAAAGACAAGTCACGCGTAGCTTGCCGCACGCACTGAATAGCAGATACAAACCCACAAGCACAAACTGAACAGCAGAAAACGATCTGAAAACCACGAGTCTGAAAAAGCGTGAATCGTCTCTCACCAAACTTTTACTAACACGAGATTAGCAAAAGGAGCCCAAAGGGTGCCGCGCTTGGTTCTGAACTGGCCTTTTCTAGTCTTGTCGTACGTGGTGTACGTGACCGCATTATTGGCGATCGGAAATTCCAACAACTTTGTGCGACCGTGTGTACGCAAAACAAGTTTGAGCCAACATCCGTTGGAAAAAACCTAGGATTTTGTTGTCCGAATGTCCGATCAATGTCTGACCGTGTGTACAGGGCATAACAGTTGCTAATACAGTGCAGGCGGTGTACACAGTATCTAATACAGTGCAGCCGTAGTAGTTTCTACTACTTTTTTGGTTGTGTACACAGTATCTAATACAGTGTGTACAGTGTCTACTACACTTCTGGTGGTGTACACAGTATAAAATACAGTGCAGCCGTAGTACAGTTGCTAATACAGTGCAGGCGGTGTACAAAGTATCTAATACAGTGTGCACAGTTTCTACTACACTTCTGGTAGTGCACACAGTACACAATACAGTGCAGCCATAGTATAGTTGCTAATACAATGCAAGCAGTATACACAGTATCTAATACAGTTTGTACATTTTCTACTACACTTCTGGTGGTGTACACAGTATAAAATACAGTGCATCCGTAGTACAGTTGCTAATGCAGTACAAGTGGTGTACACAGTATCTAATACAGTGTGTAGAGTTTCTACTACACTTCTGGTGCTGTACACAGTATCTAATATAGTGTAGTGTGGTGTTGCAAAACAAAATATACATCATGTCCGGAAGGCCACCAAGAAGGGGTGGCCTTCCGGAGGCAGATGCTTACAGGCCACTAAAAGAGGGCAAGCAGCCTCTGTGTCTACAGTCAACAGTGCTGGTCATGGACATGGTGCATCCTCTGCAGGTGGCCGTGTGGCACGTTTGTCCTTTTTTTCTGCTGCTGGCCCTGCTATTGAGCCAGAACATGCAGAAGAGTTGGTGGAGTGGATAACAAAGCTGTCCTCATCCTCCTCATCCTCTGTCACCCAAGCTCAGAGTAGTTTGCCTTTCAATGCAGCTGCCAAAATGGCCTATTCCACCAGCTCCTTGTCCATAGTCACTCCTTCTGCAGCCCCACCATCATGCATGGAGGAGTCCCCAGAACTATTCGACCATAGAGGATGCGCAGCAATTTGAAGGCTCTGATGTTGGTTCCCAGGTTTGAGAAAGGGAGTAACGTGAGCCTAGAGAGAGGGGGTGCCCAAGAAGGACAAGAAACTGGCAGTCATGTTCCCCCAGCAGCAGCATAAAGCCAAGTTTGCTCCAGTGACGAGGAGTTAGGAGATGATGAGGTCACTGACTCTACTTGGGTGCCTGAGAGAAGAGAGGAGGAGGAAGAGGCACAACTCCAACGAGGCAGGATGTCCTCTAGGGGGCAGTTTAAGGGCTAATTCATCACACCGCAGAGCTCTGCAGGTGCAGGGCGCTGCTGATTCCCTGTTTTTAAAAGTTCCTTGGTGTGGGCCTTTTTGTACACGTGTGCAGCAGATCGCACCATTGCTGCTTGCAACCTATGTCTGAGGCAGATCAAGCATGGCCAGAACAGCAGCCACTTGGGCACCACATGCTTGACTAGACATATGACGACCTGCCATGCAGTCAGGTGGCAACAGCACTTGAAAGACCCACATCAAAGAAAAAGTCAGACTCCGCCTTGCTCCTCATCTGGGATCTCCATCCCCACTATACCTCAAGTCCTCTCAAAAACCTGCACTGAGAGGAATGAAGGTATAGAAATAAGTGTCCCAAGTACTTGCAGCCAATCTGCTAGCAGTACACCACCATCTGATTTTAGCAGGCAAATTTCCCTACCCCAGTTGCTGAATCGTAAAAATAAATTTGGTCCCAGCCATCCACATGCTCAGCGTCTGAATGCTAGCTTGGCCAAATTGCTAGCACTGCAACTGCTGCCTTTTCAGCTGGTAGACTCTGCACCCTTTCGTGAATTTGTGGAATGTGCTGTACCTCAGTGGCAGGTTCCAAAACGCAATTTCATTTCACTGAAGGGCATTCCAGCTCTCTACTGCATGTGGAAGGCAATGATTTGGCCTCATTGGACAGGACGGTCAGCAGTATGGTGCATATTACTGCTGACTCATGGTCCAGCAGGCATGGGCAGGGACGTTACCTTTCCTTCACAGCACACTGGGTAACTCTGCTGGCAGCTGGGAAGGATGCAGGACAGGGTTCAGTATTGTTGGAGCTTGTTCTGCCACCATGCCTCCAAAATGCTAGTGGTGATTCTGCCACAGCTCTCTCCTCCACCCCCCTCTTCCTCTATGGCCTCGTCTGCAGATTTGTCCTCTGAACCAGCGGTGCTCCGTAAGCTTTCAAGGGACTACACAAGCAGTCAGGCAAAAAGATGCCATGCGAGTTGTCCGTGGCTGGGAGGAGATTGTTACATGTGATCCTTAGTGACCCAGAGGACTCAGAATCGAATGCCTCTGCAAACTTACGCTGCAAAGCCTGCGAAAGGACCCTAAGATTCGTGGTATCAAGGAGAGGGATCATTACTGGCTGGCAACCCTTCTTGATCCATGTTACAAGGGTAAGGTTGCAGAACTCATCCCGCCTTGGCAGAGAGAGCAGATGATGAAACATCTTCAGGAGGCCTTGAAGAAAGGTTTGTGCAATGCATTTCCAGACCCTGGGAGGTTACAATTTCCTGATGCTGGACAACGTGTTGCTGAGGCTTCATTCAGTCAGAGGAAGAGTGGTGGAGAAGGTGGTCGGCTGACCGATGCCTTTAAAGAATTTTTCAGTCCTCAGCACCAAGGTCTGATCTGTTCAAGCAACAATCACCAGCGCTATGCATTAATCCTTTCCAACAGAGCATCTACTGGGTTACTGGGTCTTAAAGATGGACCACTGGCCAGAATTTGCTCAATATGCAATATAGCTACTGACCTGTCCTGCATCCAGCGCTCTTTCTGAACGCACATTCAGTGCTGCTGGAGGGTTTGTAATGGATCATAGAGTGTGCTTGTCCACAGACTCCGTTGATTGGCTCACATTCATAAAAATGAATCAGTCTTGGATCAAAAGCTAACAAGCACCTTATGCTGATGTAACTGATTGCATTTTCTATGGATGTGGAATCCCTTGAAGAATGCCTATGCTGAGTGACTATCCTATTCCTCCTCAATCTTGATGATGCTAGCTTCCAACAATATTTTGGTTTAGGGCACCACCGCCACCACCACCCAAGGCCCAATTTTCTGCCCCTGTTTAACAGGGGCATGTAATTACAATTTTTTATATAATATTTCAAGGCAGGGCCCGTTCCTGCGCCCAGCAAGAGTATCTGTGAGGGGTTACAGTGATGTGGTACCACCACCACCCAAGGCCCAATTTTTATGCCCCTGTTTAATAGGGGAATGTAATTACAATTTTTGATATAGTATTTCAAAGCAGGGTCCGTTCCTGCTCATCAAGAGTAACTGTGAGGGCTTACAGTGTTCTGGTACCACTAACATCTAGGGCCGATTTTCTGCAGAGGGCAGGCCCT
Source organism: Lithobates septentrionalis (assembly GCA_037952835.1). Lineage (NCBI taxonomy): Eukaryota > Metazoa > Chordata > Amphibia > Anura > Ranidae > Lithobates > Lithobates septentrionalis. The sequence continues at coordinate 698,497 of JBBDGP010001210.1, read as the reverse complement.
ATAGTATATATACCGCTGTTCAGAGTATATAGTGCCTAGGGGGGGTCAGGGGGACCCACATGCCAATGCTTTTTAAATTTGGGTGCGGGGTTCCCCTTAATATCCATATCAGAACCAAAGGGCCTGGTAATAGACTGAGGGGGACCATGCCTTTTTTTTTCAATAATTTTCATCTATATTGTCGGAAGCCGACAATACATTACAGTTTTAAATGACTTTTTTTTTCTTTAAAAATGTCATTTTGCTGTGCTATTGTTCTAAACACAGGAAAACGGCTCAATTTTACAGGCATACTATAGACAGCCCCCAGGCATGTTATTTAAAGGAATATTTCATTTTTATTGTTTCACTTTAAGCATTATTAACCAGTTCTGGACAAGCCGTCGCAGTTATACTGAGGCAGGTTGGCCCGACTGCGCGAAGCGTTGTAGCTATCTGTCACGCGAGTGTGCCCTCTAGGCGGCCGCGATGATCGGATTCGATCCAGAACCGATCAATCCACAGGCCCAGGCGATTGGTATCTGACCTGGACCTGGTGATCAGTCCTGGCGAATGAAATCCTTTCCCTGCATGTGTAAGTGTAAACACAGCAGGGGAAGTGATGTCATCTCCCCTCATAGATCTCTTTTCCGTTCCAGAGAGAGGAGAGTGAACATCTCACAGTAAGTGCACCCTTCACTGACACCAGTTCACGTAGGTACACTTGTCACCCCCCGATCCCCCCCCCCCAGTTAACCCCTTCACCCCATGTCATTGTGTCACCCAGTGCAGTATTCATGTTTTTTTTTTGATCACGGTACTGGTGTAATTAGTGACAAAAATCAGTGTTAGGGTACTTAGTGTAGGCCCACATAGGTCTAGGGACCCCCCTAACCCCCCCAATAGAGGTTTAACCCCTTGATCACCCCCTGTCATCAGTGATCACTGTATTAGTGTCACGGGTGATGGTGGTTAGCTAGTTCCTTTTTATAGTGTCAGGGCACCCGCCATATATTACCTAAATAAAGGTTTAACCCCCTGATCACCCAGCAGGTGATATCAGTTAGGTTTTAGTGTCAAATAGGGTCTGTGTCACCCCAGGCAGTGGCAGATTAGTGCCAGTAGCGCTAATACCCACGTATCATACACCTCCCTTAGTATCATAGTAGGGAGAGCGAGACGTTCTACCATCGACTTTCCACCTGCAACTGATGCCTCCTCGTTGCTTCCTTCACTAATTACTCAGCTCCTCCCAATCTTGCACTAAACTCCTCCAATCCGGTAAGGGCCAGTTTATTTTATCTAAAGAGTCCCAACCCCTCTTTAACCTTTTGCAGTCTGGTAGTTCCTTCCACCCCGTCATGTATGCCCTGCGCCTACATTTATTTTCTGCTTCGTACATGTCTTTACTTTCTTCATTTTCAAAAACAAATGAGAGCTGAAAAATACTCACCATGCCTCTCAGCAAAGAGCTTGGGGTATCTCCTTTCCAAAATGGGGTAATTAGGGGGGGGCTATCTTGGCATTGTATGGCCTTTGAAACTGTGATAGGTAGTGAGGAGTGAGATCAAAAATTTACGCCCTTAGAGAGCCTGAAGGCTGTACTTGGTTTTCGGGGTCCTGTACACTGCTAGGCTCCGAAAAAGTCTCACACATGTGGTATCCCTGTACTCAGGAGAAGCAGCAGAATGTATTTTGGGGTTTAATTCCACATATGCCCATGACAGGTTTGAGCAATATATCATTTAGTGAAAACTTTGTGCAAAACGAAAAAAAAGTTTGTAATTTTCCCGCAACTTGTGGCAAAATATAAAATATTCCATGGACTCAACATGCCTCTTAGCAAATAGCTTGGGGTGTCTACTTTCCAACATGTGGTCATTTGGGGGGGGTTGCTATCTTGGCATTTTATGGCCTTCGAAACTGTGATAGGTAGTGAGGAGTGAAATAAAAAATTTACGCCCTTAGAAAGCCTGAAGATGGTGATTGGATTTCGGGGTCCTGTACACAGCTAGGCTCCCAAAAAGTCTCACACATGTGGTATCCTCATACTCAGGAGAAGTAGCAGAATGTATTTTGGGGTGTAATTCCACATATGCCTATGGCATGTTTGAGCAATATATCATTTAGTGAAAACTTTGTGCAAAACGAAAAAAAAGTTTGCCATATTTCCGCAACTTGTGGCAAAATATAAGATATTCCATGGACTCAGCATGCCTCTCAGCAAATAGTTTTGGGTGTCTACTTTCCAAATTAGGGTCATTTGAGGGGCTTTTGTGCTATCTGGGCATTTTATGGCCTTCAAAACTGTGATAGGTAGTGAGGAATGAAATCAAAAATTTACGCCCTTAGAAATCCTGAAGGCGGTGCTTGGTTTTCGGGGTCCTGCACGTGGCTAGGCTCCCAAAAAATATTACAAAAAATATCACACATGTGGTATCCCTATACTCAGGAGAAGCAGCAGAATGTATTTTGGGGTGTAATTCCACATATAACCATGGCAAGTGATTGCAATATATCATTTAGTGACAACTTTGTGCAATATTTATTTATTTTTTGTCATTTTTCAATCACTTGTGACAAAAAAGTTAAATATCCAATGGGCTCAACAAGCCTCTCAGCAATTTCCTTGGGGTGTCTACTTTCCAAAATGGGGTCATTTGGGGTGGGGGGGTTGTACTGCCCTGTCATTTTAGCACCTCAAGAAATTAAATAGGCAGTCAGAAAACGAAAAGCTGCATAAATTCCAGAAAATGTACCATAGTTTGTAGACACTATAACTTTTGCGCAAACCAATAAATATATGCTTATTGACATTTTTTCTACCAAAGACATGTGGCTGAATACCGTTTGGCCTAGATGTATGACTAAAATTGAGTTTATTGGATTTTTCTTATAACAAAAAGTAGAAAATGTCGTTTTTTTAAAAAATTTCAGTCTTTTTCCGTTTATATCGCAAAAAATAAAAAATCGCAGAGGCAATCAAATACCATCAAAAGAAAGCTCTATTTGTGGGAAAAAAAAGGTATGCAAATTTAGTTTGGGTACAACATTGCATAACCACGCAATTACCAGTTAAAGCAGCGCAGTGCCAAATTGTTAAAAGTCCTCTGGTCATTGAGCAGCCTAATCTTCTGGGGCTGAAGTGGTTAAAACTGCTCCCGAAAAAATGGCAGTTTTTATAACTTTTTTTGCATTGATACATGTCCCCTAGGGCAGGACCCAGGTCCCTAAACACTTTTTATGACAATAACTTGCATATACAGTGGCTTGCGAAAGTATTCGGCCCCCTTGAACTTTTCAACCTTTTGCCACATTTCAGGCTTCAAACATAAAGATATAAAATTTTAATTTTTTGTGAAGAATCACCAAAAAGCGGGACACAATTGTGAAGTGGAACACAATCTATTGGATATTTTAAACTTTTTTAGCAATTAAAAAACTGAAAAGTGGTGCGTGCAAAATTATTCGGCCCCTTTACTTTCAGTGCAGAAAACTCACTCCAGAAGTTCAGCGAGGATCTCTGAATGATCCGATGTTGTCCTAAATGACTGATGGTGATAAATAGAATCCACCTGTGTGTAATCAAGTCTCTGTATAAATGCACTTGCTCTGTGATAGTCTCAGGGTTCTGTTGAAAGCGCAGAGAGCATCATGAAGACCAAGGAACACACCAGGCAGGTCCGTAATACTGTTGTGGAGAAGTTTAAAGCCGGATTTGGATACAAAAAGATTTCCCAAGCTTTAAACATCCCAAGGAGCACTGTGCAAGCGATCATTTTGAAATGGAAGGAGTATCAGACCACTGCAAATCTACCAAGACCTGGCTGTCCCTCTAAACTTTCAGCTCAGACAAGGAGAAGACTGATCAGAGATGCAGCCAAAAGGCCCATGATCACTCTGGATGAACTGCAGAGAACTACAGCTGAGGTGGGAGAGTCTGTCCATAGGACAACAATCAGTCGTACACTGCACAAATCTGGCCTTTATGCAAGAGTGGCAAGAGGAAAGCCATTTCTCAAAGATATCCATAAAAAATTCTCGTCTAAAGTTTGCCACAAGCCACCTGGGAGACACACCAAACATGTGGAAGAAGGTGCTCTGGTCCGATGAAACCAAAATCGAACTTTTTGGCCACAATGCAAAACGATATGTTTTGCGTAAAAGCAACACAGCTCATCACACTGAACACACCATCCCCACTATCAAACATGGTGGTGGCAGCATCATGGTTTGGGCCTGCTTTTCTTCAGCAGGGACAGGGAAGATGGTTAAAATTGAGGGGAAGATGGATGCAGCCAAATACAGGACCATTCTGGATGAAAACCTGTTGGAGTCTGCAAAAGACCTGAAACTGGGACAGAGATTTATCTTCCAACAAGACAATGATCCCAAACATACAGCAAAATCTACAAAGGAATGGTTCACAAATAAACGTATCCAGGTGTTAGAATGGCCAAGTCAAAGTCCAGACCTGAATCCAATCGAGAATCTGTGGAAAGAGCTGAAAACTGCTGTTCACAAACGCTCTCCATCCAACCTCACTGAGCTCGAGCTGTTTTGCAAGGAAGAATGGGCAAGAATTTCAGTCTCTCGATGTGCAAAACTGATAGAGACATACCCCAAGCGACTTGCAGCTGTAATCGCAGCAAAAGGTGGCTCTACAAAGTATTAACGCAAGGGGGCCGAATAATTTTGCACGCCCCACTTTTCATTTTTTTATTAGTTAAAAAAGTTTCAACAATCCAATAGATTTCGTTCCACTTCACAATTGTGTCCCACTTGTTGGTGATTCTTCACAAAAAATAAAAATGTTATATCTTTATGTTTGAAGCCTGAAATGTGGCAAAAGGTTGAAAAGTTCAAGGGGGCCGAATACTTTCGCAAGCCACTGTAAGCCTTTAACATTAGCACTTTTGATTTTTCACGTTCGTGTCCCATAGACTTTAGTGGTGTTCGCATGTTCAAACTCATTTTTTGCCTGTTCGCATGTTCTGCTGTGAACCGAACCGGGGGGTGTTCGGCTCATCCCTACACAACACTATACAATATATCTATGATAGTGAAAAATTGAAAACATTTAGGACACTGTGCTGCAGTGTTCTTTTATGCTCCCAACATACTTCAGCTAAATGGATTAACACTACCTTGCCTCCATCCACCAGGGGCCGCTGACAAGCAGAATGAGCTCAAGAGTCTTGAAGGTTGACAGCATTAAATCTTAGGAATATAAATTTGGGGGGAAAAATTACTATGGCAGTCTATTGACCATTGGACTATAATTCCCAATGAGAGCCAGGTATAAGGGGAGAGAGAGATTTGACTTTTCTCAGGCTGAATACTGAGGAAATTTCTCTTTGCTGCAAGGAGGCCAAGGTGTGCACATCACTGCTCCTGTGAACACAATAACCTGCCACAAGCATGCGGCTATGTGCTGAGGACTGGAGAAGTTCCAGGCAGATCCAGAAGTTAGCTGGCATCTGACTAGTGAGACCCCTGTTTCTGTATCGCTCGGAATGGTGAGAGGACACTGCTGCCATTAACCTGTTGCTGCTTTCAGACACTGAGCATATAGGGACTGGTCATCTAACTAGCAGCATTATTTACTGCATGCAAACTTCACTGAGACTGTATTAATGTGCACCACCATAAGGACTGGACCCCAAAGCTAGCCAGCTGAAGAGCTAAGGCTAAAAGACTGCACACTCAGATAGCTGCTTCACAAGAACTTTGCCTACTGTATTGTCCATAATAAGAGGCACATCTTTAGGGAATTTTAAATTTCATTACTACTACTCAAATAGAGTTCACTCTAATCTAAAGTGGTATACAGCCTAATGTTTACAGCGGAGTTATCGCAGTATTAATTATTATTGCTGTTACTATTTTCTAATGCCATTACTTATTGCTGATTTTGTAAATTACCAGGTTTACTCTAATTTAGCTGCATACAATTCTATTCTTTGCTGCTATAGACTAGTGAGAATATTGTCTAGTGAGTGGTGATTGATCTAATTCGTCACTTACTCATGTACTGTATGTGCATACTGCTATTTACTGCAGCCAGTGACATTATATTGGGTTCATTTACTGCTAACCAGTCTTATGTTTGCTTTTTGATATTGAACCTTTGTTGTGTGTAGGGTTTTTTATGCGTGCTCTCAGTAGCACTGCGGTATCCATTTGCTTAACCTGGTGTGTTAGTGGAGTCAAGGTTATTCTCAGAGTCAAGGCGAAAAAAATAGTTTTTTTATGTCATGCTTAGCTGTAAAATCCTTTTCTTTGAGTACATAATGGGACACAGAGTCAGACCAATATTCATTACCTGCTGGGTTATACTCCATCAGTAGGAAAATGGACACTGGTAGACAAAGTTCTTCAGAGGGAAAGTGATAACCTATATAACCCCTCTCATACAGGTAGTACTTTAGTTTTGTAGCATGCACTAAATCCTCAAAAAAAAAGGGGAGGGATCTCTGTGTTCCTTGATGTAAAGAAAGGGATTTTACAGGTAAGTATGACGTAAAAATCCTATTATCTTTTTCATACATCATGGTACACAGAGTCAGGCTAATATTCATTACCTGCTGCGATGTCCCAGAGCAATAGCCTTGAGGGGAGGCAGACACCCTGCCAAACAATAGTAGGGATGAGCTTCGTGTTCGAGTCGAACCCATGTTCGACTCGAACATCGGCTGTTCGGTCGTTCGCCGAATTGCGTGTGGCGCGTCACGGCCCATAATTCACTGCGGCATCGCAGTGCATTGCTTGCTGATGATTGGCCATGCATGCACTATGACCCGCATGCTTGGCCAATCACAGCGCCGCCTGAACAGAGAGCCGTAATTGGCCAAAGCCAAGGAGGCTTTGGCCAATTATGGCTCAGGGGATTTAGTACACGCCCCACACTATATAAGGCCGCCTGCACGGCGGCCCTGTGCAGTGTGTTCTGGTGTGCTTAGAGAGACAGTGTCATTTCATTTGAGTTAGCTAGATTAGGCAGGACAGTCAGTCAGTTAGCTGCACTTAAAGTGTATTGTGTATATATATGCATCCCAGGTGTTGCATATATATATATATATACACTGTATTCAGTTTAGCTAGATCCGTTCCTGTTATCTTCTAGACTATTTACATTTAGTGCAGTGCGTCCTGCTCACAGTGTTCAGCTAGATCCGTTCCTGTTATCTTCCTACTGACAGGCAGGCTTGTCTTGTTACAGTATTAACAGCTACCTAAAGAAAATTACTGGTGTTCTTTTGATCCTATTAGTACCACGGTCAGGCAGCTAGACTATTTACATTTAGTACAGTGCGTCCTGCTCACAGTATTCAGCTAGATCCGTTCCTGTTATCTTCCTACTGACAGGTAGGCTTGTCTTGTTACAGTATTAACAGCTACCTAAAGAAAATTACTGGTGTTCTTTTGATCCTATTAGTACCACGGTCAGGCAGCTAGACTATTTACATTTAGTATAGTGCGTCCTGCTCACAGTGTTCAGCTAGATCCGTTCCTGTTATCTTCCTACTGACAGGCAGGCTTGTCTTGTTACAGTATTAACAGCTACCTAAAGAAAATTACTGGTGTTCTTTTGATCCTATTAGTACCACGGTCAGGCAGCTAGACTATTTACATTTAGTGCAGTGCGTCCTGCTCACAGTGTTCAGCTAGATCCGTTCCTGTTATCTTCCTACTGACAGGCAGGCTTGTCTTGTTACAGTATTAACAGCTACCTAAAGAAAATTACTGGTGTTCTTTTGATCCTATTAGTACCACGGTCAGGCAGCTAGACTATTTACATTTAGTACAGTGTGTCCTGCTCACAGTGTTCAGCTAGATCCGTTCCTGTTATCTTCCTACTGACAGGCAGGCTTGTCTTGTTACAGTATTGACAGCTATCTAAAGAAAATTACTGGTGTTCTTTTGATCCTATTAGTACCACGGTCAGGCAGCTAGACTATTTACATTTAGTACAGTGCGTCCTGCTCACAGTGTTCAGCTAGATCCGTTCCTGTTATCTTCCTACTGACAGGCAGGCTTGTCTTGTTACAGTATTAACAGCTACCTAAAGAAAATTACTGGTGTTCTTTTGATCCTATTAGTACCACGGTCAGGCAGCTAGACTATTTACATTTAGTACAGTGCGTCCTGCTCACAGTGTTCAGCTAGATCCGTTCCTGTTATCTTCCTACTGACAGGCAGGCTTGTCTTGTTACAGTATTAACAGCTACCTAAAGAAAATTACTGGTGTTCTTTTGATCCTATTAGTACCACGGTCAGGCAGCTAGACTATTTACATTTAGTACAGTGCGTCCTGCTCACAGTGTTCAGCTAGATCCGTTCCTGTTATCTTCCTACTGACAGGCAGGCTTGTCTTGTTACAGTATATAAAGCTACCTGAAGAAAATTACTGGTGTTCTTTTGATCCTATTAGTACCACGGTCAGGCAGCTAGACTATTTACAGTTAGTGCAGTGCGTCCTACTCACAGTGTTCAGCTAAACCTACAAGTTAGTGGGGTGCGTCCACCTCACAGTGTTCAGCTAAAGCTACCTGTAGAAGGTTGGTGGTGTTCTCATACTACAGGCAAGCAGTTGATTTTGCTAGCTGCAGTATCAGTACATATATATATATATATATATATATATATATATATCCCAGCTTAGTGCAGCTACTGGCCATTAGTATGTCTGGAAGGCCAAGAAGGAGAGGCAGACAGTCACAAGCCAATAAGAGAGGGCAAGCAGGCTCTGTGTCTAGTGCTGGTCGTGGAGACGGTGCATCCTCATCAGCACGTGGCCATGGGACACGCTTGGCCTTTTTTTCGGCAGCTGGCCGTGTTGAGCCGCAACATGCGGAAGACTTGGTCGAGTGGATGACCAAGCCGTCCTCATCCTCCTCATCCTCTCTCACCCATGCCCAGGGTGCTTTGTCTGGCAAAGCAGCGGCCTCTTCCCTCGGCTCAATGTCATCAGTGACTCCTTCCCTAGCTCCACCATGTCCTCCTGAGGAGTCCCTCAAACTGTTTGACCACAGTGTTGGGTACATGCTCCAGGAGGATGCCCAGCGTTTGGAAGGCTCTGATGATGATACTGAGCTTGATGAAGGCAGTAACATGAGCACGGACAGAGGGGGTGCCCAAGAAGGACAGCAATCTGGCAGTCATGCTCCCCCTGCTGCAGCATACTGCCAGGTTTGCTCCAGTGATGAGGAGGGAGGGGATGATGAGGTCAATGACTCAACGTAGGTGCCTGATAGGAGAGAGGAGGAGGAGGAGGAGGCGGCACATCACCAATGAGGCAGGATGCCCTCCAGGGGCCAGCCTAAGGGCAGCACATTGACTGCATCACACCCCAAAGCTCCACATGTGCAGGGCGCTGCAGTCTCTGCGCGTTATTCAAAAAATTCTTTGGTGTGGGCCTTTTTTGAGACGAGTGCATCAGATCGCACCGCTGCTATTTGCAACATATGTCTCAAGCGTATCTCACGTGGCCAAAACATCTCCCGTTTGGGTACCACATGCTTGACCAGACATATGTTGACCTGCCATGCAGTTCGTTGGCAAGCGTATCTAAAAGACCCACACCAAAGAACAAAGAGGATCTCTCCTTGCTCCTCATCAGCTGAGATTTCCAACCCCACTAGACCTCCAGTCCTCTCTGAGACCTGCAGTGAGAGGAATGAAGGTGTAGAATTAGGTGTGTCACAGCCAAGTACTTGTGGGCAATCTGCTTTTGGTACACCGACGTCAGATTGTACCAGGCAAATTTCCCTGCCCCAGCTGCTGCACCGCCGAAAGAAGTTTGCTCCCAGCCATCCACATGCCCAGCGGTTGAATGCTAGCTTGGCAAAATTGCTAGCACTTCAACTGCTGCCTTTTCAGTTGGTAGACTCTGCCCCCTTCCGTGAGTTTGTGGAATGTGCGGTTCCTCAGTGGCAGGTACCCAAACGCCACTTTTTCTCACGGAAGGCGATTCCGGCTCTCTACCGGCATGTGGAAGGCAATGTCCATGCCTCGCTGGACAGGGCGGTCAGCGGTAAGGTGCATATTACCGCTGACTCATGGTCCAGCAGGCATGGACAGGGACGTTACCTAAGTTTCACGGCGCATTGGGTGACTCTGCTGGCAGCTGGGAAGGATGCAGGACAAGGTGCACTAGTGTTGGAGGTTGTTCCGCCACCACGCCTCCAAAATGCTAATGATTGTGACACACCTCTCTCGTCCACCCCCTCCTCTTCTTCTTCCTCCATGGCCTCTTCCTCGGAAGCAGCGGTGCTCCGTAGTCGTTCAATGGGCTACGCAGGTACGCAGGCCAAAAGATGCCATGCGGTGCTTGAGCTGGTGTGCTTGGGGGACAGGAGCCACACTGGGGCAGAGGTTCTGTCAGCTCTGCAGGGGCAGGTTCAGAGGTGGTTGACGCCACACCAACTTAAGGCAGGAATGGTGGTTTGCGACAATGGCACCAACCTCCTATCTGCCCTCCGACAGGGACAAATGACCCATGTGCCCTGTTTGGCTCACGTCCTTAACTTGGTGGTGCAGCGGTTCTTGGGCAGGTACCCGGGCTTACAGGATGTCCTGAAGCAGGCCAGGAAAGTCTGTGTGCATTTCCGCCGGTCATATAATGCCAATGCTCGGCTGACGGACCTCCAAAAAGGAGTTTAACCTGCCCAAGAACCGCCTAATCTGTGACATGCCCACCAGGTGGAACTCAACGTTGGCCATGCTGCAGCGGCTGCACACGCAGCAGAGGGCCATCAATGAGTACCTGTGCGACTATGGCACCAGGACAGGGTCAGGGGAGCTTGGTTTTTTTTCCCCACGCCAGTGGGCCATGATCAGGGATGCATGCACTGTCCTGTCACCATTCGAGGAGGCCACGAGGATGGTGAGCAGTGACAGTGCATGCATCAGTGACACTGTCCCCCTTGTCCACCTGTTGGAGCACACGCTGCGTGGAATAATGGACAGGGCACTTGAGGCAGAACAGTGGCAGGAAGAGGAGGACTTCCTTAGCTCTCAAGGCCCCCTTTATCCAGACAGTGTTCCTGCGTGCCCGCCAATCACACAGGAAGAGGAGGAGGAGGAGGAGGAGGAAGATTGTGTCAGTATGGAGGTGGAGCCTGGCACTCAGCATCAGCAGCAGTCTTTAAGGGATCAGTCCCAAGAAACACATGGACTTGTACGTCGTCCTTAGTGACCCAGAGGACTCCGGACCGAATGCCTCAGCAAACCTACGCTGCATGGCCTCCCTGATCCTGCAAAGCCTGCGTAAGGATCCTCATATTCGTGGTATCAAGGAGAAGGACCAATACTGGCTGGCAACCCTCCTTGATCCACGTTACAAGGGTAAGGTTGCGGACCTTATCTTGCCATCGCAGAGGGAGCAGAGGATGAAACATCTTCGGGAGGCCTTGCAGAAAGGTCTGTGCAACGCGTTCCCAGAGACTGGGAGGTTACAAACTCCTGTTTCTGGACAACGTGTTGCTGAGGCTTCACTCAGTCAAAGAAGGAGCGGTGGAGAAGGTGGCCGTCTGACCGATGCGTTCAGACAATTTTTTGGTCCGCAGCCCCAAGGTATGATCGGTTCCAGCAACCATCGCCAGCGTCTGTTTTACATGGTGCAGGAATACCTAGGGGCAAGATCAGACTTGGACACCTTTCCCACCGAAAATCCTCTGGGTTACTGGGTCTTGAGGATGGATCACTGGCCAGAGCTTGCACAGTATGCAATCGAGCTACTGGCCTGTCCTGCATCCAGCGTTCTTTCGGAACGCACATTCAGTGCTGCTGGAGGCGTGGTAACCGATCACAGGGTGCGTCTGTCCACCGACTCGGTCGATCGACTGACCTTCATAAAAATGAATCAGTCTTGGATCACCACCAGCTACCAAGCACCTGATGCTGATGTAACCGAATAATTTTTTTTGAAATCTCAGATCCCTTCAAAGACTGCCTATGCTGATGCTGAGTGACTATCCCTGAGTAATTATCCTCTTCCTCCTCAATCATCACGCTGATAGCTTGTAAGAACATTTTTGGTTCTGGGCACCAGCACCAGTGCCTAATGCCGCGTACACACGAGCGGACTTTACGGCGGACTTTGCCCAGCGGACTGGATTTCGTCGGACAATTCGATGTGTGTGGGCTCCAGCGGACTTTGTTTTCTCAAAAGTTGGACGGACTTAGATTTGAAACTTGTTTAAAATTTATCCGTTGAAATCGAGTCCGGTCGAAAAGTCCGCCGTCTGTATGGCCAAAAAGCCACGCTAGGGCAGCTATTGGCTACTGGCTATGAACTTCCTTGTTTTAGTCCGGTCGTACGTCATCACGTACGAATTCGAACGGACTTTGGTGGATTGTGTGTAGGCAAGTCCGTTCATTCAGAAAGTCCGTCGGAAAGTACGTCGAAAAGTCCGCCGAGCAAAATCAGCCGTAAAGTCCGCTCGTGTGTACGCAGCATTAGGCCCAATTTTTCTGCCCCTGTCTAACAGGGGCGTGTAATTACAATTTTTGATGCAATACTTTGCAGCAGGGCTCGTTCCTGCGTTCCAACTAGAGTGTCTGTGAGGGGTTGCAGTGTTGTGGCACCAGTGCTTAAGGCCCAATTTTTCAGCCCTTGTTTAACAGGGGCGTGTAATTACAATTTTTGATGCAATACTTTGCAGCAGGGCTCGTTCCTGCGTTCCAACTAGAGTGTCTGTGAGGGGTTGCAGTGTTGTGGCACCAGCACCAGTGCCTAAGGCCCAATTTTTCAGCCCTTGTTTAACAGGGGCGTGTAATTACAATTTTTGATGCAATACTTTGCAGCAGGGCTCGTTCCTGCGTTCCAACTAGAGTGTCTGTGAGGGGTTGCAGTGTTGTGGCACCAGCACCAGTGCCTAAGGCCCAATTTTTCAGCCCTTGTTTAACAGGGGCGTGTAATTACAATTTTTGATGCAATACTTTGCAGCAGGGCTCGTTCCTGCGTTCCAACTAGAGTGTCTGTGAGGGGTTGCAGTGTTGTGGCACCAGCACCAGTGCCTAAGGCCTAATTTTTCAGCTCCTGTTCAACAGGGGCATGTAATTACAATTCTTGATCTAATATTTCACAGCAGGGCCCTGTGAGGGCTTACAGTGTTGTGGCCACAACAACACCTAAGGCCCAAATTTCTGCTGAGTATATAGGGCAGGACCCTACTTTCAAACATCTAACTTACAAACGACTCCTACTTGCAAACGGAAGGAGACAACAGGAAGTGAGATGAAATCTACCCCTAGGAAGGGAAATTCTCTCCTGTAAGAGTTAATATGGGAAAAAAATTTCTCCTTTCCACTGATGCTTTCCAATCCTTGTTCCACCAAAAAACCCAAATTTTCAAAAAACATTTTTCATTGGGACAAAAAGTGAGGTGAAATCTTCTGAAGAGGAGGAAAGACAGCAAAACAAATGTCACAGGGGTGATAACCCTTCCCTATGTTTTCAAAAAAGCTTAAAAAAGATTTTTTGGCTGGAGCTAAACACGTTAAAAATGTACTCGTTCAAAATTACAAAGAGATTCTACTTAACAACAAACCTACAGTCCCTGTCTTGTTTGCACCGCCTGTATACTGCTGTTCAGAGTATATAGGGCCTGGTGGCCCCACACCTTTCCTTATTTTAATTTGGGTGCGGGGTTCCCCTTAATATCCATACAAGACCCAAAGGGCCTGGTAATGGACTGGGGGGTACCCATGCCGTTTGTCTCACTGATTTTCATCCATATTGCCATGACCCGACATTACATTAAACCCGCAAGCAGTTTTAAATGAGATTTTTTCCTTTAAAAATGACATTTGGTGCAGGGACTGTTCTAAACACGGGAAACACGCGTCACTTTACAGGCATACTATAGACACCCCCCAGGTACGATATTTAAAGGAATATTTCACTTTTTTTTTTTTACTTTAAGCATCATTAAAATCACTGCTCCCAAAAAAACAGACGTTTTTAAAAGTTTTTTTTGCATTGATACATGTCCCCTGGGGTAGGACCCGGGTCCCCAAACCCTTTTTAGGACAATACCATGCAAATTAGCCTTTAAAATGAGCACTTTTGATTTCGAACGTTCGAGTCCCATAGACGTCAATGGGGTTCTAACGTTCGTGCGAACTTTCGGTCCGTTCGCAGGTTCTGGTGCGAACCGAACCGGGGGGTGTTCGGCTCATCCCTAAACATTAGCCATCAGAACTTATACTGCAGTCCGCAGTACACTGTGGCCGAAAGATGAATCCTCGGCTGCTCGAACATCCACTTGATAACATTTTGTGAACGTATGCGCTGAAGACCAGGTAGCAGCCTTACAAATCTGAGCCACAGATACCTGATGGCAAAAAGCCCAGGAGGTTTCTACACCCCTGGTAGGATGAGCTCTCACCTTAAAGGGAGGAGCTTTATATTTCAGACCGTAGGCCTGAATGACCAATTGACGGACTCAATTGGCAATGGAAACTTTGGAAACTGCCTGCCCCTTCTTGGGTCAAAAAAAAAAAAACAAAAAAAAAAAGAGTCCGATCCTTGGATCTCCACAGATCTAGACAGATAAACCTTGACTGCCCAGACAACGTCCAAAGAATTCAGTCGTCTCTTTTCCGCCGAACGAGGCTGAGAGAAAAAAGAAGGTAAAATAATATCCTGATTTAAATGAAAGGCCGACACCACCTTTGACAAAAAGGATGGAACAGGTCATAACACGACTCTGTCATGGTGAAGGATCAAGTACAGTTGCCTGCATGAAAGGGCTGTCAACTCCGACACCCTTCTAGCTGAGGTGATAGCCATTTGAAAGGCTAGCTTGCGTGACAGCAAGTCTAATGGAATTTCCTTAATATGTTCAAATGTTTGTTTCTGTAACACAGACAGCACCAAGTTCAAGTCCCAAGGACACATAGGTGACCTAATGGGGGGAAGACAGTGAGTTGCCCCTTGCATAAAGGTTCAGATCAGTGAATGGGATTTTACTCAAAGCCAATTTGATTTCCACAGCTGACTGTAGAAAAGAGAGGATTCTCCCAATCACATATTTCCAAGGATGTCATTTTCTGGCTTCTCACCAAGCAATATAAGTTTTCCAGACCTTATGGTAAATCTTCCTAGTGACAGCTTTTCTAGTATTCACTAGAGTAGACACCACTGGTCCCAAGATGTCACAGTCTTTTAACACCCTGGCTTCAATAGCCATTCCGTCAAAATTAGAGACTGTAAATTGGGGTGGAATATACGACCTTGAGACAGTAGATCAGGGCGACGTGGAAGCGTCCATGGCCCGTCTATCATTAGTCTCACAATTTCTGGGAACCAGGGCCTTCTGGGCCAGGCTGGTGTCACCAGAATGACTAGAACCCCCTCTCTCTGAATCCTGTTCAACAAATGTGGAAGGAGAGAGATTGGAAGGAAAGCATTAACCAGGGAGTACTGGCTCCATGGAACTATCAGAGCGTCTGCTCCAAATGTCATAGGATCACTTGTTCGAGACACAAACTGCTGTAGCTTGTTGTTGAACCTGGATGCCAGTAGGTCGACCTCTGGCCATCCCCAACTTTGGCAAATTTCTTGGAACACCTCTGAGTGTAGGGTTCATTCCCCTGTGCAGATCTGCTGGCGGCTGAGACAATCTGCCTTCCAGTTCTCTATTCCCAGGATATGGACTTGTCCCTCTGCTCTGGCTAGTATGTAGTTCACCTCCTTCAGAGCTGAACAACTCCTGGTACCGCCTTGGTGGTTTATATGCCATGGCATTGTCGAACTGAACCCTAATGAGGCAGTCCTGAAGCTCCACAATCCAGGACCGTAGGGCCAGACGTACTGCCCATAATTCTAGGACGTTGATGGGCAGGGTCTGATCTGTCCC
The DNA here is from genome assembly GCA_037952835.1 of Lithobates septentrionalis. Taxonomy (NCBI): domain Eukaryota; kingdom Metazoa; phylum Chordata; class Amphibia; order Anura; family Ranidae; genus Lithobates; species Lithobates septentrionalis. Next base: position 682,649 of record JBBDGP010001210.1, on the reverse strand, counting down.
TGCCCATTTCCCCTGAGCTGTGAGCCCATCTAGGGTCACTCCCCAGCCTGAGAGACTGGCATCTGTAGTCAGTACTCTCCAAGTTACCAGGAGAAAGGATTTTCCCTTTCGCAGGTTCTGATCCTGCAACCACCAGTTTAGGCTTAAGCATGCCTGAGGCATGGATAATTGGATAATCCAGGGCTTTTCTTCCTCTGTTCCAAGCCAACAAGATGTCTTGTTGTAAAGGCCTGGAATGGAACTGGGCATAGGGCACTGCCTCGAAGGAGGACACCATCCTCCCTGGAAGACTCATACAGAGCCATACTAGAAGGACCTGGTATAGATGTGGGGGGGCCCCTACGCAATTTTGGCGCAGGGTTCCCCTTAATATCCATATCAGATCCAAAGGGCTTGGTAATGGACTGGGGGGAACCCATGCTGTTTTTTTCAATGATTTTTATCTATATTGCTGGGATGCGGCAATACATTACAGCCACAAGCAGTTAAATGACTTTTTTTCTTTTCAAATGTAATTTTGCTGCTCTCATTCATAAAACTAAGTACGGCCGCGGTGTAAGCAGCCTTACATAGTGTGGGGCGTTGACTCAGCCCCATGGGCCATGATTGGCCAAAGGCAGCCTGCCTTTGGCCAATCGTGGCTCTCACAGCAGAGTGCGCTGTGATTGGCCAAAGCATGCAGGTCAGGTGCATGCTTTGGCCAATCAGCAGCCGTCAATGCACTGCGATCTCGTTCATTATAATAATCATAGTGTTCGGCATTCGGCGAACACCCGAAGTTCGAACCGCGCGCTCATCCCTACTGTTTAGTGGTAGATGCACTCAATATATTCATATGGGTAAGAATAAATAGTGGTTTGAATAAAAATGAGCACACAACTAGCAAATTCGGACACAATCTGCTAGACAGAGTAATAACTATGTCAAAGTGTCTAAGAATCAGGTTCTATACCAGTAAACGGAAATGAAATGCAGATTAGCAAATCAGCATTAACTAGTGGAAATAAACAATAGCTGCAGTATGAATATTAACCACTTCCCGTCTGCCATATAGCAAAATGACGGCCAAAAAGTGGTTCTCTGTTATCCTGATTGGGCATCGTATGATGTCCAGCACGATAAGCCGCAGTCACACGCCCGTGGGATCAGTGGTGTGGTGTGTCAATCTGCCACACCGCATCTCCGATCGAGGTAAAGAGCCTATGACGTAGTGTATCGGCTTTTCCTCTACTCGCACTGACAGACGAGAGTAGAGGAGAGACAATCGGCTGCTCTCCTGACAGGGGGCGTCTGCGCTGATTGATTATCAGTGCAGCACCCCAGAGGATGCCCACCCGTGCCCACCAGGGATGCCATCCTGATCAGTGCTGCCTATCAGTGCCATCTATCAGTGCCACCTATAAATGACCTCCAGTGCCACCTATAAGTGCCCATCAGTGCCCATCAGTGCCGCCTATGAGTGGCCATCAGTGCCGCCTATGAGTGCCCATCAGTGATGCCTGCCAGTGCATCCTGATCAGTGCTGCCTATCAGTGCCATCTATCAGTGCCGCCCAATAGTGCCCCTCAGTGCTGCCTATAAGTGCCACCTATCAGTGCTGTATATCAGTGCCACCTCAGTGCCCATCAGTGCCACCTATCAGTGCTGCATATAAGTGCCTCATCATCAGTGCCTCATCATCAGTGCCAATCAGTACTGCCTCAACAGTGCCTGTCAGTGCAGCCTCATCAGTGCCCATCAGTAAAGGAGATAACTTACCTATTTACAACATTTTGTAACAGAAACAAAGAAAACTTTTTCTTTACATTTTCGGTCTTTTTTTTATTTGTAGCGCAAAAAATAAAAACCCCAGTGGTGATTAAATACCACCAGAAGAAAGCTCTACTTGTGGGAAAAAATGATAACAATTTTGTTTGTGTACAGCGTCGCATGACCGCGCAATTATCATTTAAAATGTGATAGCGCTGAAAGCTGAAAATTGGTCTGGGCAGGAAGGTGCATAAGTGCCCTGTATTGAAGTGGTTAATACTACACTGGAATGCACTCTAATGAATTGTCTAGGGTATAATGTAGTGTCTCCTGAGAGTTACCTCTTCAGCTAAGTAAAAGGGACAAAGGTCTCTGGGTAGCAACTGTTAAGGGGAAGTCTTAAGTACTGAGTCTTCAGCCAGCTAAACACTGGGGCCCAATAACAGTTGGCACACTTATAGACAGTCAGCAAGGCCTATAGGCATTAAAGTGGTTGTAAACCCTATAAAAGAATAAAAAACCTGCAAGACAAAGGCATAATGAGCTAGTATGCATAGCTCCGGCGGCCAACATCTCCCCGGGGGGTTACTTCCGGGTATTGCGGCTCCAGCGCTGTGATTGGCTTGAGCCGGGATGATGTCACTCCTGCGCATGCACGCAGGAGCCGCCAGTAACGGCACTGTACAACTGAAGCAACGGCACGTACGCACTGTTGCTTCAGTTTGTTTAAGTGCGCATGTGCCGATGACATCGGCACATGCAAATACAATACTTTGTCCTCTAACTTGCAAGCATATCTTGTAAAAGTGGATAAAGAACAGAAAAGCAAGAAGCATAAAAAGTATTCCCGAGACATTGGGGACTACAAGGCGGGAAGGGTGTTTGGATGGCAAAAATCCATCACGGCACCCCCTTTGGAGTCTGCATTGGAAACCAATGTTCAGAGCACCAGCACTGTAGCTCCTTCTAGGGAGCCTTCTGTGCGCCCCAAACTCTCTGTTGACAAGGGCCGGGTCCAGGATGGCGGCCCCCCTTCACATAGGGGTCGACACCCTAGTACCCATACCCCTAGAAATCAACAAAGGGGTAGAGGTCACTACTCCAGAAGTAGGGGCAGAGGTGGAAATAGGGGAGATTATCGTAGTCACGATGAATATCACTATTACGACCGAGACAACTCCCGTTATAGGAGTTCTCTGGTTCGTAACCGTGACTCCCCCCACTATCCCTACCATCAGAATCCACCTTACTATAGACACCCTCCGGTCTCTACATACAACCGATATTCCCCCTTGCGTGACCACTATAATGCAAATGTATACCCATTTCCCAATGCTGGGTATGGTCCATCTCCCTATAAACCACCCTACTCTGGGCCACAGACCACTCTGGGTTTTCACGAGGACCCCCAAAACAAAAAAAGAGGTCCAGAAACAAGAGAGGGTCCAGAGGAGGGATGAGGATCCAGAGACGAAAAAAGGAAATGGGTTTAGCCTGTCAGGGGGTATTTAACCTGAGTGATACCATTCTTACCCAGGAAGAGACAACCATTCTAAATAAGGGTCTTAAGTTCGCTCCCCCGTGTAAACTCAATAAGTTCAATACATTTATCAACATCCAGAAGTTTATCAGGAAAATTAATGTTCAGAGATATATTATCTCTAACCCTTCCAGGAATGTAGCCAGGGCAGCAACATCTGGCACAGTTCATTCGGGTTTATCCAACCCTTCCCTTTTCAGCCCCCCAACACAACTTCCACCAGCTATTAATTTGTTTAAAGAGTTAGTGTTGAGAGATTTAACTAACATTCCATTAAAACGTAGATTTCACAACGCCTTACCTTCAATAGGCCTAAAGACTTTATGCGACAATAAAAATCTGGTTATTCGCCCCGCCGACAAAGGCGGTGGCATTGTTTTATTAAATAAATCAGATTATATTAATGACATGCATCGTATTTTGGGAGATCAAGAGACATACATTGAATTATCTAGTGATCCTACACAGAAAAATAAGAAGGATTTACATAAATTGGTTTCTAAAGGTTTTAATTCTTGCATTCTAAATAAAAAGGAGAGATCATTTTTAGTCCCCCTCGCCCCACGCATACCTGTTATGTACTACCTGCCTAAAGTCCACAAGGACCCCCTACACCCCCCAGGTCGGCCAATAATCAGTGGCATCGACTCGGTCACTTCTAAAATCGGGAAATAGATTTTTTCCTCCAGCCATCCGTATCAAAGATGCCGTCTTATCTAAAAGATACCAGAGATGTCATCAGAACACTTTCTAATGTTTCTTATACAGGTGATCTCATTATGGCAACTGCGGATGTTGCATCCCTCTACACCTGTATTCCGCACCGTCAGGGTATAGATGCGGTTAAATGCTTTCTTCATAGGGATGCTTCACTCGCTTCACCCCAGGTGGACTATATTATTGAACTAATTGAGTTTGCAACGCAGCACAATTACTTCTGGTTCGATGGTAGATTCTACCGTCAACATAAGGGGGTCGCGATGGGAGCCAAGTTCGCTCCCAGTCTGGCCAATTTATTTATGGCCAAGTGGGAGGAGGATGTCGTCTATGCCATGAGTAACCCACACCTTCTGTTGTGGGCTCGGTACATAGACGACATCCTCCTCCTATGGACTGGCAGTCCAGATGATCTAGTCGATTTTATGGCGACCCTTAATAATAACAATAGGAACATTGTTTTGTCATTTGAATCGAGCACCACCTCAGTCCATTTCTTGGACTTGTTTATCGAAAGAAAGGAAAGCCTATTTGTATTCAGCACCTACTTTAAATCTACTGATCGGAATGGGTATATACCCACCGATAGCTGCCATCATGCGCCTTGGATCAGGCCAATTCCTAAAAGTCAGTTCCTGCGACTACGTAGGAACTGCACTGACCTTAACACCTTCAAGATCCAAGCTGCTTCCCTTAAGGATAGGTTTCTGGAGAAGGGATACAACCCCTCTGATTTAGATAAGGAGATTAATAATGCCTGTTTGATTGATCGCCAATCATTATTAGAGGATAAACCTCGACAAATAAATGAGGACTTTAAATGGTCCTTTTTGACGTCCTTTTCCATTCAACATAAACACGTCAAAAGAATTTTTGAACACCATTGGGATGTCCTCAAAACTGACAAGGTTTTGGGCCCTCTGTTTCCCAAGACCCCCAAGGTGGTTTTCAAAGGCGTTCCATCTCTCCGAAATAAGTTGGCACCTAATGTCATCAACCCCCCGAATAAACCTTCCTTCTTTCATAATTGGATTGGTTTCTACCCCTGTAAAAAATGTTTGGTCTGCCAGTTTAACACCAGTGGTAGGAGGGCTAGTCATAGTTTCTCCTCTACCGTGACTGGCCGTTTCTACAAGATTAAACAATTTTGCACTTGCGCTACTACAGGGGTAGTCTATCTCCTGACTTGCTCGTGTGGTAAGCAGTATGTGGGTCGGACCATCAGATCTTTTACAATACGAGAATCTGAACACATTAACCTTATCAAAGCAGGTAGCACCAAACATACCGTGCCTCGACACTATAGGGAATTCCATGACCGAAACCCTGAGGGCACGCAGTTTCTCATTATCGACAAATACGTTGCTCCTTGGCGGGGTGGTTCGACCCTTAGGGGCGTCTCCCGCCTGGAGACTTATTGGATTTACGAATTGGGATCCCACTCTCCGCAAGTGATTAACGTGGAGTGGGACATCAATTCTTTCATTAATCAAGCATAGTTATTTAGCTTGTGGTCTCTCCTTTATATATATAAAAAAATAATTTTAACTTAATTTTATTTTAATTTTTCATAGTACTCATACTAAGTCTGAATCCATATATTGATATAGTTCTAGATCAAACTCTGTACATTATTATTTAATTATGCATTATTAGTATTCTAAAAAATACACAATCTGTGCAGTGAATACTATAAGAAGGATGTCTTCTCATGTCGAGATCTTGTTATGTTTATTTTAATATTTACCATGCTATGTTGTGCCCCTCATTGGCAGTGTCATTCTAGCTTCTACTCAATATTTTCAATTATCATTTTGTCATGACTGATGCTTTTTTATTATTGCAACTAGTTTTGCCATCTATTTCAAGTTGTTTTTGTATGATCTAAACACTGATTGTTTCAATTCACCTTTGCTGACACTTACTATGCGGTGTCAAATCACCATGACCTTTCCCGGCCCTCTCTAGCTTATCAGCGCCTTTCTCCCTATACCGGAAGTATTTTGGCTTCCGTTGTGGGAGAGAGGCTTGGTTCCTTGAGTGGAGCGCACTGGCGCGGCATCAGCACTGCGGATGACGTCATTGCGCACACTCGTTTCATGACGCTGGATCTATTGGGCGGAGCCGGATGGCGCTTTAGCCAATGCGATCCGGCTATACTGAAAGCGAGGCTTGGTATGCACTCGGGTACTTCCGAAGTAGCCGACCAAGCAATTAATCTATCCCCAATTATGCGATTTAGATTTTTCACTTGCTAAATATAGCGGTATTACACCGCTTATTGCCCCTTTTACTTCATGCATTTATATAGTAAAACTATCACCATTTCTAACAACCAGGAAGTGGCATCAGTTACGTCACTTCCGGTATAGTGACACTCCCAGTGGGGGTCATTTCTTGTTTAAATAGCGGTCAGGTGGGGGGGCTCCACACCCCAGATGAAGGCTTGGTAGCCGAAACATGTCGGGTGGACCCCTCACTATTACCGCAAATGATTTTATATGAGCTGTTTTTGATCTCCTATCATGTGAGTGTTCATTTTTCTATTTTAATAAATTGATGCTTTTTTAAAACGTTATTATGCCATGTGAGCTTTCTTTCTCGCATGATATTTGAATTATCCATTGGGCCTGTTGGACTGTCTTGGGGACATTTGAAGCTGTGGTGAGACCCCCCCCCCCCTTTGGAAGCTGAGGATCATCTGACGATTCATCTCGCCAGACCTGGTGGTCATTAAGCTTTCTTAGACTTGTGAGATGTAAGTCTTCTCAAGTCACCTGATTCCGCTGTGGTGAGACCCCCCCCCCCCCCTTTTGGAAGCGGAGGATCATCTGACGATTCATCTCGCCAGACCTGGTGGTCATTAAGCTTTCTTAGACTTGTGAGACGTAAGTGTTCTCAAGTCACCTGATTCCGGTAAGCCTCCTTAGATGCTTCGGTGATGGTCCTGCCACCTATCTAGACCTTCCACCCATCTGTGATCTATCTATTCATCTACCAGAAGTGAACCACTTCGTTTAGGAGGAAACCCTGGGAATTTTTTATTTTTATTTTTATTCTCTATTTTTCATTTTTATTCTTATAGACTTTTGGTGGTGGTTTTCTATTCCACTAGTCACTATTGACCTAAACATCAATTTCTAATGGACTATATTATTTGATTTGTTACATATATACATTCTTTTACACCTAATACTTGTGTTTATAATACGGATTTATACTACCCATTTATTGTAGTCACTTTCATATGCTTATTTGTACCACTTAGTGTTGTTTCAATACTGTTTTTGTCCCACAAAGGACGAAATGATCCACTGTTCATATATGTTATATTTATGATTTGTATATACACATAGCGCTACACTATTTTTTACTATTTTTGCCTTTGCCTGTGTCTAGAGGTGTGTCAGCTGCTAACTGTATATTTTAATCACCTCCTGCTTTATTATCGTTTGGCGCAGCGCTGTACTCATTCCCTTATTAAATACAGGGATATCTCCTAAACTGTGCAGGTTTAGGAGATATCCAGTGTAGCTACAGGTAAGCCTAATTATAGGCTTGCCTGTAGTATAAAGTGGTTGTAAAGGGTTTACAACCACTTTAAGGAAGCTATAAAATAGCTTTTTAGTTAGTTTCTACGGGCTCTGTCTCTAATAATTAATGGCTGCAAGGCCCTCTCATTAGACCTAGCAACACTGCAGCACTGGTCCCTCTAATTAGCTGTCCACTCACTCTGATTTGCCCATGGTGTTTGGTAGCACAGCAAAGTTTTATCCTGGCAGTGGCCACATCCCTCCGTATTCAGTTCACAACTCAGTACCGTCTGGCTTTCCCAAAAATGAATGGTTTCCAGTGGCTCAATCTCAGTTTTTTGGGATGACACCCCACAGCATGCCTTCTCATTATCTCTGCCTAGACTGCACTGACTCTTTCCAGTAGAATTTGCCAAAGCAAATTTTTTCTTCCTTTTCTTCCGGGGGAGGGGAGAAGGAGCCACTTTCAATTCCTCTTGCTCTTTGTTCAGTCCAACCACAGCTGATAGAGCAGTGGTTCTCAACCTCTCTAGTGCTGTGACCCCTTGATAAAATTTCCCAAGTTGTGGAGACCCCCAACCGTAAAATTATTTTCATAGCGTGGGTTGTCAGCACCCAAGGCAAGACAAGTAATTTGCGCCCCTAACCCATGGACATTTAGCACTCCCTGAGTCCCTAACACTCGTATGCCAAGTACACACGGTCGGATTTTCCGATGGACAATGTCCGATCGGAGCGTGTTGTCGGAAATTCCGACCGTGTGTGGGCGCCATCGGACATTTTCCATCGGATTTTCCGACACACAAAGTTGGACAGCAGGAGATAAAATTTTCCGACAACAAAATCCGTTGTCGGAAATTCCGATCGTGTGTACACAAATCCGAAGGACAAAGTGCCACGCATGCTCAGAATAAATAAAGAGATGAAAGCTATTGGCCACTGCCCCGTTTATAGTCCCGATGTACGTGTTTTACGTCACCGCGTTTAGAACGATCGGATTTTCCGACAACTTTGTGTGACTGTGTGTATGCAAGACAAGTTTGAGCCAACATCCGTCGGAAAAAATCCTAGGATTTTGTTGTCGGAATGTCCGAACAAAGTCCAACCGTGTGTACAGGGCAGTACAGTATTAAAACCCTTATGGTACATTTTAGGATGTACCACTCTTTCTCTTTGTTCTCCTTTCTTTCCCTTTTATCACTCTCTATCCTAATTTCTTGTTTCCCCCCCCATCCCTCTTTCTAGCCATCTTTCTTGTTCTTTCTCTTATTCTTTATCTCCCTGTTTCTTTATTCCCCCTTCTTTTCCTCTCCCTTTCATGTATTCTCTATTTTTATTCCTTCTCTTACTTCTTGGTGGGGGGGGGGGGGGGATGGGATAAGTGGCAGTGTCGGCGGGGAGTTCTGATCCGCCAACTAAGGTGATCTTGATCATGGTCAACTGCTGATCTGAGAACTGTACTGGGGACCTTTAATGGCAACTATAATCCCAGGTAGTGTTACTCAATGTGTCTCCGACTTTGTGGTGTCTCGTAGCAGTGACACCTATGCCGAAATCAGGAGATGGGGTCTCCTCCAGCCCCTCCCACTTCACATTCCTCACCAGTCAGCTGACCTCTAGTCTCTGCCCCCCAGTCATGCCGTGAACTGAATGGGCGGCTGCAAAGAGACTGAGTGGGCAGCTGCGGGCTCCAGGGACAGCCCTGCTGGGCGGCCGCAAAAAGGCTGGGAGAGCGGTGCAGGCTTCAGGAACAGCCAAGGATTTGGTGACCCCTGGCAAATCATTATTTGACCCCCGAGGGGGTCCCGACCCCCAGGTTGAGAACCACTGTGATAGAGGGATAAAGGGTGGTGGTTGAGCAGGGGACCTCAGATACATGCAGCTGTGCTTCTCTCCTGTCACTGTGCAGAGGCCCTGCCATGCCACCCGACAGGGTATTGAGAGCGAGGAGATAGAGCTGGAAGAGCACCCAGCTACATTAGGATATTTCTAGGCTCATTTATTGCTTAGACTGTTATTTCTTTTCTATAACATGGAATACAAACAGCTAATAATACAATAAGGCTGTGAAGGTATTTCATTTTCAGTCTGCTAAAAAGTTGACCAACTATATTTACACATAAATACAGTACAAAAAACAAAACATAATAGGAAAGACATATAATCTGTGCCAAAATATAAATAATGTTATTGTCTATAGCAACCAGTTAGGCTTTACATTTATTCTTTAGCAAGCACTAGAAATATCACAGCTGGAAATTAATTGGCTGCCATGGTAAGCAGGTCAATTTTATTTGTTCCAGTTCATTGCAAATGCCAAAATCCCATATCAAATGATCAAAAGTTTGCCTCCATTTCACATGCATTAATTCTCTAAAACTGTTTTTTTATTACTAATTATCACTCACAGTTGGATTTAAAAACAACACAAAAATTACAATTGAAAGTGAGAATTTAGATAAATTCACAGTTTAATAAATGTCAAGGGAGAGTCGACCCTTTATTTTTTCTAGTGACCATTATCACTGAGAGAAAGAGAGTGTGAATCCAAATATTTAGAATAGTCCCCAGAACAAGAGGTGAGGGGAGATTTTCCAATGTAGAAATCTATTTTAGGGATAGCTGCTTAAGAGGGGATTTTACTTCATTTTGGATGTCTTCCTCAATTTTCTTGTTGTCTCTCTGGGACAGGAAGTGAAGGCAAATTTCCTCAATGGTACACATAAACCCAAAACTGGCAGGTATGTTAACCTTCTCTACTCTACTCCTACTCTATTCAAAATAAAAAAAGTTCTGCATTGATCATATGCTTTAAAAAGACCAACTCCAGCCAATACATTTTACTTATATTGCATAGAGTGGTGTTTAAGGTTTTCAGTGTGGACAAATGTGACAGCTTCCAGCTATAAATGGTTACTATGCACCGGCTGCTGCTTATACCTACTGCATCCTTACCGTCCACTAACTTTGCATTTCCCATTCACTTATGTAGCGCCATCCCCGAAGGAGCCGCTTGGTGATTTTGGATTCTGTAATCTCCACCTCAACTCCTAGAATGACCTCAGTCCCTCTGGCACACCTGGTTGAATAAAATTACTGCAAACACATTTAAGGACATGTGGAAAATACCATTATCCTGGCTGTGGATTATCACCAAAAACACACACACCTGGGAGTGATAAACAAGTTGAATATATTATCATGGTTTAATGCATACGGAAGCTTACAACACTGTTAAACCTTGCTGCAAAGAAAACATTACAAAAGACAACCTTCAATATTTAGCAACTGTAAGTTTAGAAAAGGCAGTAATCTATATGCCCATAACACAGGCGCTGAGAGGGAGGAGAGAGGATTTGTCAACTTCTCAGCTCCTTCTGGGCCACAAACATCACTGAAAGTAACAACACAAAATGAAGAAATTAGTTAACAGGTACAGTAAGCACAATTATGTAATGGGGTCCTGGGTTGAACAGTACTAGTATCTTCTGCTAGCAAACATTTGGGCCCCTTTTTAAAGAAAGTAGGCTTAATCAAGCAAAGTGAGACAGTAATCCTCTAGGAAATCCCATTAGGTAGTGGTTTGTAAGAACAGAATGGCTAAAAGTGGCAGCTCCAAACAAGCGTCCTCTGACATTTGACAGGAGAATAGGTGTCTGCATGCAGTGTCTGTACTGTGTTAAGAAGGATGTTGGGTTTGCACCCGCTCACCAATCCTCTGTGAGATGACACAGCGGTAATCCCAGATACTGGTTCAGACTCCTGGCAATTTTGTAAGGCAACGAATCACCTCCTGTTGGCCGATCGGGATGGCTGGTAGCTAAACTGGCAAGGTGACTGGACAGTGGCCGGCTTTGATCCCTGAATTGGGTCGTCTCCGCTGGGCTAGGCGGTGCTGAGTTGCTGAGCAGGATCTCTGGGCCGAACGGTGGTGTATCGTGTGGGTGTCACTGTTCCTGGCTCCTTTCTCCTGTCTCTTGGCAGCAGTCTTCGGAAAAACATGTTTCTCTCTCTCTGTCTCAGGTGGAGTTCCACCACACACTCCCTCATGTCAAGGTGGCTCTCTCTCTCTCTCAGATGAAGTTCAAACTGTCACACCACCCAGGGGCATTTGTAGCTTGGTCTCTGTCTCTCCTCAGCCAACTCAGTCTCTCCTCTCCATCTCTGCACTTTCCTTTCAGAGCTTTTTCTTTTCCTGGGCTTCTAGATTCTCTCTCTCTCCCCCTCAAATCTCCTCAGCCTCCTCAGCTCTTCCTGAAACTCCCCTTTTTCCCAGTGTTCTCTGCATCTCTGAGTTTTCTGGAAGGACAAGTCAGCATCTCCCTGTCTCCATCTTGTGGCCATAAGGATAAATTTCATTACAACATGCCTACTACATACTCCCCCCACCAAAGAACCTTTGGTCCCCAAAGGAAGGACAGAGTCTATCAACATATAATGTTCACAACCTGTTACATGCTTTCAAAATACAATGGGAGGCAAAAACAAGTTAGTACATGAAAGAAAACAAGCAATTGGCATGTATGAACATGGCAAGGGAACCTCCCACCATTTGACATAAGAGGTGAGGTTGTTTTGCCCACAAGCCACCAATATTGGGATGGCCCACCTAGATGTGCCAGGGGGTGAGTTGGAGTTGCCCTCCACTAAACTTGTAGTGGGAAGGGTCGGCCTGTTGTGAGTTCTTTGAGAGGTACAGATAGCTTAGCTTCCTCAGAACTTTCGCCTAGAGTATCATACGTCAGTCTTTTTGGTGCGTGAATTGTTTGTTTTTCCCTTTGTGCTGTGGGCTCAGATAGTTCTGGTATAGCAGCCTCTTCCACTTTCAAAATAGAAGGTGAAGAGTCTCATTGTCTTCTGCAGTTAGGTAAAATAGAAGATTCTCCTGTCCTGTCAATGATCGGTTCTGTGGTATGAACTCTGGTGCCTCAGGCCTGAGGGTTCCAGTATCCGTTTCTTTGTTTCTTTTGAAGGAAGAAGAAGAGTGGCAGTTTCTGATAGTGTAGACTGCCACAGCCAGTTCATGCCCAGTTCTTCATCCTCACTGTCCTCTTCATCTGTGTTCAGTGGCACAGACTGAGACCTGGTTATTGGACATGATCTCTGAGTAGTTCGAGTAGGCTGTGGATCTGGTTGTTGAGGCATACAAACTGCTTCTGGTAGGGGTAACAGATGATTCCGGTGCCAGGCCTGTGCTTCCTTCCGGGCAAATCTGATATACTGGGAACTGCTTACAGATGATGTAGGGCTTCCACTTTCAATGATCAGCCAGTTTGTGCTTCCCAGGGATGACCAGGTTTCTCAGTAACACTCTGTCACTAGGCTGCAAATCATGTACTCTCGCCTTCAGGTTGAAGTTTTGCTTGTTTCGCTGACCCCGGGTGTCTGAGGCAGCCTGGGCTTTTTCATATGCTGTTTTCAGACTTTTCCTCAGGCAATTTACATATCCCTTGCGTGACACCATTGGGGTATGATCTAAAGAGGTGCCGAATGCTAAGTCAACTGGCAGTCGAATTTCTCTTCCGAACATCAGCCTATATGGTGAATAGTCTGTGGCATAATTTTCAGTGCTATTTTAGGCATGTACAATAGCTGCAATGTGCCTCCTCCAATGTTGCTTCCTTTCAGCCATAAGATTCCCAAGCATATCTAGCAGGGTGTGATTAAAGTGTTCTGGCTGAGGATCCCCTTGAGGTTGGTAAGGTGGTTCTTGACTTCTGGACACCTTACAGTTCTAACAGTCTTTTAATGAGCCTACCCTCAAAGTCTCTCCCCTGGTCAGAGTGAATACGCTGAGGTAGGCCGTAGTTAACAAAGAACTTCTCTACCATAATTTTGGCCACCATAGGTGCTTGTTGAGATAGGATGGCCGAGGTGGAAAATAGGATATCTCAATTGGAAGATACAGTAATGCATATACCTAAAAAGATAGCAACAGTAGAAAAGCAGATTGGTACATGGCAGCAGAAAACGGATGATTTTGAGAATCGGATGCGCCGCAATAATATAAGAATAATAGGTCTGCCTGAGAAAGTTGAGGGGTTTAACCCGGGGAACTTTATTGAAAAATGGTTGATAAAAACATTCCCAGAGATGGAGGTATCAAAGGCATTTGCGGTGGAGCGGGCGCATAGGGTCCCGGCAGTAGTACCTAAGCCTGGGTTTCCCCCTAGACCTCTGCTGGCGCATCTCCTGAACTGCAGGGATAGAGATACAATTCTGCGAAATGCAAGACAAAAAAAAGAGATCCACTATGAGAACAGTAAAGTGTCAATATTTCCAGACTTTTCTCTAGAGCTACAAAAGCAGCGGGCAACTTTCTATGAGGTCAAGAAAAGATTGAGAGAAGTAGGAATATAATACTTTATGGCACATCCAGCCCGGTTGAGAGTGGATGAAGGAGGAAAGACTGTGTTTTTTAATACACCGGAGCAAGTTAAAGAATGGATTCAATCAATCAAATCTGTATCTAAATAATATGAAATAGAAAATTGTGAGATAATTTAAAGAAAAAAAGAAGAAAAGAACTACCGGGACAAAATACTGGAAGAGAGGGAGGGGAGAATCGTGTTTGACTGATGGTGGGGGGGTGGGGGAGGGAGAAGAGATGTGTTTTTTGTTTTTTTCTCTCTCTTTCTCCTTCCTCTTCCCTGTGACCCCTGTTGGAGGTTGAAACAGGGGTCATGGGAGAGATGCGGGAGAATGTAGCGCACTTCACGCATCACAGAGTGGGAGTAATGGTGTGCCCCGAAGGGGGATGGTTAAGGGGGATGTTGTGGTTGGATAAATTTGTTTTGTGGAGTGACAACAATGGTGGGTTTTGTTTTTTTTTTGGGTGGGAGGGAGGGATAAGGGAACTAATAGGGAGAATGAAAGTTAATCACAGAGTATGATTTAAGCACAGAATGCAGATGGAAGGGGTTCTCCCTCCTCCCCCCTGTGGCCCCTGTTGGAGGTTGAAACGGGGGTCATGGGGGAGATGCGGGAGAAGGTAGTGCACCCCGCTCATCACAGAGAGGGAGTAATGGTGTGCCCCTGGAGGGGGATGGATAAGGGGGATGCTATGGTTTGATAATTGTTTTTGTGGATTGATAATAATGGGAGGGTTTTTTTTTTATTTTGTGTGAGAGGGCCAAAAAAATCACAAAAGGTAACACTTGAGGGGAAAAGTAGAAATGTATATAAAAGGAGTGAATATAACAAGATGGGATAGATTAATGGGGGGGAGGGATGGGAATAATATAGAGTGTCAACAAGAAGAGTTGGTTTAAAGGGGTAGGGGAATTAATGGGGAGAATGAAAGTTAAGCACAGAGTATGATTTAAGCACGGAATACAGAAGGAAGGGGATTCACCTATTTTAATTTTTTTTTTCCCCACTTATTTTTTTTTTCACCAATTTTTTTTTCTGTCTCTCCCTCCCCCTCCCCCTCCCGCCTTTCTTCCCCTAGTGATAGGGAAAGATATATCAACGAAAGTACCCTTCCTTCATTATTTATATTGCGGGGGGGTGGAGGAGTAGACAGGCTGAAACAAGACGAATTACCTATATAAAAGCTGATGCGATATGTCGGTAATGCCCTAAATTTAAGTTTGTGTCTGATGTATGAATGGATGAATGGAGAAAGAGAAAAGAAAAGTTGGTTACCAGATGATTAAAAATGGGTAAAAATGAATAACAATTGTACCTTTATATCTTGGAATGTGAGAGGCATGGGTACACGAGTAAAAAGGACACAGGTATTTGCAGAAATTAAGAAAACTCAGGCCAAAATAATTTGCATCCAAGAAACACACATGGTTAAAGAGAGACTCGATTATTTAAAAAAAACATGGATACAATGGTCTTGCCACTCTTGTCACACAACTTTTTCGAGAGGGGTTTCACTAATGGTGCACCAGTCAGTGACGTGGGAGTGCATCAGGGTAAAGAGGGATTTAGAGGGGCGGTACGTTTTTGTCTTTGCCCTGGTGCATTCACTACCAATGGTTATTATGGGGATATATAATCCACCCCCAGCTACAATGGGAATATTGAAGGAAGCAATGTTATTTATGTCAGAATATCCAGAGGCATATGTTATATGTATGGGAGATTTTAATATGTGGCTGGATCCAAAGATGGATAGATTTGGAAAAAAAAGTCTTGGGAGGGGCGAAGGGTCTAAAATGTTGGATTGCTTCCTGAAGGAGGTGAGGTGGCTTGACATTTGGAGGATTAGGAACCCAGGGGTCAGGGCCTATTCATGGCATGCTCCGGGTAGGGGGAGCATGTCACGGATAGACCTGGCCCTGGGAAATGAGAAAATTCTTCCAATGGTGTAGTCAGCCGCATACATGACTAAAGGGGTGTCTGATCACTCTGGGCTTATCTTTGAGCTAAAGATGGGCCCCAGAGGAAGGCGACCAGGATATAGAATACAGCCCTACTGGCTAGCCCAGATTGGGTCAAATGACCATATACCGGAGCAATTGGAAATGTTTCTGGAAGCCCATGGGGATAGTATAAAGGAGGGAGTAACATGGGATACCTTCAAGGCGTATACAAGAGGGATAGTAAGATCGACAATATCATATATTACACGCACCAACAGGCAAGAGGAAGAGGAAATGGAAGAAGAATGTAAAAAGACTGAAACAGAGTTTATTAAGAACCCCTCTATTATGAACCAAATCAAATGGGTAGGAGCGGTGCGCCAATATAAGAATCAGTTAATAATTAAAAATAAACGTAAGAAGCTACAGTCAAAACAAAAAAATTATTATGACCATGGACAGTATGCCAATAAAATAGTAAATTATTTGATAAAACAACAAGTATCCACACTGGCTATAACAGAAGTGAGGAATGAGAGAGGGGAGATGGTTAAGACAGTGGAGGACATTGGGGAAACCTTCTATAGATACTATGAGAAAATGTATACATCAACGTTGACATGTACAGGAGAGGAGATAGAAAAATATCTAGAGTATTTGGAGTTCCTGAAACTAACAGAAGAGCAAAGGGAAGCATTGGAGAATTATATTGAAGTGGAGGAAGTAAAAGAAGCCATAGAGTCTCTGGGAAGGGGTAAATCACCAGGACCCGATGGTATCCCATTGGAAATGTATCAGAGATACGTGGAGATTATTGCCCCAACATTGACCAATATGTATAGGGGGACATTTGATCGAGGGGAAATGCCAGCATCCATGTATGAGGCAACAGTAATACTGATACCAAAACCAGAAAAAGATAGGAAGGAATGTGCGTCCTACAGACCAATATCCTTGTTAAACATCGATTACAAGGTATTGGCAAAGGTACTGGCTAAGAGGCTTAATGGGGTTATTCTATCCATTATATCAGAGGACCAAACAGGATTTATGCCAGGGAAGTTCACTACAAATAATATTAGAAGAACTCAGCTGATGGTTCAGCTGAAAGAATGTTTTCCAGAGTCGAGTGCCTTGGCTTCGTTGGATACGGCCAAGGCATTCGACTCTATAGAATGGGAATTCCTGCAGGCAGTGTTGGAAAAAAGTGGTTTTGGGGAAGGATTTAGAAAATGGGTGAGAATTTTGTACAAACAACCATGTTCTAAACTTCTGATTAATGGAATTCTGTCCCCCACAGTGAAATTGCAAAGGGGAACGAGACAGGGGTGCCCGCTGTCCCCCCAATTGTTCTCACTTGCTATAGAGGTACTAGCTAACAGGTTTAGACAATCTAAAATATATAAAGGGATTAGAGTGGGGGATAGGACTGAACACATAGGACTATATGCAGATGACATCATATTATATATGGAAGATGCAAATAGTTAATTAGAGGAGGCAATGAAGATAATAGAAACATATGGGATACTATCAGGTCTTAAAATAAACTGGCAAAAATCTGCATTGATGTTATTAAGACCAGGAAAGGAGAGGAATTTTCAAACCCCATTAAAAATAGTGGACACTTTTAAATATTTACGAATAAATATTACATTGGAAGCAGAAGAAGCCTTTAAAGTAAATATAGACCCCTTGGTAGAATATGTAAAGAATAAAGTGGGAGTATGGAAAAAATTACCGTTGTCAATGGCAGGGAGAGTCCAGCTGATAAAATCTATTATACTACCGAAGTGTCTCTATGTGATGGCGCATTCGGAGGTAATAATACCAAAATATATATTCAAAAAATTAAACTCCCTGTTAACTAGATTCATCTGGGCAAATGGGCGTTGTAAATTAAAGCTCTCCACGCTACAAAGACCCAATACTGCAGCAGGGTTGGCAGTACCAGATTTATACTTATATTATTTGGCGGGGCAATTAAAACATTTAAGGACCTGGGTAGTTCAGGAACAAGAAACGAGGGTGGAGAAATACTTATTAAAGAAAATGCAGGTAGAAGATTTTCTAGCAGGATTAGAAATAGCAGAATTAAGAAGGATTGGAATAAAAATTCCTCTTCTAAAGCTGGCTAGGTCGGTGTGGAACGAGGTAAAAAAAAATAACGGGATATAGGGACATCCCACCAGAAACATCATTATGGAACAATCCAAGGTTTGAAAAATTAGAAATTTTTGAAGATAGTAGCTACTGGAAACAGAAAAAAATAAAAACTATTGGCCAGTTGTATAATAACAATGTGATAATGACATATGAGAATATGTGTAAACAATATAACCTCCAGAGTAAACAATTTTATAGATACCTACAGCTAAGACACTTATTACGAGAACAGTTTGAAAGGAAAGAACTAAAAATCTCTAGATATCCCCTCATAGGAATATTAAAATTTCAACGACCAAAGAGTCTGACATCTAAGTTGTATTCACACTTGCTACAGAGTAAAATAAATGGGGAGCCGGTGGGAGTGAGGGAAAAATGGCAGGGAGTTATCCCGGGAATAAGTGAGCAGGACTGGGATGAAATCTGCTCCTCGCATTTGAGAGTATCGCCAGCAATAAACAATAGAATAATTCAGTTAAATATAATACATCAGACATATTTGGTACCAAATAGATTATATAAGATGGGGAGGATGCAGGCGTCAGATTGTACAAGATGTGGAGAGGGAGGAGCGGATTTCATCCACGTCATGTGGCAGTGTGGATGCATAGGAAGGTATTGGCAACAGGTAGTTAAAAAACTAGGAAAAGTCATAAATAAACCTATGATGGCTACGGTGGAGTTGTGTGTGCTGGGGTTGGTAAAAGATAGGGTGTGCGGTTACACTAAGATATTTTTGCAAAAAGTATTATTCCCGGCACGAAAACAAATAGTTGAAAAATGGATTCAGCCAAGCCCACCTACAATAAATCAGTGGGTGCGGGTGGTAAACCAGGTGGTCCCATGTGAGAAAATAATGTATGAACAAAGAGGAAATATACAGAAATATGATAAGTTTTGGGAAAAATGGAATAAATCACATTTGACAACAGATATAGGAAGACCAGAAACTACAGTATAAAATGAGTAAAAAGAGAAAGAATTAGTGACCATAAGAGGAATGAGAGGGAAGGGTGTGTGTAAGAGTGAGAATGATATTTATGTAAAATGTATAGAAGAAAAAATATAGAAATGACAAATGTAAGTTGTGTTAAATAACTTGTAAAGTAAAATTTTGCAATAAAGAGTTTTGAAAAAAAAAAATAGGTGCTTGTTGGTCTTTAGTTGGGAATGCCTGGGCATACCGGGTGAAGTGATTGGTCATCACCAGAACATTTCCCTGTCCACCCGAGTCAGGCTGCAGACACAGAAAATCAATACACACTTTTTCCAGTGGTCCTTGACTTTGAATATGGCCCATTGGGGCAGCTCTGTGGGGCAAAGTCTTCCTCTCTATACACAGGAGTGACCTCAACTTCAGCCCGCATACAGGGCCTATAGAACTGGTCTTGCACCAGTTTGAATGTCCTCTCAGACCCTAGGTGGCCATGATTGTCATGTAAGGCAGTCAGCACAGTTTCCCTATGCTTTCGTGGTAAGAATAGCTGCCACTTAACTTCAGGATCATCTGAGGGGCCCCTTCGGTAGACCACCCCGTTGACTAACAGTAGTCAAATCCATTCCATGTGCACTAGTCGTGCTTCTGTTGGAGAGTCTGTTAGCAGTAGATCTGGGCGTTGGCCCTCCAGGGCCTTCAGTGGTAAACTACAGGGGGGAACTTCCATCTGATCCTTTAAGTCCCTATCTGAAAGCTTAGGTAGGCCCCTATCCCTGAGCTGGGGCACATCACAAAAGTATTTGGGGATACCTGCCACTGAGACTCAGATGGCTTCTGCCCCAGTTGTTCCTATGACCTGATGTTCTGCTCCCTGACACAAGGCCACTATCCCTTCTTGAGTCAGTTGAGTCCACTCTTCAGAGGAAACCCCTAAGTCATAGGGTCTCCTCGACAGGGCATCAGCATCTCTGTTCCCAATACCTGGGCGGTATTTTAAGCTGAAGCGGAACCCTGATAGGGCGGCCAACCATCTGTGCCTGGTGGCATCCAGTTTTGCTGTGGTGAGTATATACGTAAGTGGGTTGTTGTCAGTTTTGACCACCAAGTCTGCACCATACAAGTAGTCTTTCAACTTTTCCACCACTGCCCACTTCAGAGCAAAGAATTCCAACTTGTGAGTAGGGTAGTTTTTCTCAGCAAGTGCAAGACTTTGGCTCACATAAGCATCAGGCCACAGGTGTCCATCGTGCTCCTGATACAGTACCCAGCCTAGCCCATCTTGACTGGCATCAAAATGCAGCTCTTACGGCTTGGCTGGATTGGCATAGGCCAGAACAGGAGCAGTTGTGAGACTCCACTTTAGCTGCCGAAAAGGTAGCTAAAGCTCACTGTCTTTGATCAACTCTCAAGGCTTCCTGGGTCCTCAGATTTTCTCGATGGCTTTTGTTTAATCAAGGTCATCATCATCATCATTCTTCAACAACTCATTAAGGGGCCGAGCTATTTTAGAAAATCCTTCAACGAACCTTCTATATTATGAGCAAAATCCCAGGAACGACCTAAGCTCAGTTACAATGGTAGCCGTTGGCCAAGAGGTGACAGCTTCCAGCTTCTGGGGGTCAGTAGCTATTCCTTCAGGGGAGACAACATGGTTGAGGTAATTAACTGAAGGCTGGTAAAATTTACATTTTTCTAGGGAAAGCTTCAATCCCTCGTCATGGAGTCTCTTCAGGACTTTCTCAAGACGCTCTTCATGTTCTTTGAGGGTTTTGCCGAAGATGATGATATTGTCCAGGTACACCAGCACTTCAATCAGGTTCATGTCTCCTACTGTCTTCTGAAATGTTGCCGGAGCACCAGACAGACCCTGAGGCATCCTGTTGAACTTGAAAAACCCTACTGGGATTATAAACACTGTCTTCTCCCAATCTTCTGGGTACATGGGGATTTGATAGTACCCACTCTTCAGATCCAGCACGATGAACCACTTTGCCCCAGATAGGTTTCGCAGGGCATCTTCTATTCTTGGACTGGTGTAATGATCAGGGATGTAACTCCTGTTGAGCGTCCGATAATCGATACACAGCCTTAGGGACCCATTCTTCTTCCGCACCACTACTATGGGGGAGGCATAAGGGCTCCTACACTCCCTGATGATACCTGATCTCTTCAGCTCTGCTAGTTGTTCACAAAGATCTTCCAGATCACCCACTGGGATCCGTCTGACTCTTTCCCTGAATGGCTTGTCTTCCTGAAGGTGAATGCGGTGCTGGGCACTTTTCACTCACCCCACATCAAACTCATTTTTCGAAAAAATATCCTGCCATCTCAGGTTCTGGGCTTTGACCTTTTCTTTCCACTCAGGTAATAGTGGGATGTTTTTTGGGTAAAGCTGTTCTATGGAGATTCTGTCCTTCTCTCCCTTTTCCAAATCAGATGGTGAGACTGGGGTGGCTGGATTCACTTGTCCTAACAGCATTCGGGCCCGCAGTTTCAATGGCGAGGCCATAACATTGAGGACGCTGACAAGGCTCTTCCCACGACTCTGTTGCAGAGCCCTAGTGGATATAACTTCTGGGATTACCTCCACTCCAGTGTCCTCTCCCTGGCAGTCAGCTTGAAGGATAACAAAGGGGCCAAGTTGTTCCCAATTGAGTTGGACTGAAGCTTGTAGACACTCCACCTCTCTCTCAAGGCTTTAGTATCTTCTCACTTCTGTCTAATCGCCAAATCTTTCCCACTTCTTCAGCTGGGGCTCTCTGTTCTTCAACTAGGTGCTGATATACTTGTCTCAGCATAGGATGTATGCCTTTGTTTGGGGTGTTAGACTTCAATACATGAGGAGTGAGAAGCCTTCTGACAAGGTCAGTGTTCGTTCCTATTATCAGAGAACTCTTGTTGGCTCCTGATGGGTGAGGACATACAACGACTAGGGTATCAAATGTTTATCCGGTCACGGAGGGGGCAAAAGTCAACTTGACTAGTAAGTAGCCATCATATGGGAAGTTTTGGATTCCCATACCCCATATCTCCAGTTCCTAAAATTTCTGCAGGGGTCAGTGTTTGAGGTTGAAAAAAGGAGGGGTGTGGAGGCGCCAACTGTGGTAGCTTGTTTATGCAAAAATAAAAGTTAGTGTAACAATTAAACTTACTGGTTTGCAGGGTGGAGGTGTTTCTTTGAGATGGAAAGTGTCCTGGGATGTGCTGTTATCTTGTTTCTGGCTCGGATTTCATTCCTTCAGGGTGTGGAGTCTGTACACAGGCTGAACCGCTGCATCCAGTGCATGGAAAGCTCCACGCTGACCACTTTGGAGCGCAGAAGAGGAAATGACGTCACTGATGCACGGCAAACATCCAGGCTGGTGTTGGGGATAATGCAGGGATAGTACAGACTACGCGCTCGGGGCTCACAGCTCCTTCTACTGGCCTCTAACAAAAAAAAAAAAATTCCACAAGTGTCAGTGTTTGAGGTGCTTGTCATAAAAGTCTTTATATAGCAGGGTAACTTGCGCCCCACTGTCCAGAAGGGTCCTTGTATAGATGCCTTCTACTTGGACTAACATGATGAGAGAAGGTCCTACTAGTTTGTCAGGAAATGTACCAGGAGTAGAGTAGTTAATTTTTCCTGTTGTCTCTATGTGTGTCCCTTTATTGATGGGCTTTGGGTTTTGCTTTCGTCTCTGTTGGGCCCCAGAGGGCTGGTGTGTATCTTCTCTCAGTGACCGGGCACCTGAGGTCGAGCAGAGGGGGTTGTATGGTCGCTCAGAAACAGCACCGGGGGCCCTTTGTAAAGATTTGGGCTTCCACTGTGGTTTCTTTGCGTCTTTAACTTTGGAGTTAACTGCTAAGGATAGGCACCCGGTTGGCTCCTTTACCGGGGCCCTCTGAAGTTTCCTGCTGGTTTCTGGCATTGGCTTTCAGACTTGGGTGGATTTGAACAATTACATTGGTAATGTCCCATTCCTCCACTGTTGAAACAAACACCTCGATTCACTGGTTTTGTGGTAGAGGCAATGGTAGGAGTTGGAGATTGGCTGAACTCCAGAATACTTTCACTGTACAATGTTGTGATTTTGGCTGCTAAAAGGGATGAGCCGAACACCCCCCGGTTCGGTTTGCACCAGAACCTGCGAACGGACCGAAAGTTCGCACGAACGTTAGAACCCCATTGACGTCTATGGGACTCGAACGTTCGAAATCAAAAGTGCTCATTTTAAAGGCTAATTTGCATGGTATTGTCCTAAAAAGGGTTTGGGGACCCGGGTCCTACCCTAGGGGACATGTATCAATGCAAAAAAAACTTTTAAAAACGGCCGTTTTTTCGGGAGCAGTGATTTTAATGATGCTTAAAGTAAAAAAAAAAAAAGTGAAATATTCCTTTAAATATCGTACCTGGGGGTGTCTATAGTATGCCTGTAAAGTGACGCGTGTTTCCCGTGTTTAGAACAGTCCCTGCACCAAATGTAATTTTTAAAGGAAAAAATCTCATTTAAAACTGCTTGCGGGTTTAATGTAATGTCGGGTCCTGGCAATATGGATGAAAATCAGTGAGACAAACGGCATGGGTACCCCCCAGTCCATTACCAGGCCCTTTGGGTCTTGTATGGATATTAAGGGGAACCCTGCACCCAAATTAAAATAAGGAAAGGTGTGGGGCCACCAGGCCCTATATACTCTGAACAGCAGTATACAGGCGGTGCAAACAAGACAGGGACTGTAGGTTTGTTGTTAAGTAGAATCTGTTTGTAATTTTGAACGGGTACATTTTTAACGTGTTTAGCTCCAGCCAAAAAATCTTTTTTAAGCTTTTTGGAAAACATAGGGAAGGGTTATCACTCCTGTGACATTTGTTTTGCTGTCTTTCCTCCTCTTCAGAAGATTTCACCTCACTTTTTGTCCCAATGAAAAATGTTTTTTAAAAATTTGGGTTTTTTTGTGGAACAAGGATTGGAAAGCATCAGTGGAAAGGAGAATTTTTTTTCCCATATTAACTCTTACAGGAGAGAATTTCCCTTCCTAGGGGTAGATTTCATCTCACTTCCTGTTGTCTCCTTCCGTTTGCAAGTAGGAGTCGTTTGTAAGTTAGATGTTTGAAAGTAGGGTCCTGCCCTATATACTCAGCAGAAATTTGGGCCTTAGGTGTTGTTGTGGCCACAACACTGTAAGCCCTCACAGGGCCCTGCTGTGAAATATTAGATCAAGAATTGTAATTACATGCCCCTGTTGAACAGGAGCTGAAAAATTGGGCCTTAGGCACTGGTGCTGGTGCCACAACACTGCAACCCCTCACAGACACTCTAGTTGGAACGCAGGAACGAGCCCTGTTACAAAGTATTGCATCAAAAATTGTAATTACACGCCCCTGTTAAACAGGGGCAGAAAAATTGGGCCTTAGGCACTGGTGCTGGTGCCACAACACTGCAACCCCTCACAGACACTCTAGTTGGAACGCAGGAACGAGCCCTGCTGCAAAGTATTGCATCAAAAATTGTAATTACATGCCCCTGTTAAACAGGGGCAGAAAAATTGGGCCTTAGGCACTGGTGCTGGTGCCACAACACTGCAACCCCTCACAGACACTCTAGTTGGAACGCAGGAACAAGCCCTGCTGCAAAGTATTGCATCAAAAATTGTAATTACACGGCCCTGTTAAACAGGGGCAGAAAAAATGTGCCTTAGGCACTGGTGCCACAACACTGCAACCCCTCACAGACACTCTAGTTGGAACGCAGGAATGAGCTCTGCTGCAAAGTATTGCATCAAAAATTGTAATTACACGCCCCTGTTAAACAGGGGCTGAAAAATTGGGCCTTAGGCACTGGTGGTGGCGCCCACAAAAATGTTCTTACAAGCTATCAGCGTGATGATTGAGGAGGAAGAGGATAATTACTCAGGGATAGTCACTCAGCATCAGCATAGGCAGTCTTTGAAGGGATCTGAGATTTCAAAAAAAATTATTTGGTTACATCAGCATCAGGTGCTTGGTAGCTGGTGGTGATCCAAGACTGATTCATTTTTATGAAGGTCAGTCGATCGACCGAGTCGGTGGACAGACGCACCCTGTGATCGGTTACCACGCCTCCAGCAGCACTGAATGTGCATTCCGAAAGAACGCTGCATGCAGGACAGGCCAGTAGCTCAATTGCATACTGTGCAAGCTCTGACCAGTGATCCATCCTCAAGACCCAGTAACCCAGAGGATTTTCGGTGGGAAAGGTGTCCAAGTCTGATCTTGCCCCTAGGTATTCCTGCACCATGTAAAACAGACGCTGGCGATGGTTGCTGGAACCGATCATACCTTGGGGCTGCGGACCAAAAAATTGTCTGAACGCATCGGTCAGACGGCCACCTTCTCCACCGCTCCTTCTTTGACTGACCGAAGCCTCAGCAACACGTTGTCCAGAAACAGGAGTTTGTAACCTCCCAGTCTCTGGGAACGCGTTGCACAGACCTTTCTGCAAGGCCTCCCGAAGATGTTTCATCCTCTGCTCCCTCTGCGATGGCAAGATAAGGTCCGCAACCTTACCCTTGTAACGTGGATCAAGGAGGGTTGCCAGCCAGTATTGGTCCTTCTCCTTGATACCACGAATACGAGGATCCTTACGCAGGCTTTGCAGGATCAGGGAGGCCATGCAGCGTAGGTTTGCTGAGGCATTCGGTCCGGAGTCCTCTGGGTCACTAAGGACGACATGGTCCGCAGCCACCTCCTCCCAGCCACGTACAAGTCCATGTGTTTCTTGGGACTGATCCCTTAAAAACTGCTGCTGATGCTGAGTGCCAGGCTCCACCTCCATACTGACACAATCCTCCTCCTCCTCCTCCTCTTCCTGTGTGATCGGGGGGCACGCAGGAACACTGTCTGGATAAAGGGGGCTCTCTGTTCAGGCGGCGCTGTGATTGGCCAAGCATGCGGGTCATAGTGCATGCTTGGCCAATCATCAGCCAGCAATGCACTGCGATGCCGCAGTGAATTATGGGCTGGGACGCGCCACACAAATTTGGGCCGAACGACCCATATCGTTCGCAATTCGGCGAACGACCGAACAGCCAATGTTCGAGTCGAACTTGGGTTCGACTCGAACACGAAGCTCATCCCTAGCTGCTAACAGATTCAACATTTCCATTATCTGTGACATCTGTGATTTCAGAGTGGCTATCTTTGATATGAGCTCTGCTGCCCCCCACTGACCCAACATCAGCTAGAGATGCTGATGCTGACCTGGTTTCAGTTTTCTTGCCGTCAAACATAGCCTCTTCCTCCCTCACTACCCTATTGAGCTCAGGATACTTTATTGACATGACATCGGCTGAAGTCTTTAGCTGGATCCAGACTGGATTGGAGCATAGAGCACCTGTCAGAATCTGCTGCATTCTAGCTTGATCTATGGCTGAAGTTTCCATTCCCTTCTTTAATACAATTTGGTTTAGCATTTTGTTTAATAACCGGATATAATTGGACAGGCGCTCACCCTAGCATTGGAGAGCATGTTCAAATTGGTAAATCAAATCTGCAGCCTTTTCTGTTAGTCCGAACTCCTCCTGCAACATGGCGAGGTAGTCATAGGCTGTGCAGTACATTCGATTGAACTTGACATTTCTGATTCTGATTCTTCTGCAGCAGCTCCTATCAAGCTCTCACTGATGTGTGGTTTCTTTTGGGCTTCTGGCACATCCCATTCTTTCAGGGCCTGCATGGCTTGCTCCATCCAGGTTTCACACTCCTCTTCTCCAGCGGGCACTGGCTGTTTACCCAAAAATGTTCTCAGCTTCCGATACCCAGTTCCAATGTATAATAGGATGTCCTTCTGACATTTCGTCACAAAATCTCCCAGGGCTGAAAAGGAAATCCGGCCCAATCATGGCTACTGGTGCCAGGAAGATGGCTTCCTCTGCCATGGCTGCTTGGCTGGAGCTTTCTGTACTCATGTCAGGCATATTCAGCTGGATTAGATGACCTGCAACATCGCCGGTCAACCGTAACCTCTCCCTTTGGAAACAAGTGGGGGATCCCTTTCCTCCACTCTATTAGGGCAAGTGTTGGAGTCCCCTTGATTGGTCTTGACGTCTATCAACCACACCTTCTGATCTGGGACTAGTTTCTTCATAACTTGCCTGATCTTTTTCTTGGTCCAGGCCACCCCAGGGATGCTGATTACAACACTTAACTCCCATTGGCCATTTTTCTCCTCACACCACTGGGTTGCAGCAGCCTGGTCCATCTTGACACTCTTTGGGGCATTATCTTGGAGGTTTGTCAGTAGAAAAGAGGATCCCAGATGAGCCCCAATGTGTAGCTCCACCCCCCGAAGGAGCTGCTTGGTTGTTTTGTATTCTCTGATTTCCGCCTCAACTGCAAGAATGACCTCAGTCCCTGAATATATTAGTTGAATATATTATCACGGTTTAAAGCATATGGAAGCTTACAAGACTGTTAAACCTTGCTGCAAAGAATAAATACATTAGAAAAGACAACCTTCAATATTTAGCAACTGTAAGTGTAGAAAAGGCAGTAATCTATATGCCAATAACACAGGTGTTGAGAGGGAGGAGAGAAGATTTGTCAACTTCTCAGCTCCTTCTGGGCCACAAAAAAAAAAAATAATGGCACGCTTAAGCTTAAGGAGGTGTGAATATGGGCCAAGTTCAATAAAAGAGCAACTGTGTGACTCTTGAAATCTCTGATGAACAGTCTATGTGATGAACTGTGGGCTGTAGATGGCTGCAGGCTCAGGGAAGAGCTAGAAGGAGAGTTTGACAATTGATTTAATGGCAACAAAGAATATGTACACTCACAGGATAAGATTAGGAAGGTCAGCGTGGTACAGTACAGGGTTCATCCACTCTGTGTGCAGGGCCCTTTGTAAAGACAGTAGGTTTAATCAAGCAAAGTGAGACAGTAATGATTATTGAGTTAACAGTTGTGACCCAGTATTCCATGTCACCCTGACCCAATAATGATAGGTGCCAATTCTGTAACACCAACGCAACCAGGAGACCACCTATGAGGGAGGGTGACGGGCAGTGGAGACCTTGGATGCGTGAGAACCTGGGCCCTCTGGTGGGTACGGGTTGTCCTATGAGGGAGGAAGTGGGTTTTATGTTATAGATGAGTTAGGACCATGTGATGCAGTAATCTTGTGGGGTGTTTTAATGAATTTAGTTTATATATCTATATTTCCAACCATTCAATTTGGTTTTAAAATAATGTTTTTAACCTTTTTATCTCTTTTTTTATGATTTTTAGTATATTGAATGTCATATCTTAATCATATATCCGTTGTTGACACTCTATACAGGCAATAGTTGATTTTTTGGGAGGGATGGTGATATGCGTTTTCTAGGGTTGATAAGCGTGATCATCAACTAGCTAGTATTGTCTGACAGTGATGTACTGCAAAATGTTTAGCAACAATGGATTTTAAATGCCCTCTGCCTTGGTTGTATCAAGCAATGTACATGTATGGTGCGAACGGGGACACAGCAAGCGCGCAAGCGCAGTGTTACCATTTAGGCGCGTCATATGGTGGGAGGGTATATAAGAGTGATTGCCGGTCCGTCTAGCCAATCCCATGATTAAGTCCTTCGTGACGAAACATGTCGGGGCGTGGCTATACGGCGATCGAAGAAGCTTGACGTAGGACGCTGTGACAGGGAGCGCCATACGA
Source organism: Lithobates septentrionalis (assembly GCA_037952835.1). NCBI lineage: Eukaryota > Metazoa > Chordata > Amphibia > Anura > Ranidae > Lithobates > Lithobates septentrionalis. The sequence goes on along the minus strand of JBBDGP010001210.1, from coordinate 654,027 downwards.
GGGAGCGGGGAAGCGGCCGCGGGAGACTCCAGGAACTGGTGAGAGTGTCACCACCTATCAGATTACCTGGGTCCGCCGTGACCACCATACATCTTAATCATCGTTTGGAGTGTTGTTTTGGTGATTATCATGATTGCTGTGCCTCTTCGCTTGAATATTTTTTGTGAAATGTGAGTTCAATGGTGGAGGAGAGTGTTAATTTTTAATAAAGTTTTTGCGTTACTGCACTATTGGTTCGCTTTTCCCTTTTTTTCATGTGGAGAGAGCATTTGCAATCACACTCTGGGTACTAAACGGAGATTGATTGGAGGTTGCCAGTTTGCCCCCTACTGTGTGGGAAAAGCCTGTGAGCTGAACACGAGAGTGTAAGGCAAAAGAAGCTGGTGAGTTTACTCGCTGAAGGGGAGTGGAAGTCACAGTCACAGCGGTGTGGTGGAAGACATTATCACTGAAGATTTTTATCTATTTGATATTTTCACCATCATTCACTATTCACTTTACTTTGGACTTTATATGTTCACTGGTCATTTTTGTAATTCATTTGCAATTTTGATTTAAAGTAGTTTACACGGTTGGTTCACATTATGTCTATTGATTAGTAACACATGTTTATTTAGCGCTGTGCACAACAGCTGGATATTATATATAATTTAAGGGTCATATGTATTTTGTTCCTTTGAGATCACATAGTATTTTCAGCGCTGCTATTTGATTGCACTAGTGGTGAGGGCAGTTATAGTGCATCATTTATTATTTATAACACGTTTTTGTTTTTTAAGTGGCTGCTTAGTGTGAGGGGCGAGTACCATAAGCGCAGTGTTTGGCACACAGGAAGGGGCGGATTGCCTGGGTACCATATAAGTTGTATATATTCTTTGTTGCCATTAAATCAATTGTCAAACTGCACTCAGATGGCGCTTCTCTCTCTCCTTGCTTTCTGGGCCACAAACAGCATTGAATGTAACAACACAAAAAGAAGAAATTAGTTAACAGGTACAGTAAGCACAATTCTGTAACGGGTCCTGGGATGAAGAGTACTAGAATCTTCTGCTAGCAAACATTGGGGCCCTTTGTAAAGACAGTAGGTTTAATCAAGCAAAGTGAGACAGTAATCCTCTAGGAAATCCCGTTAGGTAGTGGTTTGTAACAACAGCATGGCTAAAAGTGTCAGCTCCAAATAAGCATCCTCTGACACTAGAAAGGGGAATAGGTGTTTACATTCAGTGTCTGTACTGTGTTAAGAAGGATGTTGGGTTTGCACCCGCTGACACAACGGTAATCCCAGATGCTGGTTCAGGCTCCTGGCAATGTTGTAAGGCACTGGATCACCTCCTGTTGGCCGATCAGGATGGCTGGTAGCTACACTGGCCAGGTGACTGCACAGTGGCAGGCTGGACACCTGGATGGGTATTGCAATCCCTGAAGTGGTGTGGGTCATCTCCTCTGGGCTAGGTGGCGCTGAGTTGCTGAGCAGGGTCTCTGGGCCGAATAGTGGTGTACCGTGTGGGTGTCACTGTTCCTGGCTCCTTTCTCCTCAGTCTCTTGGCATCAGTCTTCAGCAAAACATGTCTCTCTCTCTCTCTCTCACAGGTGGAGTTCCACCACACACTCCCTCATGTCAGCATGGGAGTGTGCTGTAAAAAAAATCAGGGCCAGTGCATTCCAAGGACTGGCGTTACAGTTGTAAAAACATCAGACAGTAAAAGCTGCTAAATGCGGCTTAATGCCAGATACAGCCACGTTAAGCCTCGTCAAACATTTTATTTTTTTGACATGTCAAAATCAATGGTTCCCTATGAGAGCCCATTGATTTGAATAGAAGTCACACCACAAGGCTTGTGCACTGAGGATCTTGAAGGGGAACCCTTTGCAAAAATGAAAAAAAAAAAGCTGGCGTGGGGTTCCACCCCAAGAGCATACCAGACCCTTTGATCCGGTATGGATTTAAGGGGAACCCTGACACCAACAAAATTGGCGTGGGGTCCCCCAAAATCCATACCAGACCCTTATCCAAGCATGCAGCCCAGCAGGTTAGAAAAGGGGGGATGGATTTTAAGGGTCCCCCCTGCCCCAAAGCACCCACCCCCCCATGTTAAGGGCATGTGGCCTGGTATGGTCCAGGGGGAGGTGGGAGCTCACTCATTCCCCCTCCTTTCCTGACCTGCTGGGCTTCATGCTTGGATAAGGGTCTTATGGGATTTTGGGGGGCGCATACATTTTTTAGGCGTGGTGTTCCCCTTAAAACCCATATTAGACCAAAGGGTCTGGTATGCTCATGGAGGGGAACTCCACGCCATTTATTTTTTTTCATTTTGGCAAGGGTTCCCCTTTAAGATCCTCAGCGCACAAGCAGCACCGCAAGTAGGATCGTAATGATCCGAGACTCTCATAGGGAACCATTGATTTTGAATAGAGGCAGAGAAACGCTGCTAAAAGCTAGTGCGGCTAAACGTGCATTTACGCCAATGAAAAAAACTACTAATCCGCTTTTTCCTGGCGTTGGTAGTGGCTTTGCAGCTCATTTTTTCTAACGCACTGGGTGCATGAGGCCTTACAAGAACTATGAAATAGGATGACCCATCTGAACAATCCATTCATTTTGTATCAATTTAGACAGGCTCTTGCACTACATTGCTGATGGTAGATCTAAAGGCGATTGTCCAATCATAGTTTACATAAATTGGGTGGAAACAGGTGGTAAAGTAATGAGGGAGGTGCGGTACAGAGTGGTGAACATGCCACAACACATCCTGCTCTGTGATGCAGCAAGGCAGTGAAAAAAGCATTTTAAAAAATATTTTTTTTTAAAATAGACAGTTGAAAATTGGAAGCTGCTATAGCTAAGGTAAGTGAGAGACAAGCACATATGGATGGGTGGGGCAGAAATTACATTACAAAACACTTCTATTTGTTATGAAAACTGAATATGGCTGCCTGAAAGGGTGAACTTAGTCTTTAAACCAAGCTAGTAGAATATTTGTTCAAAGGCTGCATTTACACCTGAGTGCTGTGTAGCTTGAAGCTAAAAAACTCAAACTTAAAAAATCAATTGTTCTCTATGATGATTTCTCACACCTGCTGGTAACTCAAAAAGTACTGGAGCTTCTTTTGTAGCCCTCATTGGGCAGATTACAACATTCTTGGGGCATTTTGAGTCTCATAGAATTGCATTAGAGCATGCAAAAATGTGCAATATCGGCATTGGCATTTATGCATGTTTTTAAGCTGATACTGTATGTACAGTAGGAAAAACATTTTAGACACAAAATCACTAGCCATTTTGTACACCAATAGCAGCCAAGATGGGGGAGTCAGTGTCTGTTTAAACCTGAGATATTCATCAGGATGGTGAGGGAGCACAGCTGAATTCATGATCATCATGATCCTCAGGAAAGAACAGAGTGAGCAAGAAGAGGGCATAGGAGCATATAGGGGTTGCTTTACTAAAGGCAAATAGACTGTGCACTTTACATTTTTGCTTGCACATAATTGGATGATGGAAGTCAGCAAAGCTTCCCTTTATTTACTAAGCTCTGGAGCAAATGTTCCTGCAGAGTGCAATGGCACACCAGAACCTGCTAAGATGGAGAAGTCATTGTGTCAGGACTAGGATCTGAACCCACAATATCTGCTGTATCCGGCAGTAGCTCTTTTTGTCTGAGCCACCTAAGGTGCTGGACAGCATTATATCTGATTCCTTGGATAATCTTGCCTGGTTTCTGGTGAAACTTCAACTCCTTGTTTGTCCCCTGAATTTCATATTTGCCAGATTATTGTGCACTCTCCAGCCAATACATTGCTCCTTTGTGTACCTGCAGCTGTCCTTATCTCTACTACTACTTATTACTGACCTTTAGATTTTTTCTTGACTACGCTCCTGCTTGAGCTTAACCTAAAACTACTTGTTACTGACCTTTAGCTTGTTTACTGACAATGGTATATAGAATGACAATCAGCGCAACCAACTGAACCCTCACCCAATTGCAAGCTGAACACTACAGGTAATCACAATAAAGCCTGAAAAATGACATGAAACAAAATAAGTGCAGCGCAATAATAATTAAAATAATAAATGAAGAAAAAGTCCCCAAAGTATCAATTGTAGCAGATGAAATCTGTCAGATCAGATCTTATTATCAATGGTCAGAGGAGATACGATCCCAGTGTAATATATTCGCTTACCAGATGCTGTGGACCCCTGCACAGCAGAGGTCAAACTCACGTGTATCCCCTCAGGGATGTTGGTATCCTGGAAGCTGTCACTGGAGCCGAATCCCGGATCCTGATGTCCATACACAGGCACGAGTCTCCACAGGAAAAAAACCCCAAGCACTATAGGAATCTGGAACGGGATATCCTCACAAGTATCTCCCCGGTGTCAGCCAATGAAAGACAGAGAGAAAAGCTTCTCTAAGAGTAGTCCGTTTATTTAGTCTAAAATGTGGTAGCAACCACCAATGAGAAGGCGCTCACAGGCGCTAAACGTAAAATATCAAAGTGTACAGTCGGGCTGCGGTGCTTCAGCTTGATCCCTATTTGCTATATCTGCTACTGGATCCTGGCTTGCTCACTTCCCATTGGGGCAATCTTGAGGACTGTGACCTGATACTAACATGCAGCAAAACAAACCTCCAAAATCAGGAGCTCTGGTGAATAACAATTAGTACATAGACCCTACACTGTGACCTGCTTGTGAATGTATCTAGCTGGTCAGCGGGGGCCATTCTACAGCTATAGCTAGAGGTGTCTGAGCATGACCGCTGACCATGAAACAATGTCTGTTTGAATCTGAGATATTCATCAGGATGGTAAGAGAGCATATCTGCATTTATGATCTTCAGGGGGTCTCCCAATACAAAAAAAGAGCAAGCAAGAGGAGGACAAGGGAACATATAGGTGTTGATTTACTAAAGGCAAATATACTGTGTACTTTGCAAATGCAGTTTCACTCTGCAAGGGAATTTGCTCCAGAGCTTAGTAAATGAGATAACACTTCATTTTGGAAAGAATACCCAATCACATGCAGGGAAAATAAACAGCATTATCGCAAGCACATGATTGGATGAGGTCAGCAGAGCTTCTCCTCATTTACTAAGCTCTGGAGCCAATGCCCTTGCAGAGTGCAACTGCACAGTCTATTTACCTTTTAGTAAATAAACTTAAAATATTTTAAGATTGGGAATTGGGAAGGATTCACTGGCAAAGGGAAGACAACAAAGGTTAAACTGTTGAACTGTTGCATCTGTTTATGGCACCATATAATATCTCTCACTGGTTTTATTTATACAATCTGGTTATTAGTATGTTTATAGTAGTTGATAGGATGATGCAAATTTTGAGTAGACATACATTTCAAAAATTAGGTGGTATCTCAGTTATCACAAGAACACACAAGAGCCAAGATTAATGGATGTATTAGTCAACTTAATAATACACTAAACAACAGAAGACAGATTTCATAATACAAACAAGAGTACAAGTGAGAATATTTCTAAAAATGTAAAACTATTCTACTGCTTTAAAGCGGAGTTCCACCCAAAAATTGAACTTCCGCTTTAAGGGAAGGTGATCCCCTGACATGCCACATTTGGCATGTTATTTTTTGGGTAGGGACCGGAAACCCTCTTTTTAGAGGGTTCCAGCTCCCACTTCCTTCCAGGGAACCACAGCGCCGGAAGGAAGATCACCTCTCCCCCCTCCCTCTCGGCAATCATCTGGGACACATCACAGGTCCCAGATGATTGCCCGGCCAGTCACAGCGTGCAGCGCGGCTCGTGCATGCATAGTGCGTGCCCGGCTGGAAAGCCACAGCTGGGCACCCACAGTGACAATGCTGGCTCTATGTCCTCTATGTCCCTGAGCGTTTTGCATTTTTGCAAGACCATTCTTTCTGGTCCCTAAATGCCTCCTATGGTCACTTGCAGTCCTTGGTTTGTTATGGCAGTTGTAGACTCTTTAAATCGTCATTGATTGTAGTGTACACATTTGTCTCAAATCCTGGGAAGACTTGTGCTCCAAGTGGACAGCGACCCATGAGAAAGCCCAGATTGAGGGTGAAACATGTTGGGAGCTCCATAAAATGTGCTGTATACAGAAGGATTGTACTTTATGTACTTGTTGTGGAATTGTTTTCATATACATTTTATATGAAAAATAATTTTTAAAAAATATTTTTTTTTAAGTTACCTCCTTGGATAAATTTATTAGTACATGCACTTTAAAAATCCCACAAGTTTTCCTATATCTATTCAATTTAGGGATGTGGTGCTAATTTCAGTGATTTGTCCATGGTTAAGAATTTATCTCAGAACAGTGGTGGTTTTACCATCACAAATAAAATACTGACAAAACCGGTGGAGAGAGTTAGTATAAGCCAGGAATCTTCAAACTATGGCTCTCCGGCTGTTGCGGAACTACACATCCCATGATGCCTTATAAAACTCTGACATTCACAGACATGACTAGGCATGATGGGAATTGTAGTTCCTGAACAACTGGAGGGCCGTAGTTTGAAGACCCCTGGTATAAGCCAATGAGGAAAAATTTTGGAAAGTTTGGCAAGGTTGAGTAACCTGATGTACATCACAGTACATGGGTAGGTACGTGTGGTGAATATCAGAAGAAAAAGGAGTGGAAAGGGAAGGAAGGAAAAGAGAAAGGAACAAAATGCCCAAATGTCCAAACTTCCAGCCATAGCTGGGCCCGACCTCCTGCATGTAGTGTAATGTGAGTGAAATCCTGGGACAACATAGAGTTAGGTAGTGTGTGTGTGTGTGTGTGTGTGTTGGGGGGGTTCTAGGTATTTGCAGGGTTCCCAGACCCGGCTGTGTTTGTCCATGGAGTTATTAAGGGAGGCAGTTAGGTACCCCATCCTCTTTATTTACATTCTGGTTTCTTGTGTGGAGTTTCACCAGGGAAGGAGGCTCCGCACATTTCCATTTGAGGGCAACTAGGCATCTGACTGCTGTTTAGATATGGAGTGAGAGGGAAGGAGGTTGTTATGAAATTTGGGGTAGTGAAGAGGTATAATCTTTTAGCCTGTCCCCTAAAATGTGCAGTAGAGAGATACACTTTATTACCAAAAGTATTGGGACACCTGCCTTTACATCAACATGAACTTTAATGGCATCCCAGTCTTAGTTCGTAGGGTTCAATATTGAGTTGGCCCAGCCTTTGCAGCTATAAAAGCTTCAAATCTTCTGGGAAGGCTATCCACAAGGTTTAGGTGTGTGTCTATGGGAATGTTTGACCATTCTTCCAGAAGCACAATTGTGAGGTTAGGCACTGATGTGATGAGAGAAGGCCTGGCTCACAGCCTGGTGTTCTATCGGGGTGAAGTTAGGACTCTGTGCAGGCCAGTCATGTTCCTCCACCCCAAACTTGCTCATCCATGTCTTTATGAATCTTGCTTTGTGCACTGGTGCGCAGTCATGTTGGAACAGGAAGGGGCCATCACTAAACTGTTCCCACAAAGTTGGGAGCATGAAATAGTCCAAAAAGCCTTGGTATACTGATGCCTTAAGAGTTCTCTTCACTGGAACTAAGGGGCCAGGCCCAACCCCTGAAAAACTACCCTACACCATAATCCCCCCTCCACAAAATGATTTGGACCAGTGCACAAAGCAAGGTCCATAAACACATAGATGAGCAAGTTTGGGGTGGAGGAACTTGACTGGCCTGCACAGAATCCTGACCGATAGAACACTTTTGGGATGAATTAGAGTGGAGACTGCGAGCTAGGCCTTCTCCCAAACATCAGCGCCTGACTTCACAAATGTGCTTCTGGAAGAATGGTCAAACATTCCCATAAACACACTTCTAAACCTTGTGGACAGCCTTCCTAGAAGAGTTAAAGATGTTATAGCTGCAAAGGGTGAGCCAATTTAATATTGAACCCTACGGACTAAGACTGGCATGCCATTAAAGTTCATGTGGGTGTAAAGGCAGGAGTCCCAATACTGTTGGTAATATAGTGTAGGTCTGATCAGGTGGGACAGGGATAGAGTAATTTCACTACTGTGCTCCAACACATAGTGCTGGGGTGGATAGGTGATTAGCTATAACTTCTCAATTTCACTTCAGCAGTTATAAACATAAAAGGGTGTACCAAGAGGCTACAGAGTGTAGTTGGGCAGCTAGATAGTGATTGTGGGAAGGCCAACCCCCATTGTCCCCGAGGAAACATATAAAACGGATTTTGTGATCCTGCGTTGTTTGCCATTCCAAAGGAAATTAAGCATAGTGGCTTTGTGGTTTTTTGAAAAAAAAAAAATTGAATCTCTTATCCTCCCCTCTTATGCTGTTGATTGGACCTCAAATTTGGGTTTACACTTAGAGCAGAAGGATTGGGACGGCATTTTGGCAACAACTAAAATTTGCAGAATATGCTAGCAATTGAAACGAATTAAAATGTTTTAATGTGCTGGTACCTGAACTTGACCGGCAAGAATACCCACATTTTTGCTAACCTATCCCCCTGTTTGTTTCCAGGAATGGGGGGGGGGCACTAGGGATGAGCCGAACACCCCCCGGTTCGGTTCGCACCAGAACCCGCGAACGGACCGAAAGTTCGCACGAACATTAGAACCCCATTGACGTCTATGGGACTCGAACGTTCGAAATCAAAAGTGCTCATTTTAAAGGCTAATTTGCATGGTATTGTCCTAAAAAGGGTTTGGGGACCCGGGTCCTACCCCAGGGGACATGTATCAATGCAAAAAAAACTTTTAAAAACGGCCGTTTTTTCGGGAGCAGTGATTTTAATGATGCTTAAAGTAAAAAAAAAAAAGGGAAATATTCCTTTAAATATCGTACCTGGGGGGTGTCTATAGTATGCCTGTAAAGTGACGCGTGTTTCCCATGTTTAGAACAGTCCCTGCACCAAATGTCATTTTTAAAGGAAAAAATCTCATTTAAAACTGCTTGCGGGTTTAATGTCATGTCGGGTCATGGCAATATGGATGAAAATCAGTGAGACAAACGGCATGGGTACCCCCCAGTCCATTACCAGGCCCTTTGGGTCTTGTATGGATATTAAGGGGAACCCCGCACCCAAATTAAAATAAGGAAAGGTGTGGGGCCACCAGGCCCTATATACTCTGAACAGCAGTATACAGGCGGTGCAAACAAGACAGGGACTGTAGGTTTGTTGTTAAGTAGAATCTGTTTGTAATTTTGAACATTTTTAACGTGTTTAGCTCCAGCCAAAAAATCTTTTCTAAGCTTTTTGGAAAACATAGGGAAGGGTTATCACCCCTGTGACATTTGTTTTGCTGTCTTTCCTCCTCTTCAGAAGATTTCACCTCACTTTTTTGTCCCAATGAAAAATGTTTTTTGAAAATTTGGGTTTTTTTGTGGAACAAGGATTGGAAAGCCTCAGTGGAAAGGAGAAATTGTTTTCCCATATTAACTCTTACAGGAGAGAATTTCCCTTCCTAGGGGTAGATTTAATCTCACTTCCTGTTGTCTCCTTCCGTTTGCAAGTAGGAGTCGTTTGTAAGTTAGATGTTTGAAAGTAGGGTCCTGCCCTATATACTCAGCAGAAATTTGGGCCTTAGGTGTTGCTGTGGCCACAACACTGTAAGCCCTCACAGGGCCCTGCTGTGAAATATTAGATCAAGAATTGTAATTACATGCCCCTGTTGAACAGGAGCTGAAAAATTAGGCCTTAGGCACTGGTGCTGGTGCCACAACACTGCAACCCCTCACAGACACTCTAGTTGGAACGCAGGAACGAGCCCTGCTGCAAAGTATTGCTTCAAAACTTGTAATTACACGACCCTGTTAGACAGGGGCAGAAAAATTGGGCCTTAGGCACTGGTGCTGGTGCCACAACACTGCAACCCCTCACAGACACTCTAGTTGGAACGCAGGAACGAGCCCTGCTGCAAAGTATTGCATCAAAAATTGTAATTACACGCCCCTGTTAGACAGGGGCAGAAAAATTGGGCCTTAGGCACTGGTGCTGGTGCCACAACACTGCAACCCCTCACAGACACTCTAGTTGGAACGCAGGAACGAGCCCTGCTGCAAAGTATTGCATCAAAAATTGTAATTACACGCCCCTGTTAGACAGGGGCAGAAAAATTGGGCCTTAGGCACTGGTGCTGGTGCCACAACACTGCAACCCCTCACAGACACTCTAGTTGGAATGCAGGAACGAGCCCTGCTGCAAAGTATTACATCAAAAATTGTAATTACACGCCCCTGTTAAACAGGGGCTGAAAAATTGTGCCTTAGGCACTGGTGGTGGCGCCCAGAACCAAAAATGTTCTTACAAGCTATCAGCGTGATGATTGAGGAGGAAGAGGATAATTACTCAGGGATAGTCACTCAGCATCAGCATAGGCAGTCTTTGAAGGGATCTGAGATTTCAAAAAAAATTATTCGGTTACATCAGCATAAGGTGCTTGGTAGCTGGTGGTGATCCAAGACTGATTCATTTTTATGAAGGTCAGCCGATCGACCGAGTCGGTGGACAGACGCACCCTGTGATCGGTTACCACGCCTCCAGCAGCACTGAATGTGCGTTCCGAAAGAACGCTGGATGCAGGACAGGCCAGTAGCTCAATTGCATACTGTGCAAGCTCTGGCCAGTGATCCATCCTCAAGACCCAGTAACCCAGAGGATTTTCGGTGGGAAAGGTGTCCAAGTCTGATCTTGCCCCTAGGTATTCCTGCACCATGTAAAACAGACGCTGGCGATGGTTGCTGGAACCGATCATACCTTGGGGCTGCGGACCAAAAAATTGTCTGAACGCATCGGTCAGACGGCCACCTTCTCCACCGCTCCTTCTTTGACTGACCGAAGCCTCAGCAACACGTTGTCCAGAAACAGGAGTTTGTAACCTCCCAGTCTCTGGGAACGCGTTGCACAGACCTTTCTGCAAGGCCTCCCGAAGATGTTTCATCCTCTGCTCCCTCTGCGATGGCAAGATAAGGTCCGCAACCTTACCCTTGTAACGTGGATCAAGGAGGGTTGCCAGCCAGTATTGGTCCTTCTCCTTGATACCACGAATACGAGGATCCTTACGCAGGCTTTGCAGGATCAGGGAGGCCATGCAGCGTAGGTTTGCTGAGGCATTCGGTCCGGAGTCCTCTGGGTCACTAAGGACAACAACGTCCGCAGCCACCTCCTCCCAGACACGTACAAGTCCATGTGTTCCTTGGGACTGATCCCTTAAAGACTGCTGCTGATGCTGAGTGCCAGGCTCCACCTCCATACTGACACAATCTTCCTCCTCCTCCTCCTCCTCCTCTTCCTGTGTGATCGGCGGGCACGCAGGAACACTGTCTGGATAAAGGGGGCCTTGAGAACTAAGGAAGTCCTCCTCTTCCTGCCTCTGTTCTGCCTCAAGTGCCCTGTCCATTATTCCACGCAGCGTGTGCTCCAACAGGTGGACAAGTGGGACAGTGTCACTGATGCATGCACTGTCAGTGCTCACCATCCTCGTGGCCTCCTCGAATGGTGACAGGACAGTGCATGCATCCCTGATCATGGCCCACTGGCGTGGGGAAAAAAAACCAAGCTCCCCTGACCCTGTCCTGGTGCCATAGTCGCACAGGTACTCATTGATGGCCCTCTGCTGCGTGTGCAGCCGCTGCAGCATGGCCAACGTTGAGTTCCACCTGGTGGGCATGTCACAGATTAGGCGGTTCTTGGGCAGGTTAAACTCCTTTTGGAGGTCCGTCAGCCGAGCACTGGCATTATATGACCGGCGGAAATGCACACAGACTTTCCTGGCCTGCCTCAGGACATCCTGTAAGCCCGGGTACCTGCCCAAGAACCGCTGCACCACCAAGTTAAGGACGTGAGCCAAACAGGGCACATGGGTCATTTGTCCCTGTCGGAGGGCAGAGAGGAGGTTGGTGCCATTGTCGCAAACCACCATTCCTGCCTTAAGTTGGCGTGGCGTCAACCACCTCTGAACCTGCCCCTGCAGAGCTGACAGAACCTCTGCCCCAGTGTGGCTCCTGTCCCCCAAGCACACCAGCTCAAGCACCGCATGGCATCTTTTGGCCTGCGTACTTGCGTAGCCCCTTGAACGCCTACGGAGCACCGCTGGTTCCGAGGAAGAGGCCATGGAGGAAGAAGAAGAGGAGGGGGTGGAGGAGAGAGGTGTGTCACAATCAGCATTTTGGAGGCGTGGTGGCGGAACAACCTCCAACACTACTGCACCTTGTCCTGCATCCTTCCCAGCTGCCAGCAGAGTCACCCAATGCGCCGTGAAACTTAGGTAACGTCCCTGTCCATGCCTGCTGGACCATGAGTCAGCGGTAATATGCACCTTACCGCTGACCGCCCTGTCCAGCGAGGCATGGACATTGCCTTCCACATGCCGGTAGAGAGCCGGAATCGCCTTCCGTGAGAAAAAGTGGCGTTTGGGTACCTGCCACTGAGGAACCGCACATTCCACAAACTCACGGAAGGGGGCAGAGTCTACCAACTGAAAAGGCAGCAGTTGAAGTGCTAGCAATTTTGCCAAGCTAGCATTCAACCGCTGGGCATGTGGATGGCTGAGAGCAAACTTCTTTTGGCGGCGCAGCAGCTGGGGCAGGGAAATTTGCCTGGTACAATCTGACGTCGGTGTACCAAAAGCAGATTGCCCACAAGTACTTGGCTGTGACACACCTAATTCTACACCTTCATTCCTCTCACTGCAGGTCTCAGAGAGGACTGAAGGTCTAGTGGGGTTGGAAATCTCAGCTGATGAGGAGCAAGGAGAGATCCTCTTTGTTCTTTGGTGTCGGTCTTTTAGATACGCTTGCCAACGAACTGCATGGCAGGTCAACATATGTCTGGTCAAGCATGTGGTACCCAAGCGGGAGATGTTTTGGCCACGCGAGATACGCTTGAGACATATGTTGCAAATAGCAGCGGTGCGATCTGATGCACTCGTCTCAAAAAAGGCCCACACCAAAGAACTTTTTGAATAACGCGCAGAGACTGCAGCGCCCTGCACATGTGGAGCTTTGGGGTGTGATGCAGTCAATGTGCTGCCCTTAGGCTGGCCCCTGGAGGGCATCCTGCCTCGTTGGTGATGTGCCGCCTCCTCCTCCTCCTCCTCCTCCTCCTCTCTCCTATCAGGCACCCACGTTGAGTCAGTGACCTCATCATCCCCTCCCTCCTCATCACTGGAGCAAACCTGGCAGTATGCTGCAGCAGGGGGAGCATGACTGCCAGATTGCTGTCCTTCTTGGGCACCCCCTCTGTCCGTGCTCATGTTACTGCCTTCATCGAGCTCAGTATCATCATCAGAGCCTTCCAAACGCTGGGCATCCTCCTGGAGCATGTACCCAACACTGTGGTCAAACAGTTCGAGGGAATCCTCAGGAGGACATGGTGGAGCTAGGGAAGGAGTCACTGATGACATTGAGCTGAGGGAAGAGGCCGCTGCTTTGCCAGACAAAGCACCCTGGGCATGGGTGAGAGAGGATGAGGAGGATGAGGACGGCTTGGTCATCCACTCGACCAAGTCTTCCGCATGTTGCGGCTCAACACGGCCAGCTGCCGAAAAAAAGGCCAAGCGTGTCCCATGGCCACGTGCTGATGAGGATGCACCGTTTCCACGACCAGCACTAGACACAGAGCCTGCTTGCCCTCTCTTATTGGCTTGTGACTGTCTGCCTCTCCTTGGCCTTCCAGACATACTAATGGCCTGTAGCTGCACTAAGCTGGGATAGAACACCTGTAATTTTCTTCAGGTAGCTTTATATACTGTAACCAGACAAGCCTGCCTGTCAGTAGGAAGATAACAGGAACGGATCTAGCTGAACACTGTGAGCAGGACGCACTGTACTAAATGTAAATAGTTTAGCTGCCTGACCGTGGTACTAATAGGATCAAATAGAACACCTGTAATTTTCTTCAGGTAGCTTTATATACTGTAACCAGACAAGCCTGCCTGTCAGTAGGAAGATAACAGGAACGGATCTAGCTGAACACTGTGAGCAGGACTGCACTGTACTAAATGTAAATAGTCTAGCTGCCTGACCGTGGTACTAATAGGATCAAATAGAACACCAGTAATTTTCTTCAGGTAGCTTTATATACTGTAACAAGACAAGCCTGCCTGTCAGTAGGAAGATAACAGGAACGGATCTAGCTGAACACTGTGAGCAGGACGCACTGCACTAAATGTAAATAGTCTAGCTGCCTGACCGTGGTACTAATAGGATCAAAAGAACACCAGTAATTTTCTTCAGGTAGCTTTATATACTGTAACAAGACAAGCCTGCCTGTCAGTAGGAAGATAACAGGAACGGATCTAGCTGAACACTGTGAGCAGGACGCACTGTACTAAATGTAAATAGTCTAGCTGCCTGACCGTGGTACTAATAGGATCAAAAGAACACCAGTAATTTTCTTCAGGTAGCTTTATATACTGTAACAAGACAAGCCTGCCTGTCAGTAGGAAGATAACAGGAACGGATCTAGCTGAACACTGTGAGCAGGACGCACTGTACTAAATGTAAATAGTCTAGCTGCCTGACCGTGGTACTAATAGGATCAAAAGAACACCAGTAATTTTCTTTAGGTAGCTGTAAATACTGTAACACGACAAGCCTGCCTGTCAGTAGGAAGATAACAGGAACGGATCTAGCTGAACAATGTGAGCAGGACGCACTGTACTAAATGTAAATAGTCTAGCTGCTTGACCGTGGTACTAATAGGATCGAAAGAACACCAGTAATTTTCTTTAGGTAGCTTTATATACTGTAACAAGACAAGCCTGCCTGTCAGTAGGAAGATAACAGGAACGGATCTAGCTGAACACTGTGAGCAGGACGCACTGTACTAAATGTAAATAGTCTAGCTGCCTGACCGTGGTACTAATAGGATCAAAAGAACACCAGTAATTTTCTTTAGGTAGCTGTAAATACTGTAACACGACAAGCCTGCCTGTCAGTAGGAAGATAACAGGAACGGATCTAGCTGAACAATGTGAGCAGGACGCACTGTACTAAATGTAAATAGTCTAGCTGCTTGACCGTGGTACTAATAGGATCGAAAGAACACCAGTAATTTTCTTTAGGTAGCTGTAAATACTGTAACAAGACAAGCCTGCCTGTCAGTAGGAAGATAACAGGAACGGATCTAGCTGAACACTGTGAGCAGGACAGCAGGACGCACTGCACTAAATGTAAATAGCAGGAACGGATCTAGCTGAACACTGTGAGCAGGACGCACTGCACTAAATGTAAATAGCAGGAACGGATCTAGCTGAACACTGTGAGCAGGACGCACTGCACTAAATGTAAATAGCAGGAACGGATCTAGCTGAACACTGTGAGCAGGACGCACTGCACTAAATGTAAATAACAGGAACGGATCTAGCTGAACACTGTGAGCAGGACGCACTGCACTAAATGTAAATAGCAGGAACGGATCTAGCTGAACACTGTGAGCAGGACGCACTGCACTAAATGTAAATAGCAGGAACGGATCTAGCTGAACACTGTGAGCAGGACGCACTGCACTAAATGTAAATAGCAGGAACGGATCTAGCTGAACACTGTGAGCAGGACGCACTGCACTAAATGTAAATAGCAGGAACGGATCTAGCTGAACACTGTGAGCAGGACGCACTGCACTAAATGTAAATAGTCTAGAAGATAACAGGAACGGATCTAGCTGAACACTGTGAGCAGGACGCACTGCACTAAATGTAAATAGTCTAGATAGAAGATAACAGGAACGGATCTAGCTAAACTGAATACAGTGTATATATATATATGCAACACCTGGGATGCATATATATACACAATACACTGTAAGTGCAGCTAACTGACTGACTGTTCTGCCTAATCTATCTAACTCAAATCAAATGACACTGTCTCTCTCTCTCTCTATCTCTCAGCACACCGGAACACACACTACACAGGGCCGCCGTGCAGGCGGCCTTATATAGTGTGGGGCGTGTACTAAATCCCCTGAGCCATAATTGGCCAAAGCCACCCTGGCTTTGGCCAATTACAGCTCTCTCTACTGACGGCGCTGTGATTGGCCAAGCATGCGGGTCATAGTGCATGCTTGGCCAATCATCAGCCAGCAATGCACTGCGATGCCGCAGTGAATTATGGGCCGTGACGCGCCACACGAATTTGGCGCGAACGGCCCATATCGTTCGCAATTCGACGGACGGTCGAACAGCCGATGTTCGAGTCGAACATGGGTTCGACTCGAACACGAAGCTCATCCCTAGGGGGCACCAATGCCCATAGCTGGTGGACATGCCTGATCATGCAGAAATTTTGGGGTGACATTTTCTTTATGGCAGCTACTTTAATTGCTCTACCCCATCGCCTGACCCTGCTTTTACCTTGCTTAATGATTGTCCCCCAGATTTAATGAGCGCTCAACTAAAACTCTATACACGTTATGACAGCTTCTAAACAAACAATAGTGAAGGCCTGGAAGAGCCCAACACTTTCAAAAAAGGAAAAATTTTGGACTTTAAATGAGGCTAGCATCAAAGGGATGCTCGCCTCCATCCCGGTCATTGGTTAAAATGAAAAAGAGAGAGAAGTGGGACTTTAAATGAAGCACACAGCAGCACAACGCAAGTCAAGTGACCAACATTCATTTATTTGGTATAATCCATGGTATGTAAAAAACATTTTGGGAATCCAACCTCTAAAATGCTGTGGGGATCAAGCCTCTATATAATAAACCATGGATTGATTATACATAAAATATATATAAATTACACAATAGGTCATGATCCATTGTCACACATTGAGCACAGATAACAATCAATAAGCATGTGTACATTTGTTACTATGATTAGACCCAAAAAGAGCCATGAATATTAGGACAAATAATTATAATAATAATAAAAGAGATTTAATGCCATGACAGATACTTATGGAGGTAGGTGGAATCATTGAAATCTTGGTATTCCATGATATGGGAAGATTGGTAATAATCAAAGCTCTACGCGTTTCGCGGTATAGCAACCACTCAGCAAGAGCATATGTCATGGAATGATTCTAAAAAATATTTTTGTTTAAAAAAAAAAAATTATAATGTTTTTCAGTAAATAAACAGGAAAGGAAAAAAGGTTTTGTATACAAATATTTTACTTGTATAGAATGAATTAAAGGTTGTGCGTCCAAACTCATGTCTGCATTAGCGATCCAGTGAAACAGCATCCAGAATCGCAGAGAGCTGCAAAGCAAAGCCGCCCGACGCCAGGGTGATCTGCGGGAATGGGAACAACGGCCATAGGTAAAACCATTGCTGGTGGGTGCAATGAGTGTAGGATGCGGACCTCCATGTGGGAAACCTATATGAAACAAATCATAGTGATATGTGTTGATTAGGGATGAGCTTCGAGTTCTAGTCGAACTCATGTTCGACGCGAACATTGGCTGTTCGCAAGTTCGCCGAACAGCGAAAAATTTGGGGTGTTCGCGGCAAATTCGAATGCCGCGGAACACCCTTTAAAAGTCTATGGGAGAAATCAAAAGTGCTAATTTTAAAGGCTTATATGCAAGTTATTGTCATAAAAAGTGTTTGGGGACCTGGGTCCTGCCCCAGGGGACATGGATCAATGCAAAAAAAGTTTTAAAAACGGCCGTTTTTTCAGGAGCAGTGATTTTAATAATGCTTAAAGTCAAACAATAAAAGTGTAATATCCCTTTAAATTTCGTAGCTGGGGGGTGTCTATAGTATGCCTGTAAAGGGGTGCATGTTTCCCGTGTTTAGAACAGTCTGACAGCAAAATGACATTTCGAAGGAAAAAAGCCACTTAACCGCTTCCCGACCGGCGCACACCGATGTACGTCGGCAGAATGGCACGGCTGGGCAAATGGGTGTACAGGTACGTCCATTTGAATTTCCCGCCGTGTCATTGCATGCGCGCCGCCGGCGGCGCGCGCGCGCCGGCCGGGAGCTCCGTGATTTGGGTCGCGGGTCCCGCGGACTCGATCGCTGCGGGGATACCCCTGATGTAAACAGCATCTCCCCGTTCTGCCTAGTGACAGTGTCACTCGGTCTCTGCTCCCTGTCATCGGAGCAGAGATCAGTGTACTGACACATACAGCCCCTCCCCCCTACAGTTAGAAAACACTCCCTAGTACTGATTTAACCCCTCCCCGCCCCCTAGTGGTTAACCCCTTCATTGCCAGTGTCATTTATACAGGAATCAATGCATTTTTATAGCACTGATTGCTGTATAAATGACAATGGTCCCAAAAATGTGTAAAAAATGTCCGATGTGTCCGCCATAATGTCACAGTCACAATAAAAATCGCTGATCGCCGCCAAAACTAGTAAAAAAAAATTATTAATAAAAATGCCATAAAACTATCCCCTATTTTGTAAACGCTATAACTTTTGTCAAACCAATCAATAAGCGCTTATTGCGATTTTTTTTTACCAAAAATATGTAGAAGAATACGTATCGGCCTAAACTGAGGAAAAAAAATGTTTTTTTATATATTTTTGGGGGATATTTATTATAGCAAAAAGTAAAAAATAATGCGTTTTTTTCAAAATTGTCGCTCTTATTTTGTTTATAGCACAAAAAATAAAAATCGCAGAGGTGATTAAATACCACCAATAGAAAGCTCTATTTGTGGGAAAAAAAGGACGTCAATTTTGTTTGAGAGCCCGCGAGACCGCGCAATTGTCAGTTAAAGCGGCGCAGTGCCGAATCGCAAAAAGTGCTCTGGTCAGGAAGGGGGTAAATTCTTCCGGGGCTGAAGTGGTTAAAACTACTCGCGGCTATTGCATTGCCGGTCCCACAATACACATAGAAGTTCATTGATAAAAACGGCATGGGAATTCCCCACAGGGGAACCCCGAACCAAAATTTAAAAATAAAAATGACGTGGGGGTCCCCCTAAATTCCATACGAGGCCCTTCAGGTCTGGTATGGATATTAAGGGGAACCCCTGCCAAAATTTAAAAAAAAATGACGTGGGGATCCCCCTAAATTCCATACCAGACCCTTCAGGTCTGGTATGGATTTTAAGGGGAACCCCGCACCAAAAAAAAAAAAAAACAGCGTGGGGTCCCCCCAAAAATCCATACCAGACCCTTATCCGAGGACAATAAATCAAGTGAGATATAATGAGGCTTGTTTCAAGCATGTATACAATCTGTATCCTGAATGTCTGCTTGTCCTTCAACCCCCAAACAAGTATGCACAAAATTGTCCCAGACAGGGGGGGACCAAAAAGGAAAGCGGGGCTCAAGGAAGGACAATGTGAGTAAACATATGAAAATAAATATTGTATTTATTATTGGTTACAGAGATATACAAGTGGAGATACGGTAGCTTGCATCACAAGTAAACATTGCTAAAATAAAATCAATTGATCGATAGTAGCTAATCGATCAAAACTGATACACAGACAAGGAGGACAAAACAACATATAAAAACAAACATATGCGTCCGGACGTCTGGGCTATTGATGTCTACGCAACCCGCTACAATGAGAAGTGTTCAGTATGACTGAATGGGGTTGTACAGTAGACATCAATCCCCCCGGGGGGGCGGCTCAAAAAAGGGGGGGAGGGGAGGAAAAAAAAAAGGAGGGACAGGGATGGGAGAGGGGGAGGGGGGGGGGGATGTGTGCGGGAAAAGGTGATGTGGGGTGACAGATGGGATGGGGGAGGAGAGAGAGGTATGAACCGTGGAGTGGGATGCAGGATCAGAGGTCAGGCATCTGTATTCATGGAATGGAAATTGATGGTAGGGCCATGATCAAAAAATGCGATGCTGAGGTGGCGAGAGTCCAGGATGATGAGACACTGTTGCTATCATGAGCAAACTGATATATGACAAATGCACAAGTGCGTGCTGTATAGGTGAGTCAAACAATGATTCAATGTTAAGCAGATAACATTCAGCACGGGCGGCTGGGTACTTTACCACTGACGGGTCCCGTTCAGAAATCCACAGGTACTTCCGTAGTGTGATGTCCCCTGTGCTGTAGACTGTACCGCTGTTCACCACGCATAGTACTGAGTGTTTCCCATAGAGTCCTGGTAACTCCGCAGGTATGTGATCAAGTATGCGGATGGCCGGCCATCTAGTTGTGCCTGTAATCACTACCGCGGTGGTTCCACGCGGACAGGCGGAACGTCCTCTCAGTCGGTGAGCCGGCTTGCCCCAACGGGGGATGACAGCGGGCGTGACGTCCGGGCGCAGTGACGTCAACGCGTTTCACAAACAAGGGTGTGTAGCTTCGTCTGGACGTGTAGGTGGCGTGCGAGGGCTCCTTCTTATACCGTCCGTTCCTCGTACACGCCCCTCTCTTAGATTTAAACATGAGGAGAGATATCCAAGCTGTGTGTGTCTCATTTGGTGATGATGATTATTTGTCGTTTCATGGTCCTAGTATATGGACATCGGTATACATGGCCAACATTGAAGAACATTGATTAAAGCAATACAAAACAATAGTGGGGTTTATCAACGGAAAAAATAATATAATTGCCAATTATATCTCCTGCATCGAAGCAACCAACAAATATGCCTTGAATCCATGTAGGTTCAGCTTATTCCTACCCACACATATAGCAAATAACCAGATGCCATTAATATTTGGGTTCCATATAGGACATTCAGTCAGGTAAAATCAGAGACAGAAAGGGAAAATCATTGGTAATAGTGAGAGTTTTTTTATGAAAAGAAGGGGGGAAGAAAAAGGGGGGAAGGAAAAGGGGGGGGGAAGGGAAAAAGGAAAAGAGAGGAAAGAAGAAAAGAGAAGAGGGAGGAAAAAAGGGGAAAGAAAGGAAAAACGGGGAGGAAAGAGGGAAAGAAGAGGGGGAGGGGGGAGGAAGAAGGAAGCACTATAACATATAGGGCCGACATAAAGTGGAGTGAGAAGTCCACTACTGTATGTTATATAAGTGATGCGTCATAGATATCATGACGGAAGAGTACATAATAATGGTGGTGCTACAAGACAGCACCAGTATTTCTAAAATAAACATAATGGCAGACTAAACTGCATTTGTAAGGTCGGTGCCCTATGCAGGCCATATCAAGTATCTATTTATGATGTCAGGAAGGGCTGTAAATTCAGTTCTGTATTCAGGCCCCGAGGACGCAACCTGGCAGGCCGCAGGAAAAGGGGGGGGAAGAGAGAGCGCCCCCTCCTGAACCGTACCAGGCCACATGCCCTCAACATTGGGAGGGTGCTTTGGGGTAGCCCCCCAAAACACCTTGTCCCCATGTTGATGAGGACAAGGGCCTCATCCCCACAACCCTGGCCGGTGGTTGTGGGGGTCTGCGGGCGGGGGGCTTATCAGAATCTGGAAGCCCCCTTTAACAAGGGGACCCCCAGATCCCGCCCCCCCCCCTGTGTGAAATGGTAAGGAGGTACAAAAGTACCCCTACCATTTCACTAAAAAACTGTCAAAAATGTTAAAAATGACAAGAGACAGTTTTTGACAATTCCTTTATTTAAATGCTTCTTCTTTCTTCTTTCTTCTAACTTCCTTCATCTTCTTCTTCTTCTTCTGGTTCTTCTGGCTCTTCTGGTTCTTCCTCCTGCGTTCTCGTCCAGCATCTCCTCCGCGGCGTCTTCTATCTTCTTCTCCTCGGGCCGCTCCGCATCCATGGCATGGGGGGAGGCTCCCGCTCTTCTCTTCATCTTCTTCATCTTCTTCTTCATCTTCTTCTTTTCTTCTCTTCTTCTCTTGTTCTCTTCTTCATTTTCTTCTCCGGGCCGCTCCGCATCCATGCTGGCATGGAGGGAGGCTCCCGCTGTGTGACGGCGTCTCCTCGTCTGACGGTTGTTAAATCATGGGGGGCGGGGCCACCCGGTGACCCCGCCCCCTCTGACACACAGGACATGACGGGACTTCCCTGTGGCATTCCCCGTGACGTCACAGGGAAGTCCCATCAAGTCACCGTGCGTCAGAGGGGGCGGGGTCACCGGGTGGCCCCGCCCCCGTTCTTTAAGAACCGTCAGACGAGGAGACGCGTCACACAGCGGGAGCCTCCCTCCATGCCAGCATGGGTGCGGAGCGACCCGGAGAAGAAAATGAAGAAGAAAAGAAGAGAAGAAGAGAAGAAAAGAAGAAGATGAAGAAGAAGATGAAGAAGATGAAGAGAAGAGCGGGAGCCTCCCCCCATGCCATGGGTGCGGAGCGGCCCGAGGAGAAGAAGATAGAAGACGCCGCAGAGGAGATGCTGGACGAGAACGCCGGAGGAAGAACCAGAAGAGCCAGAAGAACCAAAAGAAGAAGAAGAAGAAGAAGAAGAAGAAGAAGAAGAAGAAGAAGAAGAAGATGAAGGAAGATAGAAGAAAGAAGAAGCATTTAAATAAAGGAATTGTCAAAAACTGTCTCTTGTCATTTTTAACATCTTTGACAGTTTTTAGGTGAAATGGTGGGGGTACAAGTACCCCCTTCCCATTTCACACAGGGGGGGCCGGGATCTGGGGGTCCCCTTGTTAAAGGGGGCTTCCAGATTCCGATAAGCCCCCGCCCGCAGACCCCCACAACCACCGGCCAGGGTTGTGGGGATGAGGCCCTTGTCCTCATCAACATGGGGACAAGGTGTTTTGGGGGGCTACCCCAAAGCACCCTCCCAATGTTGAGGGCATGGGGCCTGGTACGGTTCAGGAGGGGGGGCGTTCTCTCGTCCCCCCTCTTTTCCTGCGGCCTGCCAGGTTGCGTGCTCGGATAAGGGTCTGGTATGGATTTGTGGGGGGACCCCACGCCGTTTTTTTTATAGGCGCGGGGTTCCCCTTAAAATCCGTACCAGACCTGAAGGGTCTGGTATGGAATTTAGGGGGACCCCCACGTCATTTTTTTTTTATTTTGGCGGGGTTCCCCTTAATATCCATACCAGACCTGAAGGGCCTGGTATGGAATTTAGGGGGACCCCCACGAAATTTTTTTTTAAATTTTGGTTCGGGGTTTCCCATGCCGTTTTTATCAATGAACTTCTATGTGTATTGTCGGACCGGCAATGCAATAGCCGCAAGTAGTTTTAAATGGCTTTTTTCCTTCAAAATGTCATTTTGCTGTCAGACTGTTCTAAACACAGGAAACATGCGCCCCTTTACAGGCATACTATAGACACCCCCCAGCTACGAAATTTAAAGGGATATTACACTTTTATTGTTTGAATTTAAGCATTATTAAAATCACTGCTCCTTAAAAAACGGCCGTTTTTAAAACTTTTTTTTGCATTGATACATGTCCCCTGGGGCAGGACCCAGGTCCCCAAACACTTTTTATGACAATAACTTGCATATAAGCCTTTAAAATGAGCACTTTTGATTATTCATGTCCCATAGACTTTAACAGCGTTCGCGTGTTCGAACAAACTTTTTTCCTGTTCGCATGTTCTGGTGCGAACCGAACAGGGGGGTGTTCGGCTCATCCCTAGTGTTGATGTGCAAGTATGAGAAAATGTGAAAGGGGTGATGTGGTGACAACATGGAAATAAGGATAGAGAGTGGGATAGGAAAGAGTGGAGAACAGAAAAACAAAGAGAAAAATGAGGCCAAGAAAGAACATGAACAATAAAGACTGATGAAAAAGAAAAACTAGGGAAAAAGGAATGATACCTGGTGTGCACAGAGTGGACAATTCCAAGCATGTGTGTGATGCTGAACAGGATGGAAAGTGGAGTGTGTGAAGGCCAGCCTTGGATATGCCTATATAGGTGTTCCATCATGGCCCAACCCCCCACATCAAGTCAACAGACAACACCTGAGAGTGGAGCACTTTCACCTGGGCGACTCAGCCGTCAGGCGATTAGCGCCAATCCATCTCCCCAGTGTGTCCACCGAACAGCGACACACCGCCGGAAACATAGCGCCACAAGGACGCCCTGCGACCGGCGGATGTGACGTGACACGGAGAGGGAAGGACCATGCATCCACCCCCTCTCTGACATCCAAGGGCAGGGAGAGGGTTAGAAGACCCACATGAAACACCGCAGCTAGCGGAGGCAAGCAAATGCAGACAGATCAGCGGCATCAAAGACACTGTCCAGGGATCGCAGATGCAGACCCAGCAGGACACATCAACCAAACAACAGTATAAGCCCAACACTTTGTATTTCAGAAACTAAGAACAGAATCACAGAAGTTATGATACATAGTAAAATTGAGGCCCTAATACTTGATAGGGTCCCCAAGCACCTCAAGTCTGGCAACCTTGGGTGGACTGTTCTCTCCCACTAGGCTTTGGCTCCTCACTTCTGGAGCCATGACTCTTCTGGCCTTGGTCCGGTCAGACAAATGAGTCCTAGGCCCTCTGGAGGCCAACAACCTCTTTCCCTTCTTTTCCTTCCATGTTTTCCCAATCTTCTCCCCCCTTTTCCTGTTACTTTTCTTTCATTGCTATCTTAGTAGCTGACAATTTGGGTTTTCCATATACAAACAATGGGTGGAGTAATGGGATTATTGCGGTGCCAAAGATACAGCTAAACAAAATATTAAAATAAATTAATTTTATTACAAAAAATCCTTTAAAAATCAATGCATTTCATTTACAATACAGATCCATACAGGAGCAAATACGAGATTATTACAACCAATGGATGAAGGAATCAAACAAATCCCTACTAGTTTCGCTAATACATTGGCTTCTTCAGGGGATGTATTTAGGTTATAATTCCAAAGAGCCCCGGAGGGCCACACAGAAAACCTCCAAAGTGAGGGCCACCTTCTCACTGTCTTAGTGTGACTGCAGGGGGCTTGATGAAAAGTCCAAAAATAAAATTACATAGATAAAAGAACCGGGACGCTGGAAAGATCGATAAAAGTTGATCGATCAGTGCCAATAGTAAACCGTGTAGACTGACCAGACTGTTAGATCAGCTGAGCAGGTTAAACTGCAAACAGGGAGCAGTCAAATTGTTTTCAGATGGAACATTTGCTGCAATGGATGTGTAATTTGCCACATCAAGTGTGGTATATAGGCCTGATGGATGTAGGCAAAGTCCCTTTTCATCTAATGCGATCGGTGAAGCTTCCCGGTGTGTGTTTACCTATTTCCATAGGCAGCAGAGCCTCAGTGTGCTGTAGAAATCAGTTAAGGAGAGGAGAATCAGAGACGCACAGCTGCACAAGGAGCCATTCAAACCATATCCCCCTGCTGAACATTTTTATGTTTATGTGCACATTTTGGTCCTTCGTTACTAAAGAAAATTTAAAAAAACAAAAAGTAAACTTTTTTTTTACTTTTGAAGTGTGTCTGTGTGTTTTTTTTGTTTGTTTTGGAGTCTACAAGGGAACATTATAGCAAAATGTTATCAGAATTTTAACCCCTTGCCACTGACTGGACACATATATACAGACTTACAGAAGTAGGTCTTCTTTCATGGGGCCACATATATGCATATATGTGTTTGTGGTGGGAGTGCTGTATCTTTTTGCCTCTTCTATAGGGGGAAAGTGTAAACAAACAAGCGTGTGTGAAAAATAAAAAAATATAAGGAACAAAATAGGTATATCAGGGTCTTTTTCTAGGTCAGTGTTAGGGGGTCAAGAATAGGGACATAGGTCAGGGTCGGGGTCAAAGGTCAGATTTGTATTTTAGTTAGGGTTAAATAGAAAAAAAACCTTTAAAATTAGTGTCAAGTGTATGTGTTTCGGGTAAGATAACAAGAACTCAAATGCACCCTGTTGCTTCTGTACCCTCCTATGATTACAGACAGCAACTGACATACACATAAGTGATATGGTTACGATCGTCAGGAACTGGAGAAATAATTTTGGGTTGTTGGTTATGGTAATAGCAAGATACATACATCTAAATTACAAACAAAAAGCTATATCTATAATCAATTAACACCAAATAAAAGCCTAATTTATTAATAAAAATAGAGGGTATAATTCACCTGCATACACTATGTAGTTGCGACGATAGGTAGTTTTACTAACAGAACAACATACTCCTGTGCATGAGTGAATTGACTCTATAGTGTCTGTAATACTTGATCAAAGCATGGATAATTCCTTAGATGCCCTGCTGCCCTCTAGTACTGGGGTCCTCCTGACTGTACTGAGGAAATATAAGAAAAAAGAGGGGCACTGGCCTAGTGCATTATCCAACAAATGTATTCAGAAATATCTGATAAAACCAAACAGATGTCTACTCACAAACTTGAACATGAGAACTTGCTCATTGAGCCATGGCTGGTCTCTCACAAGTTTCTTGGGCTGCCAGACCAAGGGAGCGGGTCCTGGATAGGACGTCGGGCGTTAGGATTTGTTTTATCCTCAATCATGAGGGTGTTAAAAATTGTTTACTATATCACCACAATATATTTGTGTGATAATTAACCTTTCAATAGAAGGTATACTGTTTTTGAAGTTTGTGTGATGCACTCCAAACAACTACCAAGTAAACACAGCAACTCATCAAAAATGTACAAAAATAGCGAGATTAGTGATAAGACAACAAGCAACAACAGCAATTACAATTTGAACTGGATTTTACTGACATCCTTGTGTACTTAAAAAGTTTCTCAACATACAGTAGGACAGTGTACATGACCTAGAACTGGCAACTCTGTTCTCGATTTGCAATAATGTCAATTTTTCTTTCACTTCTTCCATTAAAAAATATGGAGGTTACTGTAGCTTCTGCCATGAAACACGCAATTTCATCGGACATGGTTGGAGAGCACGTAGCACCACAAAACACAATGAAGAAGAAGAAACACACAGCAACAAGTGATGTCACACATTATACTTTTCTCAATTGGTTTATGCAAGAAGGCCTAAGCTCTAAAATAATATGAAAAAAGCTCTACAAAAGCATGCAAAATGAACAAAAATGTGCATAAAAATGTGTGACAAACGCGCAAAAAAAAAAGCATAAAAATGCAAGGTTTAGGTGTAAATGCAGCCTTATAGGGCGTACACACGGTCGGACTTTGTTCGGACATTCCGACAACAAAATCCTAGGATTTTTTCCGTCGGATGTTGGCTCAAACTTGTTTTGCCTACACACGGTCGCACAAAGTTGTCGGAATTTCCGATCAACAACCACGCGGTCACGTACACCACGTACGACGAGACTAGAAAAGGCCGGTTCAGAACCAAGCGCGGCACCCTTTGGGCTCCTTTTGCTAATCTCGTGTTAGTAAAAGTTTGGTGAGAGACGATTCGCGCTTTTTCAGACTCGTGGCTTTCAGATCGTTTTCTGCCGTTCAGTTTGTGCTTGTGGGTTGGTATCTGCTCTTCAGTGCGTGCAGCAAGTTCCGCGTGACTTTAGGTAGTCATTGTATTCTTGTTCGTTCGTTACTGGTTTTCAGGTCGCTCTTCACAAGCCTTGCTGTTCTTCAGTGCGTTCTGTTACTTCGTTCTGAGCAGCCGACCGTTTTCTAGCCATGTTTCGTATGCGTACTCCTCGTAGAGTTCGTGCTGTGCGGGGGCTTGGTGTTGGGGACCTGACCTTGACACAAGTCCAGTCCATGAACAGGGTGGGGAGGAGTTCATGGACCAAGAATTGGTTGCTTCAGCGTGACCAGTTCTGTCATATGCCTTTGCTCCGTGAGATCCGTGAGAATAATCCTGATGATTTCAGGAACTTTCTCCGGATGACGGACCCCGTGTTTCACCGTTTGTTGGCTTCGCTGACCCCCTATATCAACAGGCAGGATACCTGCATGAGGCAAGCCATCACTCCGGAGCAGAGGTTGGTCGCTACCTTGCGGTATTTGGCCACAGGGAGAAGCCTGCAGGACTTGAAGTTCTCGACAGGCATCTCCCCCCAGGCTCTGGGGATCATTATCCCAGAGACCTGTTCTGCCATCATCCAGGTCCTGCAGAAGGAGTATATGAAGGTAAGATTTTTATGCTTTAATATCACATTTTATTGTATTGAATGTTTGCTAATATATTGTATTTCTTTCATCATTCCCTAATTACCATGATTGTAATATGCTGTGAATGTCCCCTTTGTCCTCATGCATGCTGGATTTTTATGTAATTATTATTTTAGGTCCTTCATACATATTTGCCCTTCAATAACCTCCCCAGCATGGTGTCTCCTGGCCTATATTCACCTCATGTAGTCACTTAACAATGTATTTTATCAGCTCCATAGTAGTGCTTTACCCCAAACACCCCCTAAAATGTTTGGTAATGTTATTTTTGATTTAAATTCAGGCAGAGTGCCAGAGGCTTTTTTTTTGTGGTGTCCCCAAATTTTTAGTAACCCTCCCTCCCCCCAACTGCTAAGTCAGCTGATCCCAATTCTCTATCCTCAATCATCTATCTGCTGACTTTGCCAATCCCATACACACTATACCCATCTCTTTACTGGTCAGATTTATGGATGAATTCCCCAAAGCATGTAGTGCAAGGGCCTGCCTGTATACTTTCAAATGGTACTGTTTAAAGTTTTTGTATCCTATTATTATCTTGATAGGTAATAGCAGAATGTTCAAATGTGCTCAAATGTGTACAGTGTGTATTTATATCTTTGTATTCAGACACTTCTTACCTGTCCAGTGGTCTGCCAATAGTGTAACTAAGGAGGGGCTGTTCCAAGTAATACCCATTATTTAGGCATTTATCTCTCAATGAAGTGAAGAGGGTTACCTGTCCAAGAGTCCCCCCCCCCTATAATGTTAGAAATGGCCCATGAGAGGGGGGAGGGGGAATATGATAGGTGTACCTTATACTTTGGTGTTGTTAAATTCCCCTTAATAAATGCTATCTGGAGGTTGCCCCATAATGTTTGTGTCTAATCTGCTTGCCATGTTTCTGTGAAAAAATAGTAATGTTTATTGTTTTTTCCTCAACAGTTTCCTTCAACGCCACAGGAATGGCAGACTGTGGCCTCCCACTTTGCCCAGCGGTGGGACTTTCCTAACTGCGGAGGGGCAATTGATGGGAAACATGTCCACATCGTCCCACCACCCAACTCGGGGTCGTACTATTATAATTACAAGGGGTTTAATAGTATAGTGATGTTGGCGGTGGTGTCGGCTAATTACGAGTTCCTGTATGTGGACGTGGGGAAGAATGGCCGGATGTCCGATGGTGGAGTCATCGCCCAGACGGAGTTATACAGGCGTCTCCAGAATGGCAGCTTGGACTTGCCAGCTCCAGAGGACAATGTTGAAGGTCTCCCATTTGTGTTCGTTGCTGATGAAGCGTTTGCGCTGGGGGACCACCTGATGCGGCCATTCCCGATGAGGACCCTCACCCCGGAACAGAGGGTTTTTAATTACCAGCTGGCCAGAGCCCGAAGAGTGGTGGAGAACACATTTGGAATCCTGGCCAGCCGGTTCCGATTATTTCTGACACCCATCCATATGGCGGAGTATAAACTGAACCATATAATACTTGCCTGCTGTGTTCTCCATAATGTTTTAAGAAAACATTCAGCCAACTATGCTGGCTCAGTTGGGCCTGAGGCCGAAATCCTACATCCAACAACACTGACGGCGCTTGAAAGTGGCCGTCCTGGCTTGCCCTCCCTGAATGCCCGTGATGTCCGGTTACGATACCTGGAGTTCTTTGCGGGTAGGGGGGCTATCAATATGCCAGACAATATGTGAAACCTTTTTCGAATAAAAAACAACCAAAAGAAATTCTTTGTGGACATTTACTGCTTGTGTTTGTTTTAGCTGACCCTGACAGAAATGTGTTGAGTGCAGAAAATGTCGTGATTGGGTAACCTTATAAAAAACACTGTTGGCTGGTACTTCCTAAATGCAAAACACATTTCACTACAAGTGCACTTGCAACTGCACTGAAACTGCACTTGTAGTGCAAAGTGTATTTGCCCTTAGGAAATAACCCCCATGTTTGCATAAAACAGCAATTACATCACCCCAAAAGTGTTGTAGTGTTGAGACAATAATCCACACATTCTTGAGTAACCAACTTTTTTATAGCTGCACAATCATATGTGCATTTAACAAAGGTTTTTAAAACAAACCAACATATTTGTTGTATAACAATTTTTGCTGTAGCATAATCAAAAATCGAAATGTCCTTTTCAGATAAAACAGGCCTGTGTAAAACCAACAAGAAAGCCAAAAAACTTGAACTTACAAAGTTCACATATGGTAAAACCTGAAGGCTATATCAGACATGAGTATTTAGGAACTGTGTTTGATATAGCGTTCAGATGGGGGGAAATCACCCCTGGAAAAGCCAAATTTGGAAGATGCACACCAAGTTCAGAATGTCAACATGTGCTATCTGCCATCACGTGGGATCAAGGGACGTGTTTTGGGGGAGCAAGCCATTCCTCGCCGCTACTTTATAATTGAGGAAGGTGTTGCACCCCCAAAACGCGTCCATTGATCTCCCGTGATGTCAGATAGCACATGTTGGCACACTGTGTGCATCCTCCAAATTTGGCTTTTCTAAACATTGCAAAAAGATTTAAAAGATTGGACCACAATCCAAAAAGTGATTTTGTGGGCTTTTAAATTCGCCCCAAAACATCAATGATGTTATTATTTTTTTCAATAACATCACTGATTTTTTGCTGTATGTTGTGCAATTCGAGATTACACCCCATGATCTGAAGTAAAGCGTTCTGGATCCCTCACATCATGATCACCTAAAAAGAGATAAAGAAAACAAAAACACGTATCAAAAATCTGCCACCATCCATCTCTTTTACCTGAGCCTGTGGTCGCAGACACTCACCTGTTGTGGTGCCAATCTCCACCACATCTTCTTCTTCCTCCTGCTCTTCTTCTTGGGTTGGGGGCATTTCACCTTCTTCCATAGGTGGGGGGTCTGTGGTCTCCTGGGATGAGGGTTGTCCTCCGAGTCTTTTCTCCCCTATGTAAAACAAAAATGGTATACTTAGCACACAGATATTTGATGGCAGAACTAGAAATAGGAAACATTGCTTGGAAGTGGGGTAAAATTATCGATTTTAGCCGAGTTCCAAGATGTAATTTTCTTATTGCCCTTTGTCAAGCTGCAATACTTTACCGGTTTAGTACAAAGTTCACAGATGGAGACCCCCCTATAGTATACACTGGAGCACCTGTGTGCCCCCCCTAATAAAAATGGTGTTCTTGTGTCCCACACTAATGCTCCAGTGTCCAGATGTGAAAACAGCTGCTCAGTGTCTTCTCCTTACACACAATCTAGTTGGCATTTCATTCTAGTAACAAACCCATCTACACAAACAAATATTTGGCATCCAAGTAGGCCCAAAAAAAATGTGGGAAAATGCATATGGCCTAAACAATGGTGTTTTAGAGGGCCAAAGAAAAATGTTTGATACGAACGAATAATGGGCCCATGAACATTAAAGTTGCCCTTTTAAACGTTACAATTACTAAAAGCATATGGAGCAGAACGAACGGAATAAAGGCAGAACGAATAGGAACACAGCACAACTACTTACTTTTTTGCAGCACTCTCCGGATCTTTCGGTACTGCTCTGGCTCTCTCAATTTCAGGTCCGACCACCGCTTCCTGAGCTGATCTTTTGATCTTCGGACCCAGAAATTCCTCTCAAGACTCCTGACCACTTTCGCCATGATCTTGGCCTTTCTGATGTTGGGGTTGGGGTAAGGCCCATACTTCCCGTCATAGTCGGAGTTCTTCATGATGTCGACCATCTCCAACATCTCCCCAAAGGACATATTTGTGGCCTTAAAACGTATCCTTCTGGATCGGGACGTGTCCGGATCCGGGCTTTCCTCCTCCTCCTTCCTGCAATTAGCACGCACCTGCTGTGACTCCGCCATGTGCTCTTCCCCCACTGCGCCGAATGAAAAGGGGCGGGGAATAGACTAGAAAGAACGTCAGGGGCGGGGGGGTTACACGCATGCGCAGTGTATATAAAGCGTAACAGGCGTGCGTATTACGTACGATCTGTGAGCGGAGGAAGGAGCATTGGAGGCGCCGATCGTAAGAACGAAGGCAAGAGACAAACTTGTGCCTATACTGCTTCTACATTGAGGCCTATATTGTAACAAGCTTAGGAGAGTTTTGTCTGACATTAGGCTTTGTCTTGTGTTGTGTCTTGCAGTGAACATGGATATGGTACTCAAAGATAATGACTTCATGTCAGTATTCATAGATATGCTAAGGGAGGTGCCCTGTCTGTGGGAGATTAACCACCCCCATTTCAAGAACCAAGCAAAGAGGAAGGCAGCGCTGGTGCAATTGTTGGTAATTGTGAAGCAGGTGATCCCCACGGCAGACATCACTTATTTAAAGATCTTAATTGGTGGCCTGAGGAGTACATATCTGAGGGAGCGCAAGAAAGTCCTGGATTCGCAGAGATCCGGAGCAGCAGATGACATCTATGTCCCCAGGATGTTGTCCTACGACAGGCTGCATTTTCTGACAGGCCAGACTGAACCCAGGCCATCCCTCTCCAGTTTTCCTTCCACGCTTCCTTCCCCCCCGGCTGAGGCTTCTGATGCCCAACCTGGGCCTTCCAGGCCACATGTGGAGGAGCCCAGATTGAGCCAGGTATAGCATTCTTCTAAATATTTCTGCTTGTCCAATCAATGATGTTAACTAGATGTTAGTTTGGAGTACTAATTTATGATTGTGATTGATGAAGCAAAAACTAAAACCATGTCCCTTTTTCATACACAGGGAAGTCTCAGCCAGGAGGTAGCCGGGCCGAGCCGGCTGGCTGATATCAAGGTCCCTCCACCCCCCCTGAAAAGAGAAAGTGGCAGGAGGAGTAGAGGAGGCTACCGGAGGACTCTTTTGGAGGGCTACAGAGGTCCTGGGAGCACGACAGACCGTGGAGGAGGACATTGCTGCCATCATTGCATATAAAATGCAGAGGATGGAGGAGGGCCAACAAGTAATGTGTGAGGCCCTCATATCGGAGGCTCTGGAGAATGGTATGAGTGGGCAAATTACACCTGAGACACACCTTTGTGATGGTCCTCCTCCTCCTCCTGCAGGTCCTCCTCCTCGTCCTCCCTCTCCTCCAGGTCCTCCCAGTCCTCCTCCTCCTCCAGGTCCTACTCCTCCTCCTGCCACCTCTCCAACAGCACAGCCACAGCCGGGAAGGAAGCGTGTAAGGAAGACCAGAAAGTGAGGACCCTGGATCCAGTCTGGTCGGCCAAAAGATGCAGCCTCTTGTGGTACCACAGCCTGGGGACATACATGTCATCTGCTGCTATCCGGATCTCTGCGAATCCCGGACCAGACTGCCCTCCCTTACATATGGACTCCTCAGGCCACCAATTTTGATGTTGAAGAATTGATGTCTGCCGTGGGGGTCCCAGGCTTCACTAATTTCTCATGTTGATCCAGTGTTGCCTTCTTCTTTGTTTGGTTCTGATACCTTAATAAAGGATTTTTGTTTTGAATTATACCCTCCTATGTGTTTTACTTCAAAAACGATGGTTTGTTTGTGAGGATTCAGGTACATTTCAAATATACAATGTGAAATGAACAAGGGACACCAACACCAAACAATCTCCTTGAGATTAAATAATAAAAGATATCAATGGTGTTGGGGTAACTTGACACACAAAACACACACAAAAATATTCTGGAGCAAAAATAAAAATAACATTGAACAAAGATCAGCCTTTGAAAAAATCCAAACATTACAGAAAAAAAAAAGGTGTAAAATAAAAAACAAAAAAATATATAAAAAATAAAACTGTCAGATGTGACAACTAATAACAATATATTGAGGGAATCCCAATAAAAAAACACAAATAAAAGTTTGTGAGAAGTGTGTGTGAATATGAGCAGCAAAACTACTTAATTCTTGTCACATTATAAAGAAGAAGAGAGTGAGCTGTATTAAACCATTTTTAACATTGCAGCGTGACGAAAGTGCTGTATCCATTGCGAACGCTAAGTTTACCAGAACGAGCTGTCCCGTGTCGGAATTTCTTCTGAGCATGCGTGGCACTTTGTGCGTCGGAACAGGCCACACACGGTCGGAATTGACGCGATCGGATTTTGTTGTCGGAAAATTTTATTTCCTGCTGTCCAACTTTGTGTGTCGGAAAATCCGATGGAAAATGTCCGATGGAGCCCACACACGGTCGGAATTTCCGACAACACGCTCTGATCGGACATTGTCCATCGGAAAATCCGACCGTGTGTACGGGGCATTAAAGTTGAACTTTGAACTTAAAGTTGATATAACTTCCAGCTATACTTTAATTTCAAAAATCATTTTAAATACAGCTAAGTACCCAGTTTTATTTTCATGTAAACTTGCTGCAATCGCTGGCACAGAAAAACTCAGGACTGTAAGGGAAAAGTTCAACAGTGTGAACCAATGAGGTTTCACCACTTTACACAAATCTGTCAATCTAATGTGTGAATCTTGCATTTCCTCCAGATGCCACCTTCTTCTGATTCTTGTATTGTTCCTCAGAAAGCTACTGTTCTGGAACAGCTGAGGCTCACTTAATTTGTAAAAAAGCAAACAGATCTTATGCTCTGACCTGCCCCTTTCTACCATCTGTGCCTTATTATTCACCTAATACTGTGATGGACAGCTTTACAAACCAGTACTGAAGATCAGGCCAGACCTGGGGACTACAGAAACAATTTCTAGCTCTACAAGAAATTGGAAAGGATGTACAGGCACTTGAAGGTGGCCTCT
Source organism: Lithobates septentrionalis (assembly GCA_037952835.1). NCBI lineage: Eukaryota > Metazoa > Chordata > Amphibia > Anura > Ranidae > Lithobates > Lithobates septentrionalis. The sequence goes on along the minus strand of JBBDGP010001210.1, from coordinate 619,505 downwards.
ATTCAGTTTAAGTTGAAGTTTAATAGTTTTATTCAGCCTGCAGGTTTACTTTAAGATCAAGCAGTGCAAGATTAAATTCTTTATATATATGCTGTGTCAAATATACCACCAAAAAGAAAGCTAGTGTCAGTAACAGTGTACTTGTTAGAGAATATTTATACTTCACTTACTTTAAACATGGAGCTGTAAGGCAGGATAAGGGCCTTTGAGTTTTTTTTTTAATTAAGTTGCTTAGGGAAGAAGACTGAAATTGTACGCTCACTGTCATCAAGGATCTTGGACTTCCCCAGTCTTACTGGAAATTTTCATCAGACTCGTAACAATTTAATTTAAATTAACATAATGCAGAACAATTTTGATCCACTGGGAAATCGTAATACTATTTCTGCTAGAATTTTCCTCTCATTGAGGCAAAACTAGTGATAGCCTAATTAGTTTTTCACGTGAATATTCATAGTTCAATGGTAAGCATACACTAACATTATTTCTTAGCAGTTAAATAATGCGAGCAGTGTTAAAACATTTATCATAAGAGCATTTGATTATTTAGTTGATCTTTTGTTAGTGTTGGAAAATACAGTAGCTGCTCTGGTGACAGAACTATCAATGTTCAGGAGAAGTGGTTCTAAAGGGTGAAGATGCATTCTATCCCTGAAGGTAAAAACCTTCAGTGTGCAGCTCTCCCCTCAGCACCCCTAATACTTACCTGAGCCCAATCTCAATCCAATCTTAATCCAATTATGTGCACAAGAGCAGAGGCTCTCCTGGGTCTCCCCCTTCTCATTGGCTTAGATGCAGCTGCAGGAGCCATTTGCTCCCACTGCTGTAAATCATGGCCATTGAGGAGGAAACAGGGGGCAATGCTGAGCCGCACTGTGTGTCTTAATATGGCTACCAGGAGGTGTTCTGTGTACAGAATGCCCCTCAGAAACATAATTTCCTGCTTGTGTGATTGTCTCACTGATTTTCCCAGAAGTCTGCACTAGTGGGATTTCAGATATCCTCTGCAACAAAAATTGAATTTTTGGTGCCAAAGTCCCAAAAGGAAATCACATCTAAAGGGATACAGACACTGCAATTTTCCTCATTAGAGCCCTGCAAGTGCAGCAGCTGATTGATAATTATGAAACCACTCCCATTAGAATAACTTTCCACATGGACACAGACACAAACACATAACATAAGAAAGTCCTAAATATGTGCAATCAACAACATAGATTTTTCAATTTGCGTAGCTGGTGTTATTTATTTTCGCCTGCCAATAAAATATCGCTGTCCAAAATTCCCACTGCTCTCTCTGGGTCTCCACTATCCACTGCGTCTTCCTTCCTTATACAAATTGTAATCTGTATAGAAGTGTTTCTCAGCTTTTTTCAGTCACAGCACCCTTTAAAAGTATTTTCAGTCTTGTGGCACCACAGTCTAAAAAAAAAGTCTGCCAGCTTAGAAATGCAGTTATGATCATACAGAGTGAAGGGGTCAGGAGTTTAGGCCTCATTTACAGGGACATATTTCAGCATACATGTGTGCAAGGGTCCTGTTTGCCTGCACATAGATGCACAGGGGTTCTGTGCATCCCTGTGCATGCAGTCCTGTTTATTTCAATTGGGATAAAGTGGCTGCACAGGCACAACCTCTGTTTCCAATCTGACATCTATGTGGGTGCAGGTGAGTGTCCCCAAATACACTGTCTGCATTTGGGGACCCATGCGGATGTCACATTCGGAGTAGGGGCTGTGTCTGTGCATACCTAGGTATGGAAAACACGGCCCTCACATGGCCATATGCTTGATACCACCTGTGTGAACAAGGCCAGAACAGAAGTGTATACACACACTGACACACATACACTCACAGCTTTTTGAAAAACCCCCATTTTATTGTACCTGGCACCCGGCACCCACTCTGCCTGGTAATGTTTGCTTACAGAGTCCTACATGGTAGAGGGAGGCAGGTCACAGGTGGGAAACAGGAAGTACCCATTCCCTGTTCATGGTCTTTTGCCCTAATCCATCACCCACGCTGCAGTTCAGCGCTTCTCTGCCTCCTGGAGTTGGCTTCTCAGCCTTTCTCAACCAGGAGGCTGCGGCACCCCTGTTTGACCCCGTCAGCACCCCAGTTGAGAAGGCTGCTGTATGGTAATTTTATAATTCACATAGAGTGGCACAGAGTAAACTTCTCTCTCTTATAATAGAGGAACAGATGTGTGTGGATTCCTGTCCATTGTGTGGTGGAGAGCCAGTCACTTCCAATTTCATCTTGCTCCAGTTGCTCTAAATAAATCAAAATGTCCATCCTAGTTTGAATATTATGTCATCTCAATGTTGAATTTCTATTTCATTTATAATAAATAGAGGAAAGGTGTAGTAGTGACCAAACAACCAATTAAATTACTACTTTCGTTAGAAAGAATGAATCGGATCAACTCACATATGTTGTAGATGATTATTAAATCTTTATCCCAATCAATGAAACATGGTAATGTATACAATATTCCCACTGTTTATATGTCTCTTAAAGCCAAATATGCCATAATGACTCTTCACCATGTTCGCTTTATGGACCACTTATGTATTTATACATGTTGATCGTATCCCCCTAATCTTATCTTATCAAGAGAGAATAAATTCAGTTCAGCTAATCTTTCCTCATAGCTGAGCTCTGCCATGCCTCTTATCAGTCTGATTGCCCTTTTCTGCACTTTCTCCGGTTCCTCAATATCCTTTTTCTGAACTGGTGCCCAAAGTCGAACTGCATATTCCAGATGCGGTCTTACTAATGATTTGTATAGTGGCAACATGATGTCTTTTTTAGCAGTCCATGCCTCTTTTAACCGCTTGCTGGCCAGCCACCGTCATTATACTGCGGCAAGTCAGCACGTTCCCACAAACTGTTGTAGCTGTACATCGGCCCTTTAAGCGGGGATAGCAGACATGTGCGCCTGCTGCATTGCGGGGGTGCCGATACTCGTGGCTGGTGGTCGCGATGATCACTGGCCATGTGCAATCGCGGGCACGAGAGCCAGAACAGGGACGTGTGTGTGTAAACACACAAATCCCTGTTCTGTGAGGAGAGGAGAGACAGATTGTGTGTTCCTACTAGCTAGGAACAACGATCTATCATCTCCTTTAGTCAGTCCCATCCCCCTACAGTTAGAACACACAAGAGGGAACACAGTTAACTCCTTGATCGCCCCCTAGTGTTAACCCCTTCCCTGCCAGTGACATTTACACACTAATCAGTGCACTTCTATAGCACTAATCGCTGTATAAATGTCAATGGTCTCAAAAATGTGTCAAAAGTGTCCAATCTGTCTGCCATAATGTCGCAGCCCCGATAAAATTGCTGATCACCTCCATTCCTAGTAAAAAAAATAATAATAAAAATGCCATAAGTCTTTCCCCTATTTTGTAGATGCTAGAACTTTTGCGCAAACCAATCAGTATACGCTTAATGGGGTTTTTTATTACCAAAAATATTTAGAAGAATACATATCAGCCTAAACTGAGGAAAAAAAATTGCTATATTTATTATAGCAAATAATACAAAATATTGTGTTTTTTTCAAAATTGACGCCCTTTTTTTATTTATAGCGCAACAAATAAAAACCGCACAGAGGATCAAATACCACCAATAGAAAGCTCAATTTGTGGGAAAAAAAAGGACGTTCATTTTGTTTGGGTACAGCATCGCATGACCGCGCAATGGTCAGTTAAAGCGACGCAGTGCTGTATCGCAAAAAATGGCCTGGTCATTGAGCAGCCAGATCTTCCGGGGCTGAAGTGATTAATACAAGAAAGGATTTTGCTTACTTTGGAAACTGCAGCTTGGCATTGCATGCTACTATTAAGGCTATTATCTACCAGAACATCCAGATCCTTCTCCACCAGTGATTCACCCAGTTGTACTACCCCTAGTATGTATGATGAATGCTTATTCTTAGCTCCAAGTGCATAACTTTACATTTATCAACATTAAACCTCATTTGCCACATGGTCAGCTTGTAAGTTGAAGACATCATGTAAAGATGTTATTCCACTGCATAACTTGATGTTATCTGCAAAGACTTAAATTACTTTTAATCCCAGGCTTTATACTGTATTATTTATAAATATAATAAAAAGTAGGAGGTCTTTTTTCAAGCATGCAGACTTTACCTTGCATGTTAGCTGTGTGTAGGGACCTGGATCAAATTCTTTTGCAACATACAAGTACACTTTATCCACAGCCACTCCTTGTCTTTAACTCTTATTTTTGCTTACCTACTCATAAAAAAAAATCTGATTTGTTTGACTTTTGTCTTTCATGATTCCATGCTGACTACTAGTTAAAATATGTTTTTTTTACATAGTGGGTAAGGTTGAATAAAGATAATACTCCATCCAGTTCAACCCATGTAGGTGTATATGTGTCAGTGTCGATAATCATTTCCCATATCTCTGTGTGTAGAGTTTATTAATATACACGTCCAAGAGTCTTTTAAAAATATCAATACTTCCTGCTGACACCACCAATTGTGGAAGAGAGTTCCATATCCTTATTGCCCTGACAGTGAAAACCCCCTTAGGCAGCTTAAGGTTAAACCACTTCTCCTTCAATTTCATTATGCCCCATGTCCTCTTACACTCCTTGAGACTGAATTGTTTTTTTTTCCTATGCTGGGATCACCATTGAGGTATTTATATATCACTATAATGTCTACTCTCAAGCGTCTCTTATCCAGGGAGAATAAACTTAGTGCTTGTAGTCGTTCCTTGTAATTGAGGTCCTCCAGCCCCCTTATTCATTTTATTGCCTTTCTCTGGACCCTCTCCAGCTCCAGCACATCCTTCCTAAAGGACTGGTGCCCAGAACTGGATGTCATACTCAAGATGTGGCCTAACCAGAGTTTGGTTTCTACCAAAGACTTATTTATGTGGTCTTTTAATAAACTTCCCAGTATCTTCCCAACTATAGAAGTTAAACTAACAGGTCTATAGTTGTTACAGTGGTAATATGCCAGTCATTAAAAAGTCCCTAAAAATTAGAAAACAATGGCTTTATAATGACAGAGCTCAATTCCTTTAGGACACGTGGGTGTTTGCCATCTGGTCCAGGTGCTTTATTCACCTTTATTCTGTCCAAACATTTGTGGACCATATAAATTTTGAGCCATAGTGGTTAATTTGGAGCTATGTCAGTATCATCCCCATTATGGATTTGAGCTTCCCTATGCTCCTTTGTATAGACAGAGCTGAAGAAGGTTTATAATACATTTGCCTCCTCTTTGTCCCCAGTCACCTACTCTAGATTATTTTGTAAAAGGCCTAAATGCTCAGACCTGACCTTTTTACTATTAATATATCTGAAGAACCTTTTATGGTTTGTCCTACTCTATTTTGCAATCTGTCCTTCATTTTGATTTTTTTGCTGCCTTGATTTCTATTTTACATATTCTTTTTATTCTTTGTAATATTTAAATTATGATAGTGTTTCTTAATGTCTATATTTTTTAAAGTGTTTCTTATTGTTCATATGCCTTTTTTTTAACTTTGGCCATGAGCTACATAGGTTTTATTTTTATATTTTGCAGTGTTTGCATACAGTTGTTTTGAAGAATTGCCATTTCTGTTCTGTGTTCCTCTATGCCAGTATTACCTCCCAATCTAAGTCTTGGAGAGCAGCCCTCATCCTTTGAAAATTTGTTTTCTTAAAGTAAATTTTTCCAGTATGTGTTTGTTGTTTACAATTAACATTAAATTAAATCATGTTATGGTCACTGCTACCCAGATGTTCTTTATATGAACATTAGTAATAGCACTACATGGTTAGATTAACAAGACCAGCATAGCATCATTTCTAGTTGGGATCTATATGGAGCCTGTACGTTTAATGTGTCTTTTAATAGGGTTATTAGCTTTTGCCCTTAAACCACTTAAGGACCTGAAGGATTTACTCCCACCCATTTGCAGTTCTACCCATAATGCTTCAGCCACATCACACTCTCAATCAACTAGGTCCTCTTTCACACTTGCTTTGAGATCACTTCTCACATAGAGACAGACACCACCAACAGTCAGTTTTACCCTGTCTTTCCAAGAGAGAACATAGCTAGCCAGGAATATTAAAGTGTATGTAAACCTGATTCATTAAATTTTAGCTGGGCGGATATATATGCAGTGTTATGGTATCTCTCTTCAAAGCACTGTCCCGTAGCTGTCTCCTGCTTCATTCTTCTGTTATCAGCCTGATAACTGTTGTAATATGCTGGCCAATTTATGTAGGATATTTTATTATTATATACTGTATATGTACACATACAGTACAATATTGACATATTGACCAGGCCAGAATTCAGTTGATAATTGTTGAGTTGTCCAAGCCAACTCAATTTTAACATATCAAAAGGACAGCTGATGACCTTTTATATGTTAATCCTATGCAAGTCTACCTAGGTGTGTGAGGAATGGCCTGTTTTTAATTTAATAGAACATTTCAAAAGGTACATTGTTTACATACTTAAGGATGATAAAGGACCATAGAAGAAGTACTTATTGATGGTGATTAGACTTGAGGGCAGGGCTTTTTTTCAGCAGGAACTAGGGGGAACTCAGTTCCACCACCTCTGGTTCAGGTCTTCTGCTCCCTGCTCACCACTATCACTTGGTAACACTGAATTCCAGCTTCTGCACTTACAAGTGATAGCTTATCTCCCAGTAGCTCCCACAGGTCAGATCTCCTGCGCAGATCCCACTGAGTGCTGGACAGGGACAAGGGAGATACAGAACAGGTGCCCAGGGTTCAGTGCAGTCATGGGCAGGAGAGGGTGCATGGTAGGTTGCACCCTCTGTGGTTTCCATTTTTTCCCTGGTGACCAGTAGGGATGAGCCGAACACCCCCCGGTTCGGTTCGCACCAGAACCTGCGAACGGACCGAAAATTTGCATGAACGTTAGAACCCCATTGACGTCTATGGGACTCGAACGTTCGAAATCAAAAGTGCTCATTTTAAAGGCTAATTTGCATGGTATTGTCCTAAAAAGGGTTTGGGGACCCGGGTCCTACCCCAGGGGACATGTATCAATGCAAAAAAAACTTTTAAAAACTGCAGTTTTTTCGGGAGCAGTGATTTTAATGATGCTTAAAGTAAAAAAAAAAAAGTGAAATATTCCTTGAAATATCGTATCTGGGGGGTGTCTATAGTATGCCTGTAAAGTGGCACGTATTTCCCGTGTTTAGAACAGTCCCTGCACAAAATGTCATTTTTAAAGGAAAAAATCTCAAAACTGCTTGCGGGTTTAATGTAATGTCGGGTCCTGGCAATATGGATGAAAATCAGTGAGACAAACGGCATGGGTACCCCCCAGTCCATTACCAGGCCCTTTGGGTCTTGTATGGATATTAAGGGGAAACCCGCACCCAAATTAAAATAAGGAAAGGTGTGGGGCCACCAGGCCCTATATACTCTGTACGGAGGTATACAGGCGGTGCAAACAAGACAGCGACTGTAGGTTTGTTGTTAAGTAGAATCGGTTTGTAATTTTGAACGGGTACATTTTTGGAAAACATAGGGAAGGGTTATCACCCCTGTGACATTTGTTTTGCTGTCTGTCCTCCTCTTCAGAAGATTTTACCTCACTTTTTGTCCCAATGACAAATGTTTTTTGAAAATTTGGGTTTTTTTGTGGAACAAGGATTGGAAAGCATCAGTGAAAAGGAGAAATGTTTTTCCCATATTAACTCTTACAGGAGAGAATTTCCCTTCCTAGGGGTAGATTTCATCTCACTTCCTGTTGTCTCCTTCCGTTTGCAAGTAGGAGTCGTTTGTAAGTTAGATGTTTGAAAGTAGGGGCCTGCCCTATATACTCAGCAGAAATTTGGGCCTTAGGTGTTGTTGTGGCCACAACACTGTAAGCCCTCACAGAGCCCTGCTGTGAAATATTAGATCAAGAATTGTAATTACATGCCCCTGTTGAACAGGGGCAGAAAAATTGGGCCTTTGGTAGTGGTGGTAGTGCTGGTGCCACAACACTGTAAGTCCTCACTCGCTCTTGGTGGGCACAGAAATGGGCCCTGCTGTGAAATATTAGATCAAGAATTGTAATTACATGCCCCTGTTGAACAGGGGCTGAAAAATTAGGCCTTAGGCACTGGTGCCACAACACTGCAACCCCTCACAGATACTCTAGTTGGAATGCAGAAACGAGCCCTGCTGCAAAGTATTGCATCAAAAATTGTAATTACACACCCCTGTTAAACAGGGGCTGAAAAATTGGGCCTTAGGCACTGGTGCTGGTGCCACAATACTGCAACCCCTCACAGATACTCTAGTTGGAATGCAGAAACGAGCCCTGCTGCAAAGTATTGCATCAAAAATTGTAATTACACGCCCCTGTTAAACAGGGGCTGAAAAATTGGGCCTTAGGCACTGGTGCTGGTGCCACAACACTGCAACCTCTTACAGATACTCTAGTTGGAACGCAGAAACGAGCCCTGCTGCAAAGTATTGCATCAAAAATTGTAATTACACGCCCCTGTTAAACAGGGGCTGAAAAATTGGGCCTTAGGCACTGGTGCTGGTGCCACAACACTGCAACCCCTCACAGATACTCTAGTTGGAAAGCAGAAACCAGCCCTGCTGCAAAGTATAGCATCAAAAATTGTAATTACACGCCCCTGTTAAACAGGGGCTGAAAAATTGGGCCTTAGGCACTGGTGCTGGTGCCACAACACTGCAACCCCTCACAGATACTCTAGTTGGAACACAGAAACGAGCCCTGCTGCAAAGTATTGCATCAAAAATTGTAATTACACGCCCCCTGTTAAACAGGGGCTGAAAAATTGGGCCTTAGGCACTGGTTGTGGCGCCCAGAACTAAAAATGTTCTTACAAGCTATCAGCGTGATCATTGAGGAGGAAGAGGATAATTACTCAGGGATAGTCACTCAGCATCAGCATAGGCAGTCTTTGAAGGGATCTGAGATTTCAAAAAAAATTATTCGGTTACATCAGCATCAGGTGCTTGGTAGCTGGTGGTGATCCAAGACTAATTCATTTTTATGAAGGTCAGTCGATCGACCGAGTCGGTGGACAGACGCACCATGTGATCGGTTACAAAGCCTCCAGCAGCACTGAATGTGCATTCCAAAAGAACGCTGGATGCAGGACAGGCCAGTAGCTCACTTGCATACTGTGCAAGCTCTGGCCAGTGATCCATCCTCAAGACCAAGTAACCCAGAGGATTTTCGGTGGGAAAGGTGTCCAAGTCAGATCTTGCCCCTAGGTATTCATGCACCATGTAAAACAGACGCTGGCGATGGTTGCTGGAACCAATCATACCTTGGGGCTGCAGACCAAAAAATTGTCTGAACGCATCGGTCAGACGGCCACCTTCTCCACCGCTCCTTCTTTGACTGATCGAAGCCTCAGCAACACGTTGTCCAGAAACAGGAGTTTGTAACCTCCCAGTCTCTGGGAACGCGTTGCACAGACCTTTCTGCAAGGCCTCCCGAAGAAGTTTCATGTAAGCTCTAAGGAGCAGGGCCCTCTGATTCCTACTGTATCAAAGTGTATTGTATTTGTACTGTCTACCCTCAAGTTGTAAAGCGCTACGTAAACTGTTGGCGCTATATAAATCCTGTATAATAATAATGATAATCCTCTGCTCCCTCTGCGATGGCAAGATAAGGTCCGCAACCTTACCCTTGTAACATGGATCAAGGAGGGTTGCCAGCCAGTATTGGTCCTTCTCCTTGATACCACGAATACGAGGATCCTTACGCAGGCTTTGCAGGATCAGGGAGGCCATGCAGCGTAGGTTTGCTGAGGCATTCGGTCAGAAGTCCTCTGGGTCACTAAGGACGACATGGTCCGCAGCCACCTCCTCCCAGCCACGTACAAGTCCATGTGTTTTTTGGGACTGATCCCTTAATGACTGCTGCTGATGCTGAGTGCCAGGCTCCACCTCCATACTGACACAATCTTCCTCCTCCTCCTCCTCTTCCTGTGTGATTGGCGGGCACGCAGGAACACTGTCTGGATAAAGGGGGCCTTGAGAGCTAAGGAAGTCCTCCTCTTCCTGCCTCTGTTCTGCCTCAAGTGCCCTGTCCATTATTCCACGCAGCGTGTGCACCAACAGGTGGACAGGGGGGACAGTGTCACTGATGCATGCACAGTCACTGCTCACCATCCTCGTGTCCTCCTCAAATGGTGACAGGACAGTGCATGCATCCCTGATCATGGCCCACTGGCGTGGGGAAAAAAAAACAAGCTCCCCTGACCCTGTCCCAGTGCCATAGTCGCACAGGTACTCATTGATGGCCCTCTGCTGCGTGTGCAGCCGCTGCAGCATGGCCAACGTTGAGTTCCACCTGGTGGGCATGTCACAGATTAGGCGGTTCTTGGGCAGGTTAAACTCCTTTTGGAGGTCCGTCAGCCGAGCACTGGCATTATATGACCGGTGGAAATGCACACAGACTTACTTTCCTGGCCTGCCTCAGGACATCCTGTAAGCCCGGGTACCTGCCCAAGAACCGCTGCACCACCAAGTTAAGGACGTGAGCCAAACAGGGCACATGGGTCATTTGTCCCTGTCGGAGGAGGTTGGTGCCATTGTCGCAAACCACCATTCCTGTCTTAAGTTGGCGTGGCATCAACCACCTCTGAACCTGCCCCTGCAGAGCTGACAGAACCTCTGCCCCAGTGTGGCTCCTGTCCCCCAAGCACACCAGCTCAAGCACCACATGGCATCTTTTGGCCTGTGTACTTGCGTAGCCCCTTGAACGGCTACGGAGCACCGCTGGTTCCGAGGAAAAAGCACAGGAAGAGGCCATGGAGGAAGAAGAAGAGGAGGGGGTGGAGGAGAGAGGTGTGTCACAATCATTAGTAGTGGCATTTTGGAGGCGTGGTGGCGGAACAACCTCCAACACTACTGCACCTTGTCCTGCATCCTTCCCAGCTGCCAGCAGAGTCACCCAATGCGCTGTGAAACTTAGGTAACGTCCCTGTCCATGCCTGCTGGACCATGAGTCAGCGGTAATACCTTACCGCTGACCGCCCTGTCCAGCGAGGCATGGACATTGCCTTCCACATGCCGGTAGAGAGACGGAATCGCCTTCCGTGAGAAAAAGTGGTGTTTGGGTACCTGCCACTGAGGAACCGCACATTCCACAAACTCACGGAAGGGGGCAGAGTCTACCAACTGAAAAGGCAGCAGTTGAAGTGCTAGCAATTTTGCCAAGCTAGCATTCAACCGCTGGGCATGTGGATGGCTGGGAGCAAACTTCTTTCGGCGGTGCAGCAGCTGGGGCAGGGAAATTTGCCTGGTACAATCTGACGTCGGTGTACCAAAAGCAGATTGCCCACAAGTACTTGGCTTTGACACACCTAATTCTACACCTTCATTCCTCTCGGTGCAGGTCTCAGAGAGGACTGAAGGTATAGTGGGGTTGGAGATCTCAGCTGATGAGGAGCAAGGAAAGGTCCTCTTTGTTCTTTGGTGTGGGTCTTTTAGATACGCTTGCCAACAAACTGCATGGCAGGTCAACATATGTTTGGTCAAGCATGTGGTACCCAAGCGGAAGATGTTTTGGCCACGCGAGATACGCTTGAGACATATGTTGCAAATAGCAGCGGTGCGATCTGATGCACTCGTCTCAAAAAAGGACCACACCAAAGAACTTTTTGAATAACGCTAAGAGACTGCAGTGCCCTGCACATGTGGAGCTTTGGGGTGTGATGCAGTCAATGTGCTGCCCTTAGGCTGGCCCCTGGAGGGCATCCTGCCTTGTTGGTGATGTTCCGCCTCCTCCTCCTCTCTCCTATCAGGCACCCACGTTGAGTCAGTGACCTCAACATCCCCTCCCTCCTCATCACTGGAGCAAACCTGGCAGTATGCTGCAGCAGGGGGAGCATGACTGCCAGATTGCTGTCCTTCTTGGGCACCCCCTCTGTCCGTGCTCATTTTACTGCCTTCATCGAGCTCAGTATCATCATCAGAGCCTTCCAAACGCTGGGCATCCTCCTGGAGCATGTACCCAACACTGTGGTCAAACAGTTCGAGGGACTCCTCAGGAGGACATGGTGAGGCTAGGGAAGGAGTCACTGATGACATTGAGCCGAGGGAAGAGGGCGCTGCTTTGCCAGACAAAGTACCCTGAGCATGGGTGAGAGAGGATGAGTGGGATGAGGACGGCTTGGTCATCCACTCGACCAAGTCTTCCGCATGTTGTGGCTCAACACGGCCAGCTGCCGAAAAAAAGGCCAAGCCTGTCCCACGGCCACGTGCTGATGAGGATGCACCGCCTCCATGACCAGCACTAGACACAGAGCCTGCCTTGTGACTGTCTGCCTCTCCTTCTTGGCCTTCCAGACATACTAATGGCCTGTAGCTGCACTAAGCTGGGATATATATATATATATATATATATATATATATATATATATATATATATATATATATATATATATATATACTGATACTGCAGCTAGCAAAATCAACTGCCTGCCTGTAGTATGAGAACACCACCAACCTTCTACAGGTAGCTTTAGCTGAACACTGTGCAGAGCTCGCAAAAAACAAACTTGTAGCTTTTTTAGCTGCCTGCAGTAGTGATAAGATCAGGAAAACACCACCAACCTTCTACAGGTAACTTTAGCTGAACACTGTGCAGAGCTCGCAAAAAAATAACTTGTAGGTTTAGCTGAACACTGTGAGGAGGACGCACCACACTAACTTGTAGTTTTAGCTGAACACTGTGAGCAGGATGCACTACACTAACTTGTAGCTTTAGATGAACACTGTGCAGAGGTCGCAAAAAAATAACTTGTAGGTTTAGCTGAACACTGTGAGGAGGACGCACTGCACTAACTTGTAGCTTTAGATGAACACTGTGCAGAGGTCTCACTACACTAACTTGTAGTTTTAGCTGAACACTGTGAGCAGGATGCACTGCACTAACTTGTAGCTTTAGATGAACACTGTGCAGAGGTCTCACTACACTAACTTGTAGTTTTAGCTGAACACTGTGAGCAGGACGCACTACACTAACTTGTAGCTCATCCCTAGTGACCAGTAGTTGATGCTCCTACTGCATGATATCCCTTGAAAGTGACTTTAGTATAGTATAGTATGCTGAAGGTACTACAGCTGGATAGGTGCTTCAGCTTAATATTGCAACAAAGGTAAGAAATATGACAGATGGTGGAGCTTTTAAGGAGGGGGAGAAGATGAGGGCAGTGTTGGGAGGGGTTGTATGCAGAGGGAAGAGCTACTATTTGATGCCATTTGGCAGGTATGTGTGTGTGGTGGGCATGGTTGAGTTCCTGCACCTATTCTCTGAGAAAAAAAGCCCTGATTCAGGGGGTATTCATGGAGATGGTGGCTTATTTACCTTGTAAACACTAATGTGAGGTTATTGCCAGTAATTACAGGAGATATGCCGCGCTAAGGTGAAAATATCAATCTGGAGAATATTAATGCCTGCAAAGTATGCTGAAAATACTGTATAAATGGCCTGTCCAGCCACAGTAAAGGCACAATAAAAGGAAAATACATAAGACAATGTGTTTTTATAGTGCAATATGTAAATGATATGCTGGATGTGTAACATCCAAATAGGAGTAAGGATTACTCAACCAGTGCCAGTATGTATAATAAAAAGAATAATATACAAAACCATATATATTACATAAAAATACTGTGTAAAGTAATAAATCACAATGACATATGATAAGTGCAAAGTACAAAAAAGTGCCAAGTGCCACACAATAGGTGTAAATACCAAATCAAAAATAAATATAGCACGGGATTAATAAGTCCAATTTAAAAAAAATGTGTATAAAGTTCATAAAAACAGTTCATAAAGAAAAATCCAATGTGCATGCAATGATCTTAGTGCTTAGTGCTCAGAATTCCATGCTCAAGTGCCATCCAGTGACCCCCCGGGACAGCTGCTCACCTCAGAGCGTGTGACACGCTTTGGAGCCATCCCACGGCTCAGTGATGGTATCCAGATATACAGTTATTCAGCAGCTCCCCAGTTGGAAATGAAGGGAAAGAAAAAACTGGATAGTGTGATACCGTTTATAAAGTATTTATTAGAATAAAACTCCCCACAATAGGGTACTCACATTTACAAGGTGCGCAAGTGCACCAATCTAATAACAGTCTCCAAAGTTTGTCTGTCAGGAGGGATAAGCTGTGCGTTGCATCACAGTGAAGTGAATAGCTCCGTGCTCCGTCCTGGCCCCTCCCCTACACGTGTTCGACACAGGGTCACGTGTCTTCATCAGGGAGAAGACACGTGACCGTGTGTTTTATGTATTTTTCTTTTATTGTGCCTTTACTGTGGCTGAACAGGCCATTTATATGGTATTTTCAGCATACTTTGCAGGCATTAATATTCTCCAGATTGATATTTTCACCTTAGTGCAGCGTATCTCCTGTATACATTGTATTGCACGGCTTATGAAACGTGTTCTACGAGGGCAGCTAGGTGGTTTCCATATTTGAGGCAATATACCATTGTGGCTCGCAAAGCTTTTTCTTTATTTATTTTGCAAGTAATTACAAGTAGAGTCTTTTCATGTTGAATAACAATAAGATCAAAAAGAATTTTGGGTTGACCTAGCAGAACCCTCCCCCTCCCCAGTGTCAGACTAGTATTTCAGGGGGACGATTCAAGCTGGCAGTCAGCCTTTTCATTTTCCATGAAGATGAGGGCCACAGGTCTAGATATAGTCTAGGACAAATGGGACTCTGAAGGCTACTGTTCATTGTCATATTTACTCTGTTGGATTTTGTCATCTGTTGCAAGCGTTTTGTGAACTTTGTTCATCTCTGTTGGAATTCAATAAATGCATTCTCTGGAAGAATCGGGTTGCTGCTGGGAATGATTTGCATCATACTAATAATTTAATTAATTATCATTCATCCCAATACTACATCACTACTATAACTCCTGACATGTTTTCCATCACATAAGATCAATGCAGCCACAGCTTTGTGTTGGGGAGGATGCTATAAATAGATTAGCAAAGCCCTGAACTATTCAACAAACAGTGCTGAAAGTCTCTACCTATGAGGAGTGGGGGGGGGGGGATGTGCCTTTCCTCCAATCAGCTGTCTTGGCTGTATTCCCAGGTTTCACTGCAGTGTTGAACAGGTAGAGGAAATAAAATTAACACAATGTGCACATTCTAAATAGTATATAAAGCCATGGCACATGGTACAAACAATATTTCAGAGAATATCACCTTGGAGGACCTTTTCTTCAACTTGCAGCCTAGTTCTTTAAATAGATTCTTAAAGGGGAGCTCCAGTCATATTTGTATTTATTAAAAGACAGTTGCTACAAAAACTGTCACTGCTGATTTTTAATAAACAGATGCTCACCTGTCCCAGGATCCAGTGATGTACTATCCCAAGCTGTTCTTTCTATCAGTCTTCTGTCCCCGGCGCCTGCATCTCAACTGTGGACATCCAGCTATGACAGGCCATGACTGCAGCTGGGTGCCTTTAGCGCATTGTGAATGGTCCCGTAGTCTTCTGGAATGTGTGATGTGTCCCTGAAGACTCCGGTTTAGGGTGGAGAAATTCAAAACCAGGTAAACCCCTTAAAAAAGTGCCTGTCACGTCTACTCCAATGCAGGTGGTCAGACAATATGGCTAGCTACTGTGTGCTTCACCTATAGCAGCTCCCTTTCCCTTAAGACAAGCAGGCATACTGGTACTCAGTTACCCCAAGGACTTATACACAATGCAGAGCAGACTGGTAGTGTGGCTCAATGACAGTCCAGGTAAAAGGCAGGCTGAGTTCAAGGAATAGTCCAATAATCTGGTCCGAACTCATACACAGGGAAATCCAAACTAGTAAAGCCGAGCAGACAGACAGGGAGCTCGATCAGGAACAACACAGGTATAAATTCTCTATCACAAGCAAGGGACAGAGCGTTTGGCTTGCTTATAAAAGGTGATTGACCACTAGGGATGAGCCGAACACCCCCCGGTTCGGTTCGCATCCAGAACATGCGAACAGGCAAAAAATATTATTCGAACACACGAATACTGTTAAAGTCTATGGGACACGAACATGCATAATCAAAAGTGCTCATTTTAAAGGCTTATATGCAAGTTATTGTCATAAAAAGTGTTTGGGGACCTGGGTCTTGCCCCAGGGGACATGTATCAATGCAAAAAGAAGTTGTAAAAATTGACGTTTTTTCGGGAGCAGTGATTTTAATAATGCTTAAAGTGAAAGAATAAAAGTGTAATATTCCTTTAAATTTCATACCTGGGGGGTGTCTATAGTATGCCTGTAAAGGGGCACATGTTTCCCGTGTTTAGAACAATCTGACAGCAAAATTACATTTCTAAAGGAAAAAAAGTCATGTAAAACCACTATCGCTAGCGCCGGCTATAATGAATTGTCGGTCCGGCAATACACATAAAAGTTCATTGATAAAAACGGCATGGAATTTCCCCACAGGGGAACCCCGAACCAAAATTTAAAAAAAAATGGCGTGGGGGTCCCCTCAAAATCCATACCAGACCCTTCAGGTCTGGTATGCATTTTAAGGGGAACCCCATGCCAAAATTAAAAAAAAGATGTGGGGTCCCCCAAAAATCCATACCAGACCCTTATCCGAGCATGCAACCTGGCAGGCCACAGGAAGAGAGAGGGGGAGAGAGAGCGCCCCCCCTCCTGAACCGTACCAGGCCACATGCCCTCAACATTGGGAGGGTGCTTTGGGGTAGCCCCCCAAAGCACCTTGTCCCCATGTTGATGAGGAGAAGGGCCTCATCCCCACAACCCTTCCCGTGGTGTCAGAGGGGGTGGGGTCACCCGGTTACGTAAACGGATGACCCCGCACCTCTCTGAGCCACATGAAAGTCCCCGTAAAGTCCCTGTGCGTCAAAGGAGAGCCGGGTCACCGGGTGGCCCTGCCCTCTGTTATATAAGAAGTATCAGAAGAACCAAAGCGTCACACGGTGGAAGACTCCCACTGAGGCGGATCGTGCGGACGGAGCGGAGAAGAAGCCGGAGAAAGATGCAGGATGAGAAAAGCGGAGGAAGAAGAAGATGGAGAAGAAGAATATGGAGAAGAAGAAGAACACCGAAGGAAGACCAGAAGAAAGAAGATGGAAGAAGAAAAAATTAATAAAGGACTTGTCAAAAACCGTCTCTTGAGTTTTTTTAACCTTTTTGACACTTTTTGTACATTTGTACCCCATTACCAATTCACACGGGGGGCAAGATCTGGGGGTCCCCTTATTAAAGGGGGCTTCCAGATTATGATAAGCCCCCCACCCGCAGACCCCCATAACCACCGGGCAAAGGTTGTGGGGATGAGGCCCTTCTCCCCATCAACATGGGGACAAGGTGCTTTGGGGGGCTACCCCAAAGCACCCTCCCAATGTTGAGGGCATGTGGCCTGGTATTGTTCAAGAGGGGGGGCGCTCTCTCGTCCCCCCTCTTTTCCTGTGGCCTGCCAAGTTCCGTGCACAGATAAGGGTCTGGTATGGATTTTTAGGGAGACCCCACATTATTTTTTTTAAATTTTGGGTGCTGGGTTCCCCTTAAAATCCATACCAGACCTGAAGGGTCTGGTATGGATTTTGAGAGGGACCCCAACGCCATTTTAAAAAAAAAATTGGCGCAGGGTTCCCCTTAATATCCATACCAGACCTGAAGGGCCTGGTATGTAATTTAGGGGCACCCCCACGCATTTTTTCTTATTTTTCCACGGGGTTCCCCTTAATATCCATACCAGACCTGAAGGGCCTGGTGTGGAATTTAGGGGGACCCCCACGCAATTTTTTTTTAAATTTTGGTTCGGGGTTCCCCTGTAGGGAAATTCCATGCCATTTTTAACAATGAACTTTTATGTGTATTGCTGGACTGACAATTCATTATAGCCGGCGCTAGCGAAAGTAGTTTTACATGACTTTTTTTCCTTTAGAAATGTCATTTTGCTGTCAGACTGTTCTAAACACGGGAAACATGCGCCCCTTTACAGGCATACTATAGACACCCCCAGGTACAAAATTTAAGGGAATATTACACTTTTATTGTTTCACTTTAAGCATTATTAAAATCACTGCTCCCGAAAAAACGGCTGTTTTTAAAACTTTTTTTTGCATTGATACATGTTCCCTGGGGCAGGACCCAGGTCCCCAAACACTTTTTATGACAATACCATACATATAAGCCTTTACAATTAGCACTTTTGATTTCTCCCATAGACCTTTAAAGGGTGTTCCGCAGCTTTCGAATTTGCCGCGAACACCCCAAATTGTTCACTGTTCGGAGAACGGGCGAACAGCCAATGTTCGAGTCAAACTCATGTTCGACCCGAACATAAAGCCCATCCCTACTGACCACATCAGTCACCTAGCAGATGGACACAGACAGGGAGAATGCAATAGCCAAAACCCATATGCTGGAATGAGGAGCAAGAGCACTTAAGTGATCCTGACATTACTCCCCTCTGAGGAGGGGCCCCGGACCCTCAAAGACAAGTTGGACATTCAGCACAGGACCATCAGACTGGGCAGAGGTCTGTGGATCCACGAGATCAGGTTGGTTAGCAGGGGACATGTCACAGGAGTCAAGCCGGATAGTTGAAACATGAGCATAATGCAGAGAGCCCTGAAAAAAAGGTTCAAAGCCCCACCTGACTGAATGAGGTAGTTTATCCAAAGGATTGAACCTCTTAGACCTGTTAGAATGGGTGTGGTAGAAGTAGGGTGAGGCTAGGTTACAGAAAGTCCTGAATAAGAAAAAGCAGGAAGCTCAATGGGCATGGGCTGGACTGGCATAACTGATGCAGTGGCCGACATCGCAGGGTATAGCGACTGTCTGAATTGCATTGCCAAGTTAGCCTGGCTGTGTGTCCAAGGGAGTTTGGAGACAGGCAAAAGTAGGGGTAATCCAGGGGGCTTGACTTCTGAGGACTTAGAGGAAGTTTCCAAACAAGGCTCAAGGCTGTGAGACAATGGATACATTTGGCTTCTAGGAGGAGAGGATTCAGGCTGTGGCAATTGGCTGGAGAGGTGGCCTGTAGAGAATTCAATAGACTTGTCAGCATCTTTTGCTATAACAGAGTCATATAAAGGCACGTGGCCATCAAACTGGAGTTACACTTGAAAAAATTGTCACGATCAGGATCCGAATATTACTGTAATAAAGGAGAGTTAGAAATAGGCAACTGGTCAGCAGTTTTAATGTGGTTCTGAATGCAGATCTGAAACCAGGACCCAATCTCCTCTGCAGCCCAGTCTATGTGCGGGTTGTGAAGTTTAAGCCAGGAGTACCCCAAGATAAGGGGATAAGCAGGAGATGGGATAAAGTAGAAGCTGATTGTCTCATTATGAAATTTCCCCACATTCAGGGTAATAGGTACAGTGCACAAGGCACCGAGCCCATGGACAAGGGAGAGTTATCAAAGGCTAAGACTGAGAAGGGTCTGCGCACATTAGTCACCGGAATCTGTACACAGTGTGCTAGGTAAGAAAACTTGGCAGTGCTAAGTTGTGCAGGGACAAATAGTTTATCTCTGAGGGAAACTGACACAGTATAGTCTATAGAAGCAGACCCCACCGGCACTAAAATCTTGGCGTTTCTCGGTTTATTAGGACAGCTAGCGACAAAGTGGCCATGATTGCCACTGTATAAGCAGAGTCTCTGAGATCTCCTTCTAGCCTTTTCCCCAGGGGATAAATGGGTAGCACCAATTTGCATGGGATCATCTTGCTGGTGATGTTGAGAGGGCTCAGGAAATGAAGAAAAGGTGGGCAGCTTACTGGGGGACAAAGAAACAAACCTCTCTGTACGCCTTTCCTGTAAACGCCTGTCTATACGGATGGCTACTTGCAGGGCTTTATTCAATGACTTTGGTTCAGGGTAGTGTACTAAGGAGTCTTTGATGGAGTCTGATAAGCCTAATCTGAACTGGCTTCTTAGAGCTGGGTCATTCCATCCTGAGTCAGGTGCCCAGCGGTGGAAATCAGAATAGTATTTTTCAGCGGTGCGTTTTTCCTGACGTAATGACCTAAGGTTAGCTTCAGCTGAATAGGCATGGTCAGGATCATCATACAGTAAACCTGAGGCCTTGAAAAAAGCTTCAACTGACCCTCTAGCTGGCTCATCTGCGGGGAGACTAAACGCCCAAGACTGGGGATCCCCCTGCAACCATGTGATAATCAGGCTGATCCACTGTGTTTCAGAACCAGAAGAGTAATGCCGCGTACACACGGTCGTACTTTTCGTCTACAAAAGTCCAACAGACGCTGATGGACTAAAGCTGGCTGGTAATCCGATCGTGTGTGGGCTTCTCCGGACTTTCAACCGACTTTTTTAGCCTCAAATACGACGTACTTTAGATTTGAAACATGCTTCAAAACTTTTACTTCGTACCTACGACGGACCCCGAAATCCGCTCGTCTGTGTGCTAGTCCGACGGACAAAAAGCCACGCTAGGGCACCTATTGGCTACTGGCTATGAACTTCCTTATTTTAGTCCGGTGTACGTCATCACGTACGAATCCGACCGACTTTTGTGTGGTCGTGTGTAGGCAAGTCCGGTCGTTAGAAAGTAGGCCGCAAGTCCGCGGCAAGTCCACCGAAAGTCTGCCGGAAGTCTGTCCGACAGGCTGTCCGACTTTTGTAGACGAAAAGTACGACCGTGTGTACGCGGCATAAGGCTTAAGCTTAAAGTATAGCATACAACTATTTTTAAAGTTGGAAAACACATGTGGGGGTCACCAGAAAAATGATCAGGGGAGTTAACTTTGGGCCCTGGCTCCTGTGTTATTGATGGAGGTGCGTTCACATGCACAGACAGTTCCTGGACGTGGCGTGTCAGTTTGCAAATTTCCTCAGCAAATAAGTGAGCCTGTGTAGAGTCCATTTTGACAGAATTTTTTTTTTGTTATAGACTTGTAGGGATGAGCTTCGTGTTCGAGTCGAACCCATGTTCGACTCGAACATCGTGTATTCGGTCATTCGCCGAATTACGAACGATATGGTCCGTTCGCGCCAAATTCGAGTGGCGCATCACGGCCCATAATTCACTACGGCATTGCAGTGCATTTCTGGCTGATGATTGGCCAAGCATGCACTGGCCAATCACAGCTCTGTGTGTACAGAGAGCCGTAATTGGCCAAAGCCAAGGAGGCTTTGGCCAATTAAGGCTCAGGGGGTTTACTACACTCCCCACACTATATAAGGGCGCCTGCACGTTGGCCCTGTGTAGTGTGTTCCGGCGTTGAGACAGAGAGAGAGAGAGATAAAAAGTGTCATTTGATTTAAGTTAGATAGAGTAGGCAAGTCAAGTCAGTTAGCTGCAGTTACAGTGTATTGTGTATATATATGCATCCCAGGTGTTGTATACTGTTATATCCTCTGAGTTGTGAGAGACACAAAACTCTGGTCTGGAACAATGTTTTTTTATTTCAGTACACACTGTACACTGCAACATGCATCTCAGGACAGGTACATCTTATATGCTTCCTTACATGTGCTCTAAGATGGCTACTATACCCCTTGACCCTTGTCATCACTCCTGGGTGAAGCCAGCCTTAAAGTGACAGTGCATGTGGAACCTTTCAGGTATAACACCTTCCATCCATCCCTAAAAAAAAAAAATTACAACAAAACAAGAAAAGGCACAAAACATTAACTAATAACTGTTCAATAACAGTCCTCCAAACACAGGAGATGCACCAGACTTTTCCCGCATCCAGATGTGAGACAAAGCTTCCAGGGACAGTTGCGGGGATACAGTGTCGTTGAGGTCGGGCACCCAGCGACTCGGGACCGGAGGAAACAGGGCTGGCGGGGCCAAGAAGGGATCCACCAGCTCAGTGGCTGAACAGACCTCCGGACCAGGGCTGGAGGGCTCTGTTGGAGCTGAGTTCAAAAGTTCAGAGTCCCCCCAATCATCAGTCCCCGTGCATTCTGATCTGCTGGGAGCAGATCCTTGCGACACTGGTGGTTCAGGCGGCGTCAGGGACTCAGGCAGTTGAAAATGAGGACGCAGTTGGTCTGCATGCCGTCTGCAAATGGAACCATCTTCCAGGCAGACCCTATACATCTACAGGGTCCCAAAGTCTCTGCAATGACAGCAGGAAGCCAACGGGTGTTGGAAGCCCCATAAGATCGGGCCCATACCTTTTGTTGGGCTGTTAATCGAGGGAGCTACACAGAGATTCCTTATTTATTTTATGAACATTTAGTTTGCACACAGGTCACATTGTGTTAATAATATCTGATGTAAATTACTAGTCATATATAATTTTTGCACGCACTTTAAGGTTACTTGATTTTAGCGCTGCTATTTGATTTCACTATTAGGTTGGGGCTAGTTTATAGTGTATCATTTATTTTTTCGCACTGATTTAATTATTTTAAGCGGCTGCTCAATTTTAGGCTCTGACTTCACGAGCGCAGCGTTTGGCACATAGGAGGGGGCGGATTTCCTGTGTACCATACCATATTATTAATGTTATATTATTCTTGTTATTTTCAGTTTTACCGCATATAACGTGTGCCATTCACACTTGTATTAAAATCTGCAACGTGCCAATAAAGACACAGACAAGAAACAGCAGTCTATTATTGTGTACGCAGAAAAAAGGTTATCTGCCTGGATAGCTACCCATAGACTCCGGGAGTACGGGGGGCGAGGCCAGGACAGTAAAACTCCGTCCAAGAACACTACAGATAGTGCAGAAGGGGAAGAGGTTTGGCCACACGGAAGAGCTACAGTCTGCAATCGACTATACAGCCACTTTCATACAGCCAAGCAGCACACAGAGACTGCAGCCCTACATGCTTACTGCTCCTACAGGCCGCTACTCAGTCAAGCAGCCATGTCACGCAGTAGCACATCCTCACTCAAAACCAGATCACAAGTTTACGGTTCCAGCAAGTCGGTGACAGCCAGTGTTGCAGCCGCCATTGCCCGTGGGAAAGCCGAAGCGGCAAAGACGCGAGCTACCTTTGCCGAACAAGAAATGCAGTTGAAATTAGAAAAGGCCTCGCTAGAAGCCAAGCTAGCACAAGATAGGGCCTCGCTAGAAGCCGACAGGGCCTCGCTAGAAGCCAAGCGAGCGCAAGATAAGGCCTCACTTGAAGCCTCCATAAAGCTTGAACAAACACGTCTGGATGTCGCATTAGAGAAGCTCACTACAAAAAGGGAAGCTGCAACTGCCATAGCTGAAGCAGAAGCCCTGGAAGCAGCCATGGGCATCGGTGGTGAACGCAGCAATGTGCTTGGCTCAGAACAAGGAGAGACGAATCCCTCGCAACGCACTTCATAGTATTTGCACCAACACCTCAAATCAACCTACGATACCTCTCCTCTACAGGGAATAGACGGTGTCCTAGGAGAAACAAACCAAACACTGCAGGTAACAGAGCATGAGAGCAACCAAACTCCTCAGAGCAGCAGAACTCCCACCAGCACGTTACAGATCAAGCCTACGTCTCTGCCCGCCACGACTCTCAACCTCCAAGCCAGCATCAGAATAATCCTTTTACTACACCAAGGTACGAGACAAGAGGACCTAAAGCAGAAACTTCTGACAGGTATAGTCTCACACCACACTCCTACTACAGTAGTGAATCGCCAACATGCTCTAACACCAACCAAGTTATAACAGACTTTGCCAAGTTCTTCGTCAGACGAGATTTAATCACAAAAGGACTTGTAAAGTTTAACGATCGGCCAGAAAATGACAAAGCCTGGCAATCGACCTTTCAAAATACCATAAAAGGTCTAGACCTGTCTCACTCTGACGAAATAGACCTCCTAGTCCAATGGCTTGGGAAAGACTCTGCCGAACATGCCAGGAACATTAACATAAAACAACCAGAGACTGGCCTTAAAAAGATTTGGAGCAGATTAGAAGAGTGCTATGGCTCGACAGAGACTATAGAACATGCACTTTTTAAAAGGATTGAGGACTTTCCCAGAATACCTAGCAAGGGTTATCACAAACTACGAGAATTAGCTGACTTGCTAGAGGAACTACTTCTTGCTAAAGAGGGAGACCTGCCGGGTCTCGCCTCCCTGGATGCAGCCAGAGGGATTAAACCTTTAATTCTGAAGCTTCCTTATGACCTACAACAAAGATGGGTCACATATGGTTCTAAACATAAGGAAAGGTTCCAGGTACCATTTCCACCATTCAACGATTTCGTAGACTTTGTTTCAAAGCAAGCTAAGTTCTTGAATGATCCCAGCTTTGACTTTATACTGCCATCAGCCACGCCCCCTAGCTTCAAACAGCACAGGATGCCAGTGACAGTGAACAAGTCTCATGTTTCTCCTACAGATTTTTCCTATAGGTCTTCCAACAGTGTTCACCCAGAGGACAAAGTCGGAGACCCTAGCAAGCAGTGCCCTCTACACAGGAAGTCGCACCCTCTACCAAAATGCAGGACCTTCAGGGAAAAGTCTCTAGAAGATCGCAAAGCCTTCCTAAGAGAGAATCGCATATGCTTCAGGTGCTGTTCATCCACATCACACTTTGCCAAGGACTGCAAGGTTAGTGTATCATGCACAGAGTGTGACAACACAGACCACAACTCAGCACTACATCGAGGCCCTGCTCCTTGGACTGCCCAGTGAGCTGGCGATACCAACGAGCATGGCGGGGAGCAAGAGAACACTGGTTCAAACATCTCAGTGGTTACCTCACAGTGTACTGAGGTATGCAAAGATCCTGCAGGCGGTAGGTCTTGTTCAAAGATCTGTCTTATTGGAGCTTATCCAATGGGTCACAGAAACAAAGCTGTTAAGATGTATGCGCTCTTAGATGACCAAAGCAACCACTCTATGGCTAAATCCACATTCTTTGACACCTTTGGTGTTAGGGGTCCATGCTTCCCTTACTCTCTAAAGACTTGTGCGGGTACTGTTAAGACGGCGGGGAGAAGAGCCACTGCCTTTTGTGTAGAGTCCATAGACGGTCCGACTCGCCTACCTTTACCCACCATACTCAAGTGCAATCAGATTCCAGACAACTGGTCAGAAATCCCTACACCAGATGCAGCAATTCACCAGCCTCATCTAAAACGCATGGCCCATCTCCTACCAGAATATGATGAGCAGGCTCAGTTAATGCTGCTCCTGGGAAGAGACATTCTGCAGGTTCATAAAGTAAGAGAACAGATTAATGGTCCCCGCAATGCTCCCTTCGCCCAAAGACTTGACCTGGGGTGGGTCATCATAGGAGACGTCTGCCTAAAGACTGTGCACAGACCCACCACGGTCAGTAGCATGTTCACTAACGTACTTGACAAAGGACGCCCTTCCTCCTTACAACCATGTCACAACAGCTTCATCACAAAGGAGCTCCCAGGTAGTACTCACATACCTTATTCCTCTGTAGACCCAGACACAGATGACCACGCTTGTGACAGTGACCCAGACCACCTGGGGTGTACGGTCTTTCACAGAACAAAGGAAGACCAGCAGGTAGCAATGTCCTTTGAAGATAGACTTTTCTTGCAAATAATGGAAAAGGAGACAGCCAAGGAAGAGTCAAACAATTGGGTCGCACCTCTCCCATTTAGACCTCATAGACAGCATTTACCTAACAACAAGGAACAAGTCTTTAAATGCTTTGTCTCCCTTAAACGTAATTTCCAGAGAAAACCAGACATGAAAGATCACTTCTTCACCTTGGGTAAAATATTTGAGAATAATCATGCAGAGTTAGCTCCTGCCCTTAAAGACTACGAGGAGTGCTGGTATTTGCCTATATTTGGAGTGTACCACCCCAAGAAACCAGGTCAGATTAGAGTAGTGTTTGACTCTAGCTCTAGAGAACAAGGTGTGTCATTAAATGACGTTCTTCTCTCAGGACCGGATCTGAACAACAGACTCATTGGGGTACTCCTCTGTTTCCGCAAAGACTCTGTGGCATTCATGGCGGACATCCAGCAGATGTTCCACTGTTTTCTCGTTAAAAAGGAACACAGGAACTTTTTGCGATTTTTCTGGTTTAAAGATAACAACCCTTCCAAAGAAATCATAGAGTATCGCATGAAGGTACACATATTTGGGAACAGCCCTTCCCCCGCAGTTGCCATTTACGGGCTTAGACGCTCGGCTCACGAAGGCGAATCCATCTACGGATCTGAAGTGAAACACTTAGTAGAAAAAGACTTTTATGTAGACGATTGCTTAAAATCTCTACCCACCGCTGAAGCAGCTATCAGTCTCCTCAAGAGAGCACAGGAGATGCTAGCCTGTTCTAATTTGAAGCTCCACAAGATCGCCTCTAACAGCGTAGAACTGATGAAGGCCTTCCCCTCTCAAGACCACTCTGGTGAGTTCAAAGACTTAGATTTAGGTTCTGACTGTCTACCAACGCAACGTAGCCTTGGACTACTCTGGGACTTAAAGTCAGACACCTTCACCTTCCAGGTTAATCGGGAAGAAAAGCCCTTTACACGCAGAGGCGTTCTGTCAACCATAAACTGTCTGTATGACCCTCTTGAGTTTGTAGCTCCAGTCACCATTGAGGGTAAAGCACTTCTCAGAGACCTGATTCAAGAGACAGTGAACTGGGATGATATATTTCCCCCCCAAGAAAAGAGATCAGTGGACAGAGTGGAAAAATTCCCTGACAGCCTTGTCTAACTTAAAGGTCCCTCGACCATATGCTCCTGTACCATCTACAGAAGTCTAATGCCGCGTACACACGAGCGGACATTACGGCGGACTTTGCCCGGCGGACTTTTCGACGTACTTTCCGACGGACTTTGTGAATGAACGGACTTGCCTACACACAATCCACCAAAGTCCGTCGAATTCGTACGTGATGACGTACGACCGGACTAAAACAAGGAAGTTCATAGCCAGTAGCCAATAGCTGCCCTAGCGTGGCTTTTTGTCCGTCGAACTAGCATACAGACGGCGGACTTTTCGACCGGACTCGATTTCAACGGATAAATTTAAAACAAGTTTCAAATCTAATTCCGTCGAACTTTTGAGAAAACAAAGTCCGCTGGAGCCCACACACATCGAATTGTCCGACGAAATCCAGTCCGCCGGGCAAAGTCCGCCGTAATGTCCGCTCGTGTGTACGCGGCATAAGACCAAAGACTTTTGTGTTTTCTGTGATGCTGTCAGGAAAAGCCCTCTTGCAGTTTTCCCAGCAGATTGAGGGTTAAACGAATGCCTGTGCATAGAAGCGCCATCCGGCGTTCGTGCACGCGCAATAGCGCCAATAGCGCTAATAGTGCTAACAAACGTACGCACATGCGCAATAGCGCCAATAGCGCTAACGTGTGTACGCGCATGCGCAATAGTGCCACTTGGCGCCAAAGATTCCTGAGACCCCTGCTACCTTGTTACCAGTTTTCCTGTATCCAGTACCTACTTGGCTTGTTCCTGACTTACCTGCTTGCTGCCCGCCCCGATCTTGGCTTGGACTCTGACTATTCTCTTGGTTTGCCCTTCTGTACCTGATCTGCCCGCCAGTACCTTGATCCGGCTTGTCTGCACCTCCCTGCTGTCTGCAACCTGCTACAGGACTACAGTGCACCTCCCTGCTATCTGCATCCTGCTACAGTACTACAGTGCACCTCCCTGCTGTCTGCAACCTGCTACAGGACTACAGTGCACCTCCCTGCTGTCTGCAACCTGCTACAGGACTACATTGCACCTCCCTGCTGTCTGCAACCTGCTACAGGACTACAGTGCACCTCCCTGCTGTCTGCAACCTGCTACAAGGACTACAGTGCACCTCCCTGCTGTCTGCAACCTGCTACAGGACTACAGTGCACCTCCCTGCTGACTACAGGATCCTGCCTTCTACTTCAGTGTTCCAGTCAGGCACTTGTGCCCCTCTGTACTTTCGAGTCCCTGTTCACACCTTCAGGGGTTCTTAAGTCAGAGGCATACGAGAGGCCGTTCTCTGCATTCCAGGCTCCACCTACCAGGTACGTGACAGATGCTTCTGTTAAAGCAATCACTGCTGTAGCTTACCTCAGGACCAAGGACATGAAAGGACAGTGCCATATAGGTTTTGTCATGGGAAAAGCAAAACTTGCCCCACTCCCAGAACACACAATACCTAGACTGTAACTTTGTGCCACAGTGTTAGCTGTGGAGTTAGCCAACACAATTGCTAGAGAGATGAACCTAGAAATAAAAGACACTGAGTTCTACACTGACAGTAAAGTTGTCCTGGGGTACATCTACAATGAAACCAGACGCTTTTACGTCTACGTCAGTAATAGAGTGTTGAGGATTAGGAGATCCACACACCCAAAGCAGTGGCACTTTGTTCCAACTAAACACAATCCAGCAGACCTAGCGACTAGAGCTGTCCCAGCCAACTGTCTTTGGGACACAACATGGTTTACAGGCCCTGCATTCCTGTACAATTCAGAACACAACATTTCTGAATCGGAGACCTTTAACTTGATAGATGCAGTCAAAGATGCAGAAGTTCGTCCACAAGTGTCTGCATTAGTCACTGTGGCTTCACAAAACCAACTCAAATCTCATCGGTTCTCCAGATTTTCCACATGGAAATCACTCATTCGTGCCAGTATTTCCTTATCCCACATAGCCCATTTTTTTGGAAAAAGGACTAACTGCAAAGGCTGGCACCGCTGTAAAAATACATACTCAGTGACTGACCTAGAGCAATCAAAACATCTGATCATTTACACTGTGCAACAAGAGACTTTTGCTAGAGAGATTGATTGTATTAACAACAAAAGGCCAATCCCTAAAGACAGCGTCCTAAGGAAACTTGATCCATTCCTCGACAGCAGTAACCTGTTGAGAATAGGAGGTCGTCTTAAAGAAGCTACCTTGGAGTACGACGAGAAGCATCCTCTCATTCTCCCAGCTCAGCACCATGTCACTGCCCTGCTTGTACAACACTATCACAGTCAAGTTAAACACCAAGGCCAGTGTTAGGTACCTGGTAGTTGAGCCCGACTGGTAGAAGAAGACCTCTCTTACAGCGCTGGTTCAGGAGCCACTGGAGTGGGAACAGTGGTCTCTTGAGCACAGTGGGTAGGAGCGCCTGGTGAAGGTTCTTGCAGAGGCCGGCACAGAAGCTGAGTAGAAGTCCTTCCGGAATGGCTGAGCTGCAGATGCTGGCAGGCTGAAGTGGATCAGCAGGCAGGCAGGTAGGAGGTGTAGCAGCAACAGAACCTAGAGCTGGATGAGAAGGCTGGAATGCAGCGACACAGGACACAGGCAAAAGCAGAGTCAGACAGTCCGTTTGGCAGGAGATCAGGCAGGTATAGGCAAATGGATAATCACAGAATAGTCAGGCAGGCAGGCAGGTGTTCGGCAACGGGTCACAAGAAGTTAGCAGAGTCAGGCAAGCCAGGTCGGATTGGAGATAGCAGGAAGGTCCGACATAGCCGGGTCAATAACAGGGATAACAACAGCAGGCAGATTCAGGAACTCAGGTGCAGAGCTGCAGACGAACAGCACCCCATGGGTGCAACTGACATCCCTTTAAAGAGCCCTTGGCGCCAAACAGCACTAGCATGCACAGGCGCACGCGGGAGCGTGTCGGCTCTCCCCAGTGGGGAAATTCAACTGTAACGCCCTGGACAGACCCCGCGTGCGCATGCGCGCACGCATATTCGCCTGACAGGCACCGGCACGTCCCTGACATTGCCCCCTCCCAACGGGCAGCCTCCGGATGCCCAGGTAACTCTTTTTTTCAGGGTGGGCAGAAAAATAAGCATGGATTAAATGTTTAGCGTGGATATTGCTGTCAGGTTCCCATGAATTATTCTCTGGACCATACCCCTTCCATTTTATCAAAAATTGTACTTGCCCCAGTCTTTTTCTGCAATCAAGGATGGCCTCCACCTCATACTCCTCATTTCCGTCCACAAGGACAGGTTCGGGGACCCTGGTACCCCTTCCAGGAAAAGGATCAGGCACGGCAGGCTTCAACAGCGACACATGAAATACAGGGTGAATTTTAAGTGAATCAGTTAAACATAGTTCATAAGACACTTCATTAATCCTCCTTTTCACCGGAAAAGGGCCAATAAACTTAGGAGCAAACATCTTGGAAGGACAAGTCAATTTAATGTTATTGGTAGACAGCCATACCTTATCGCCCAGCTGAAGGTTTAGATCCCCTCTTCTTTTCTGATCGAAGGTCCTTTTACTGTCTGCTTGTGCCTTGGATACCGCTTCCTGTAATATCTGGTTATTGTGGCTGAGAAACTGCAATGTGTCCTGGACCGCTGGAACTGAGGATTCTGGAAGAAAATCAGGAAGAAAGGATAAATGAAAACCATAATTGGCAAAGAAGGGGGACTGAGGTGGCAGAGTGGCTAGCATTGTTATAAGCGATTTCCGCTAGGGGCAGCAGGGACACCCAATCATCTTGTACAAAAGATGTAAAACACCTAATGTATTGCTCCAAAGTCTCATTTGTTCTTTCCGTTTGCCCGTTAGTTTGGGGATGGTATGCTGAGGACAGGGCTAGTTCAATCTCCAGGATCTCACACAGGGCCTTCCAGAAGCGTGAAGTGAACTGCACCCCCCTGTCAGACACTATATTTGCAGGAACTCCATGCAGCCTGACAATTTCCTTGATAAACACACGGGCCCGTCTCCACAGCAGTAGGTGTTCCCTTTAAGGGTACAAAATGGGCCATTTTAGACAGGCGGTCGACGACCACAAAGATCGCTGAACACCCTTCTGAGCATGGTAGTTCAACTATGAAGTCCATTGCTATCATCCTCCAGGGTCTGTCTGGTACTGGCAAGGGTCTCAACAGTCCCAGGCTCGGTTCCTTGTGGTCTTATTCTGGATACAGACAGGGCAAGAGCTGACATACTTCCTGCAAAACTCCTTCAGATTAGGCCACCAGAACGTGCGTTGCACAAGTTCAAGAGTTTTACGGACCCCAAAATGTCCTGCAAGAGGATGGTCGTGAAGTAGAGTCAGCACCTTGACTCGAACATTCTCTGGAACAAATATTTGGCTTCCTCTCCACAATAATCCATCTCGAGGTGTTAAGGTGAATCCCTGGAGGCTTGAAGGTTCTGGGGATGCCTCTCTGATTAGAGACAGAAGATCCGTCTGAAGAAGTAAAAAAGTTGTTTGCAGGCAGAATGGTACCAGGTACGATAAGTCTTTAGGGTTATCGAACATGCGCGATAGCGCGTCTGGTTTAATATTCTTAGTTCCTGGCCAGTATGTGATATGGAAACAAAAACATGTAAAGAATAAAGCCCAACGGGCTTGTCGAGGTTTCAATCGTTTGGCAGATCTTAAATATTCTAAATTTTTGTGATTGGTATATATTAATACCGGATGGACTGCACCCTCTAACAGATACCTCCACTCCTCCAATGCTGTCTTGATAGTGAGTAGTTCCCGATCACCCACATCATAATTCCGTTCAGCCGGCGAGAGTTTCGAGAGAAGAATCCCACAGGATGCATAAGATCCTTGTTGCCCTGCCGTTGAGAGATGACTGCTCCCACAGCCACTTCGGAAGCATCAACCTCCAGGATAAAAGGTAAGGATGGGTCACGATGACTGAGAATCGGAGCTGAAGAAGAAGCGCCTTTTCAGTCTTTCTGGCGTCCTGAGCCTCCGGGCTCCAGTGAAAGCGACGAAGTTTGCGAACCCTATGTAAAAGTGGAAACTCCTGCGCTGTCGGGGGGGGGAGGGGCTACGCTAAAAGGACACTGCTGCAACACCTAAGTACTGATCCAAGGCAGGATAAATGGGACAAAAGTGGGGGAAGATGGTAGTTGCACTGTGATGAAGGGGGGGGGGAGGGAAGCTACAGAAGATGACTAAAGTGGCAAAGTGAACTAAAAAAGCAGAAACGGGCCAATGCATGAATGGATCCTACATGCTAAAAAAACATGGTGGGGATGCAGTGCAGTGCAGACAA
Organism: Lithobates septentrionalis; assembly: GCA_037952835.1. Classification (NCBI taxonomy): domain Eukaryota; kingdom Metazoa; phylum Chordata; class Amphibia; order Anura; family Ranidae; genus Lithobates; species Lithobates septentrionalis. The sequence continues at coordinate 587,605 of JBBDGP010001210.1, read as the reverse complement.
AGCCTAATATATAAAGGTAATCGTAAAACAGTGACTGCTTGAATATAGCAAAACAAAAATGCATATACTAACACAAATAAGATGAATAATGACACAATGCAAAAAAAAAATATATATATAATGCAAGAAAAATATATGTGGGCTAGTGCCCCATTAGCAAAAACGTCCCAGATCCTGGTGAACTACAAGTGACAAATCCCTAGGACAAACATGAATATTAGTTCTATCATCCAGTCCAAAAAACAAAAACTCGTGATGAGAAACACAAAACAAGTCCAATCATGAAGGGAGGGGGATCTTCAGTGAGGACACCTCCGTGTATGCAAGCCGCTTACCTTACAGCTGTAAGGTGTACAGCCTGTGTTGCAAATGACCCGCAGGTGTAGACGTTCCGTGTATACAGGCAGTGACAATGATGAACATGCCAAGCGAAATATAAAAAATAAAAAGTACACAGCATGTAAAATAACTCTGCAATGACCACAGTGGAGGGGGGGCAAGACACACACGGGGGAGGTTGCACTCCTCATGAAGTGAGTGTGGGCGCTCGTATGCTCCAGGATGTCACCAATCTGGAATATGTCCCCGTGCCTCTCTCCTCAGTGTTCGTCAGGTAGAGTAGTGATGTACAGTGTGAGGGGGAAAGAGACGCACATTTGTTTTATTAAATAAATATACCTTTTATATGGGATCACGCTATGTGCGTCTCTTTCCCCCTCACACTGTACATCACTACTCTACCTGACGAACACTGAGGAGAGAGGCACGGGGACATATTCCAGATTGGTGACACTCCTGGAGGCATACGAGCTCGGCGCTCGTGGATTGATGCCCACACTCACTTCATGAAAGTGAGTGCAACCTCCCCCCGTGTGTGTCTTGCCCCCCCTCCACTGTGGTCATTGCAGAGTTATTTTACATGCTGTGTACTTTTTATTTTTTATATTTCGCTTGGCATGTTCATCATTGTCACTGCCTGTATACACGGAACGTCTACACCTGCGGGTCATTTGCAACACAGGCTGTACACCTTACAGCTGTAAGGTAAGCGGCTTGCATACACGGAGGTGTCCTCACTGAAGATCCCCCTCCCTTCATGATTGGACTTGTTTTGTGTTTCTCATCACGAGTTTTTGTTTTTTGGACTGGATGATAGAACTAATATTCATGTTTGTCCTAGGGATTTGTCACTTGTAGTTCACCAGGATCTGGGACGTTTTTGCATTGTGTCATTATTCATCTTATTTGTGTTAGTATATGCATTTTTGTTTTGCTATATTCAAAGCAGTCACTGTTTCACGATTACCTTTATATATTAGGCTTTGTCTGCACTGCACTGCATCCCCACCATGTTTTTTAGCATGTAGGATCCATTCATGCATTGGCCCGTTTCTGCTTTTTTTAGTTCACTTTGCCACTTTAGTCATCTTCTGTAGCTTCCCCCCCCCCCCCCCTTCATCACAGCGCAATTACCATCTTCCCCCACTTTTGCGAACCCTATGAAGCGCTGCACGCCCTTTCTTGTCCAGGGGAACTGGCCAATCTAGCACGGCGGACACCTTCTGAGGATCCATTTTGATACCAGTTGGGGAGATCACTAACCCCAAAAACTGAATGTCCTTCTGTTCAAATTTGCATTTCTCTGCTTTAGCGTACAGCCCGTGCAGACGAAGACGACCCAAGACTCTGCGAACATGTTCCCGGTGTTAAATAAGTGACCTAGAGAAAATCAAAATATCATCCAAATAAACGATTACAAAGATGTCCAGGAAGTCTCTGAATACATCATTGATCAGATATTGGAATGTGGCAGGAGCATTACATAGGCCAAAGGGCATGACTAAATACTCATAGTGCCCAAAACGGGTCCGGAAAGCCGTCTTCCATTCATCCCCGGCCTGGATGCGGACCAGATTGTAGGCTCCTCTTAAATCCAGTTTGGTAAAGATAATGGCAGATCTCAACTTCTGAAACAGTTCAGGTATCAGGGGCAACGTGTAGCGGTTCTTGACCGTGACTTTGTTTAGCTCCCGATAGTCCACACATGGAAGAAGAGTCTGATCTTTTTTAGAGACGAAAAATATTCCGGCACCAGCTGGGGAGGTAGAAGGTCGAATAAATCCTTTTTCGAGATTCTCGTTGATGTACAAATTAAGTGCTTCTTGCTCTTTTTCAGGTAACGGAAAGATGCGCCCGAAAGGAATCTCGGCCCCGGGGAGCAGCTCAATTGGGCAGTCATAAGGACGATGGGGTGGCAGGGAGTCTGCTCCCTTCTTACTGAACACATCCGCAAACTCCCGGTAGGCCTCCAGTATGGTTTGAAGTAGATCCTGATCAATGTCCATACATAGTAAGGTGGCAGAAGATCTGGAGGGTTCATGTAAGCAATGTCTTTGACAGTAGGGTGACAAAAACTTGACTTCACTGGTGGTCCAATTGACATAGGGATTATGGGCCTGGAGCCAGGGCATGCCCAAAATGATTGGGAACAGTGGAGAGGAGATAACATCCAAGGTTAGAATTTCTTTATGCTGAGATGAACTGGTGACAGGCAGAGGAAGGGTTTCTTGAGAGACTTGTCCAGATTTTATGTGGGATCCATCGGCCAGGAAAACTGAAAGTTTATGTGTCTTGTTTTTCAGGGGAAGATTTTGTTGAGTGGCAAAAACAGAGTCAATAAAGCAGCTGCATGCCCCGGAGTCAATAATGGCATTGACTTGTATTGTCCTTCCCTGGAGCTGTAACGAGAGAGGGAGAGCAAGTTGAGTTGCATTGGTGGTCAAAGCAGATAAACTGGCCGGAGTAGAAGGGAAACACTTACGGGTCTTGGCCGGGCAGTTGATCACATAGTGGCCTGCTCCACCACAGTAAAGGCAAAGGTTTAGCTGGCGTCGGCGTGCCCGTTCTTCTGGAGACAGAGTAGAATGCATTAGGCCTAGCTGCATGGGTTCAAGAGCATCGGGTAAGCACAGGACACAGGCAAGGTCCGACGTAGCCGGGTCAATAACATGGATAACAACAGTAGGCAGATTCAGGAACTCAGGTGCAGAGCTGCAGACGAACAGCACCCCATGGGTGCAACTGAAATCCCTTTAAAGAGCCCTTGGTGCCAAACAGCGCTAGTGCGCACAGGAGCAGTGGGGAAATTCAACTGTAACGCCCTGGACAGACTCCGCGTGTGCACGTGTGCACGCATATTCGCCTGACAGGCACCGGCACGTCCCTGACAGCCAGCTATTCACTGAAGGAGCTTTGAGGGTTGCTGGACTGTGGATAATAGGAGCAAAAAGATGTGTGAGCAAGTGTATCTTTAATAGCGTTACCTGCCGCAAACTCCGTGGACTCTTACAAACCCAAAATATGGCTGACCTTCCACCTGACAGACTTAACTCAGAACCTCCCTTTACAAGTGTGGGCCTTGATGTATTCGGTCCTTGGTCCGTTACCACTCACCAAACCAGGGGAGGCCACGCCAGCAGCAAACGCTGGGCAGTTATTTTTACTTGTATGACTGTTCGAGCTGTTCACATAGAGTTGATTGAATCAATGGACAATTCCAGCTTTATGAACCCTCTCAGGCGCTTCATTGCCATTAGAGGCCCCGTTAAGCACATCCGCCCTGATAGGGGCACCAACTTTGTTGGAGCGGCCAAGGAACTTCAGATCCTTTCCAATCTAGACAACAACAGCATGGAAAGGTATCTCAACCAACAGGGATGTACCTGGTCATTTAACCCTCCTCATTCTTCTCATATGGGTGGTGCGTGGGAAAGAATGATAGGCGTAGCCCGCAAGATTTTGGATTCTATTTTCCTTCAAATGGGGAATGCCAGACTCACGCATGAATGTCTGTCTACCTTCATGGCCGAGGTCTCAGCCATCATAAATGCTAGACCTCTGATTCCAGTTACTAACGATCCAGAGGAACCAATGTTGCTGACACCTGCAACTCTACTCACCCAAAAAAACCAACACAGTCAGTGCTCCAAATGGAGAGTTTACTGATAAAGACCTTTTCAGACGTCATTGGAGACAGGTGCAATGCCTAGCCAACATTTTCTGGAACAGATGGAGGAGATATTACATCCAAACCCTACAACATAAGTGGCAAGTTAACAAACCAGACCTGAAGTCAGGAGATGTGGTGCTCGTCAAGGACTACCAAGCACACAGGAATGACTGGCCTTTGGGACTTATCACACAGACATTCTCAAGCAAAGATGGACATGTCAGGAAGGTCGAAGTTAAAACTTCCAAACAGGGTGAAGTAAAGTCATTTCTCAGACCCATATCGGACTTGATTTTACTTGTGTCCACTAACGCTGTTAGTGGTGTTGGTTAACGCCAGACCGGGAGTGTTATGTCTCCAGGAGACCTTTCTCTCTCTTCAGGTTCAGAAAAGAGAATTCATATTGTCATTTGATTGTATATTGTGTTGCTGCATCATTAAGCTATAAATTATGTTTGTTCCAGGTTAGCTGTACGCATGCGCCACCTACTGGCCAAACATTAATACCATTTGTAATAATACCTTTAACCTTTAAAGGATGTGATATAAAAATCATCACATCCTCAGGAAGTGAAACCCCCTCAGCATTTTCAAGATTATCCCAGCTGCCTAGATGTAATCTCTTCCCATCCATGGCATCGGAGGTAAGCAATCTTCCCCTTCCTCTTCCACAGGCTAATAGGGAAAGCAGATAGTCATTTCAGTTGTTATTTTATATGATGTTTACTATTGTATGGTAATGTTATATTATTCTTGTTATTTTCGGTTTTACCGCATATAACGTGTGCCATTCACACTTGTATTAAAATCTGCAACGTGCCAATAAAGACACAGACAAGAAACAGCAGTCTATTATTGTGTACGCAGAAAAAGGTTATCTGCCTGGATAGCTACCCATAGACTCCGGGAGTACGGGGGGCGAGGCCAGGACACTCCTGACTGGTGAATTGTGCACCATTGTCAGTGACGATTTCCCTGGGGTATCCAAACGTAGCAGCGAGATGTAACAGTATGGAAACCATTGCATTAGTCGATGGCTGAGTAACAGGAATTACCTCAGGCCACTTTGAATGGGCATCCACTATGATCAAGAAGGTGTGTCCTCTGATCGGGGCCTGCAAAGTCCAAGTGTAGGCGAAACCAAGGAACCGTGGGCCAAGTCCAGGGCTGGACACACCCTCGAGGAGGGTCTCTTGCAGTTGTGCACATCCAGCACAAGCATTCACATATGTTGTGATATCTGAGTCTAGGTTTGGCCACCACACATAGCCTCGGGCCTTTTGTTTCATACGTGTGCCCCCCGGGATGACCAGTATGTAGCAAGTCCAGAATGTGTCTCCGGAAGGTCTGTGGAATGATCAATCGGTCTCCCCATAAAACACAGTTGCCAGCCACAGTTAATTCCATACGCCTACAGAAATAAGGTTCATAATCCTGTGTGACGATTGCAGGCCAACCGGACCGTACCCAGGAGAGTATTGTTTTCAGAAAGGTATCCTTGGCTGTATGGGCTGCTATCTCCCCAGAAGACAAGGACAGGCTGGTGTAACAACAACTCTTGACCGGTGGAGAAGAGTCCATTGACTTCCCTGTCAGTCGGGACATTGCGTCCGCTTTCGCATTGGCATCATGACCGCGATACTGGATTTTGTAGCTGTATGCTCCCAAGAATAGGGCATAGTGTTGGAAGCGGGCCGCAGTAGTCTGAGAGATGCCTTTGTCAGGGCTAAAGATCTGAAGGAGTGGTTTATGGTCTGTCAGTATGGTGAATTCCCTACCATACAGGTAAAGATGAAACTTCTTAATTGCCCATATCAGCGCTAGAGCCTCTTTGTCAATGTGTGAGTAATTGCTTTCTGCTTTTGTCAAAGACCTGGAGGCAAATGCCACTGGTTTTTCTGACCCATCTGGTAAGATGTGAGATAGTACAGCCCCCAGACCATAGGGTGAGGCATCACAAGCCAAGGTGAGCGGCTTCTGGAGGTCATAGTGCACGAGCATGCGTGAGGCCAACAGCTTCCGCTTAGAGACTTCGAAAGCACGTTGGCATGCAGCCGACCAGTCCCATCTGGAGTGTTTTTCCAAAAGCTTGTTCAGCGGAAACAAGGTGTGTGCCAGATCTGGCAGGAATTTGTGGTCATGGTCTGTATTTCCACAACGGTAGCAGGCTGACGCTCGGCTTGGTGGGGGTCTGTATTTCCAGTTTGTGGCAGTTGGCTTGACTGCTGTTCTGAAAACTTCCTGTTTCACTTCTTCCCTTCTGTCCTGGGGGTTCAATGCCTCTGTATCTTCCACAGCCATTTCCATCACTGAAGCTATTTCAATTGCCTTTTGTAAGGGTAAGATCTTTCTCTGTTAACAGTCTCTTTTGGCTAGACTCACAATTCAGTCCAATTACAAACTTATCTCTCAGTGCAGTAGGTAGATACTCCCCAAAAGAACCGGAAGAAGCTAGTCTGCAAAGGGCGAGCACATAAGCTTTAATTTCTTCACCTGGCTGCTGCTGCCGCTGATAAAACCGAAATTGTTCTGCAATATCTAGTGGTTTAAGCTGGAAGTGATCCTCTAACAGTGTCAGGAGCTCTGCCAATGTCTTAGTCCTGGCTTTACAGGGGAAAGGAGATCTCTAAGAGTGTCATGTGTCTTAGCACCAACCACTGTCAGAAATACTGCTACTTGCCTGCCGTCTGGGATGGCATTTGCACTGAAATACTGTTCCAGTCTCTCAACCCAGGAACTCCAGGATGTCTGTTCCCCATCCGATTCACTTAATGTCCCGATCAATGACATTTTCCTGCTGGGCTCTGTGATTGCTTTTATCCAGATGACAATCCACACTGTCTTTGTCTCTCTCTCAGACTGATAGACACTTTGTAAATCCCACCCTCTTCGCCACTGTTATATCTTCTGAGTTGTGAGAGACACAAGACTCTGGTCTGGAACAATAGATGTTTATTTCAGTACACACTGTACACTGCAACATGCATCTCAGGACAGGTACATCTTATATGCTTCCTTACATGTGCTCTAAGATGGCTACTATACCCCTTGACCCTTGTCATCACTCCTGGGTGGAGCCAGCCTTAAAGTGACAGTAAATGTGGAACCTTTCAGGTATAACAGTATATATATATATATATATATATATATATATATATACTGTATTCAGTTTAGCTATATTCTGTTCTTTTCTTCCTAATATACTGACAGGCAGGCAGGTGTTTTTACAGTATTTCTAGTTACTGTACTGTGTACCCTGCACAGTCTCACCTACAGTATAGCTACCTGCAGCCAGGTGCTTGTGTAGGCTCTTAACGTATTTCCAGTTACTGTACTGTGTACCCTGCACAGTTGCACCTACAGTATAGCTACCTGAAGACAAGTGCAGGAGTTATACTAATAATACTACAGGCAGGCAGTTGATTCTGCTAGCTGCAGTATAATCGGTATATATATATATATATATATATATATATATATATATATATATATATATATATATACACACACATCTCAGTTTTGTGCAGCTCACTGCAGGCCAATAGTATGTCTGGAAGGCCAACAAGGAGAGGCAGACAATCACAAACCAATAAAAGAGGGCAAGCAGGCTGGTCATGGACACAAGGCATCCTCATCAGCACAAGGCCATGGGACACGCTTGGCCTTTTTTTCGTCAGCTGGCCGTGTTGAGCCGCAACATGTGGAAGACTTGGTCGAGTGGATGACCAAGCCGTCCTCATCCTCCTCATCCTCTCTCACCCAGGCTCAGGGTACTTTTTCTGGCAAAGCAGCTGCCAACGCGGCCTCTTCCCTCGGCTCAATGGCATCAGTGACTTCTTTCCTAACCCCACCATGTCCTCCTGAGGAGTCCCTCGAACTGTTTGACCTGAGTGTTGGGTACATGCTCCAGGAGGATGCCCAGTGTTTTGAAGGCTCTGATGATGGTACTGAGCTAGATTAAGGCAGCAACGTGAGCCAGGACAGAGGGGGTGCCCAAGAAGGACAGCAATCTGGCAGTCATGTTCCCCCTGCTGCAGCATACTACCAGGTTTGCTCCAGTGATGAGGAGGGAGGGGATGATGACTCAATGTGGGTGCCTGATAGGGGAGAGGAGGAGGAGGCACATCACCAACGAGGCAGGATGCCCTCCAAGGGCCAGCCTAAGGGCAGCACACTGACTGCATCACACCGCAGAGCTCCGCATGTGCGCGTTATTCCAAAAGTTCTTTGGTGTGGGCCTTTTTTGAGACGAGTGCATCAGATCGCACCGCTGCTATTTGCAACATATGTCTCAAGCATGTCTCGCGTGGCCAAAACATCTCCTGCTTGGGCACCACATGCTTGACCAGACATATGTTGAACTGCCATGCAGTTCATTGGCAAGCGTACCTAAAAGACCCACACCAAAGAACAAAGAAGGACCTCTCCTTGCTCCTCATCAGCTGGGATCTCCAACCCCACTATACCTTCAGTCCTCTCTGAGACCTGCACTGAGAGGAATGAAGGTGTAGAATTAGGTGTGTCAAAGCCAAGTACTTGCGGGCAATCTGCTATCAGTACACCGACATCAGATTGTACCAGGCAAATTTCCCTGCCCCAGCTGCTTCACCGCCAAAAGAAGTTCACTCCCAGCCATCCACATGCCCAGCGGTTGAATGCTAACTTGGCAAATTGCTAGCACTTCAACTGCTACCTTTTCAGTTGGTAGACTCTGCCCCCTTCCGTGAGTTTGTGGAATGTGCGGTTCCTCAGTGGCAGGTTCCCAAACGCCACTTTTTCTCACGGAAGGTGATTCTGACTCTCTGCCCGCATGTGGAAGGCAATGTCTTGGCCTCGCTGGACAGGGCAGTCAGGGGTAAGGTGCATATTACCGCTGACTCATGGTCAAGCAGGCATGGACAGGGACGTTACCCAAGTTTCACGGTGCATTGGGTGACTCTGCTGGCAGCTGGGAAGCATGCAGGACAAGGTGCAGTAGTGTTGGAGGTTGTTCCACCACCACACCTCCAAAATGCCAGTACTGGTGATTCTGACGCACCTCTCTCTTCCACCCCTTCCTTTTCTTCTTTCTCCATAGGCTCTTCCTGTGCTTTGTCCTCGGAACCAGCATTGCTCCGTAGGCGTTCAAGGGGCTACACAAGTACGCAGGCCAAAAGATGTCATGCGGTGCTTGAGCTGGTGTGCTTGGGGGACAGGAGCCACACTGGGGCAGAGATTCTGTCAGCTATGCAGGGGCAGGTTCAGAGGTGGTTGACGCTACGCCAACTTAAGGCAGGAATGGTTGTTTGCGACAATGGCACCAACCTCCTCTCCACCCTCCGACAGGGACAACTGACCCATGTACCCTGTTTGGCTCACTTCCTTAACTTGGTGGTGCACCGGTTCTTGGGCAGGTACCTGGGCTTACAGGATGTCCTGAGGCAGGCCAGGAAAGTCTGTGTGCATTTCCGCCGGTCATATAATGCCAGTGCTCATCTGGCAGACCTCCAAAAGGAATTTAACCTGGCCGACAACCGCCTAATCTGTGACATGCCCACCAGGTGGAACTCAACGTTGGCCATGCTTCAGCAGCGTCACACGCAGCAGGGGGCCATCAATGAGTACCTGTGCAACTATTGCACCAGGACAGGGTCAGGGGAGCTTGTTTTTTTTTCCCCACGCCAGTGGGCCATGATCAGGGATGCATGCACTGTCCTGTCACCATTTGAGGAGGCCACGAGGATGGTGAGCAGTGACAGTGCATGCATCAGTGACACTGTCCCCCTTGTCCACCTGTTGGAGCACACGCTGCGTGGAATAATGGACAGGGCACTTGAAGCAGAACAGAGGCAGAAAGAGGAGGACTTCCTTAGCTCTCAAAGCCCCCTTTATCCAGACAGTGTTCCTGCGTGCCCACCAATCACAGAGGAAGAGGACGAGGAGGAGGTGGAGGATTGTGTCAGCATGGAGGTGGAGCCTGACACTCAGCATCAGCAGCAGTCTTTAAGGGATCATTTACAGTCCCAAGAAACCCATGGACATGTTCGTGCCTGGGAGGAGGTGACTGCGGATCATGTCGCCCTTAGTGACCCAGAGGACTCCGGACTCAATTCTTCAGCAAACCTACGCTGCATGGCCTCCCTGATCCTGCAAAGCCTGCAGAAGGATCCTCGTATTTGTGGTATCAAAGAGAGGGATCATTACTGGCTGGCAACCCTCCTTGATCCACGTTACAAGGGTAAGGTTGCGGACCTTATCTTGCCATCACAGAGGGAGCAGAGGATGAAAGGCCTTGCAGAAAGGTCTGTGCAACGCGTTCCCAGAGACTGGGAGGTTACAAACTCCTGTTCCTGGACAACGTGTTGCTGAGGCTTCGGTCAGTCAATGGAGGAGCAGTGGAGAAGGTGGCCGTCTGACCGATGCGTTCAGACAATTTTTTAGTCCGCAGCCCCAAGGTATGATCGGTTCCAGCAACCATCGCCAGCGTCTGTTTTACATGGTGCAGGAATATCTAGGGGCAGGATCTGACTTGGACACCTTTCCTACCGAAAATCCTCTGAGTTACTGGGTCTTGAGGATGGATCACTGGCTAGAGCTTACACAGTATGCAATTGAGCTACTGGCCTGTCCTGCATCCAGCGTTCTTTCGGAACGCACATTCAGTGCTGCTGGAGGCTTTGTAACCAATCACAGGGTGCGTCTGTCCACTGACTCGGTCGATTGACTGACCTTCATAAAAATGAATCAGTCTTGGATCACCACCAGCTACCAAGCACCTGATGCTGATGTAACCGAATAATTTTTTTTGAAATGTCAGATCCCTTCAAGACTGCCTATACTGATGATGAGTAACTATCCTGTTATGCTGAGTGATTATCCTCTTCCTCCTCAATGAGAATGCTGATAGGTTGTAAGAACATTTTTGGTTCTGGGCGCCGCCACCAGTGGCTAAGGCCCAATTTTTCAGCCCCTGTTTAACAGGGACATGTAATTACAATTCTTGATCTAATATTTCACAGCAGGGCCAGTTCCAGCACCCACCACGAGTAACTGTGAGGACTTACAGTGTTGTGGCACCAGCACCACCACCGCCAAAGGCCCAGTTTTTTTTACCCCTATTCAACAGGTGCATTACAATTCTTGATCTAATATTTCACAGCAGGGCCCTGTGAGGGCTTACAGTGTTGTGGCAACACCAACACCTAAGGCCACAATTTCTGCAGAGTATATAGGGCAGGCCCCTACTTTCAAACATCCAACTTACAAACGACTCCTACTTGCAAATGGAAGGAGACAACAGGAAGTGAGATGAAATCTACCCCTAGGAAGGGAAATTCTCACCTGTAAGAGTTAATATGAGAAAAACGTTTCTCTTTTCCACTGATGCTTTATCACCAATCCTTGTTTCACTAAAAACCCCAAATTTTCTAAAAACATTTGTCATTGGGACAAAAAGTGAGGTGAAATCTTCTGAAGAGGAGCACGGACAGCAAAACAAATACCACAGGGGTGATAACCCTTCCCTATGTTTTCCAAAAAGCTTAAAATAGATTTTTTGTCTGGAGCTAAACACGTTAAAATTGTACCAGTTCAAAATTACAAACAGATTCTACTTAACAACAAACCCACAGTCCCTGTCTTGTTTGCACCGCCTGTATACTGCTGTTCAGAGTATATAGAGCCTGGTGGCCACACGCCTTTCCTTAATTTGGGTGCGGGATTCCCCTTGATATCCATACAAGACCCAAAGGGCCTGGTAATGGACTGGGGGGTACCCATGCCGTTTGTCTCACTAATTTTCATCCATATTGCCAGGGCCACCCGACATTACATTAAAGCCGCAAGCAGTTTTAAATAACTTTTATTCCTTTAAAAATTTCATTTTGTGCAGGGACTGTTCTAAGCACAAGAAACACACACCACTTTACAGGCATACTATAGACACCCCCCACGTACGATGTTTAAAGGAATAGTTCACTTTTTTTTTTTTTTTTTACTTTAAGCATCATTCAAATCACTGCTCCCGAAAAAACGGCCATTTTTAAAACTTTTTTTTGCATTGATACATGTCCCTTGGGGCAGGACCCGGGTCCCCAAACCCTTTTTAGGACAATACCATGCAAATTAGTCTTTAAAATTAGCACTTTTGATTTTGAATGTTCGAGTCCCATAGACGTCAATGGGGTTCTAACGTTCGTGCAAATTTTCGGTCCGTTCGCAGGTTCTGGTGCGATCCGAACCTGGGGTGTTCAGCTCATTCCTATAGACTTGTGATAATGTCACATCTATCCCAACACAGGTGGTCAGACACTATAGCTAGTTACTGTGTGCTTCACCTGTAGCCGCCCCCTTTCCCTTAAGGCAAGCAGGCCTACCAGTACTCGGTTGCCCCCAGGACTTATACACAATGCTATAGTGCCTGGCCACCGCACCAAGGCAGATGCAAACTGAGAAAAGCCAAGAGATACTTGCAGTTAGCAGACTGGTAGCGTGGTTCAATGACAGTCCAGGTAAAAGGCAGGCTGAGGTCAAGGAATAGTCCAATAATTCTGTCCGAAGTCATACACAGGGAAATCCAAACTAATAAAGCAGGGCAGACAGACAGGGAGCTTGATCAGGAACAAAAGAGGTATAATTCGTATCACAAGCAAGTGACAGAGCGTTTGGCTTGCTTATAACAGGTGACGACCACATCAATCACCTAACAGATGGACACAGGCAGGGAGAATGCAATAGCCAAAATCTGGATGTTGGAATGAGGAGCAGGAGAACTTAAGTGATTCTGACAGTCAGTGGCAGCTGATGAAGTTTTAGGATGGGCGGGCTCCAGACCCTGCCCTTCCTTTTGACCCCTCCCACTTCTGATAAGCCCCACCCCTTATAGAATCCACCCACTCCATCCCCTGTATTCCACTTGCTTCAATCCATATAGTGTCAGGAGTACACAGCTCAGCATCACAGGACAGAGTATACAGCTCAGCCTATCAGAGTATATAGGTCAGCATTACAGATACGGTATATAGATCAGCATCACAGATAGAGTATATAGATCAGCAGCATCACATAAAGGGTATATAGATCAGTAACATCACATAAAGGGTATATAGATCAGCAGCATCACATAAAGGGTATATAGATCAGCAGCATAACATAAAGGGTATATAGATCAGCAGCATAACATAAAGGGTATATAGATCAGCAGCATCACATAAAGGGTATATATAGATCAGCAACATCACATAAAGGGTATATAGATCAGCAACATCACATAAAGGGTACATAGAATAGCAGCATCACATAAAGGGTATATAGATCAGCAGCATAACATAAAGGGTATATAGATCAGCAGAATCACATATAGGGTATATATAAATCAGCAGCATCACATATATGGTATATAGATCAGCAGCATTACACATACTAATCTCGCAGCACACTGTCAGCACCCCCACAATGGTGGAGGACACAATAACAGCACACTGTTAGCACCCCCCCCCCCCCACGCTCGGGGCTTACAGGACACACTGACAGCAATTCCCCCCCTCCCAATCCAATGGGACAAATACAATAAGCCATTTCCAATGAATACTGGAGAAAAAAAAATAACCATGGATTTAAGAAAAATCCTCTTTTATGCCAGTGTTATAATGTGCATTGTTATTTAGGAGGTAGAACTCTACTTTCTCTACTTGCCCACAAGATGGCAGCATTCAGCACTTAGCTTTAACACAAGTACTCAGAGCATTCTGGGAGATGTAGTCTAAAAGCAGAAATTTCTACACATTACAGCTGAAGTCACAACTTTGAAATCCACAAGCACCAGCCAAGGGGTGAGACATTATAAAGGGAAAAGCCCAGGAAGGAGCCAGGGAGTTGGGCTAGAGACGTGCCAACTGGGAGGAGCAGGGCTTTTTTTCTCAGAGAATAGGTGCAGGAACTCAAAGATGCCCGCCACATACACATACCTGCCAAATGGCATCAAATAGTAGCTCTTCCCTTTGCATACAACCCCTCCCTCCACTGCCCTCATCTTCTCCCCCTCCTTAAAAGCTCGACCATCTGTCATATTTCTTACCTTTGTTGCAATATTTGGCTGAAGCACCTATCCGGCTGTAGTACCTCCCAGCATACTATACTATACTACAGTCACTTGCAAGGGATATCATGCAGTAGGAGCATCAACTACTGGTCACCAGGGAAAAAATGGAAACCACAGAGGGTGAAGTCTACCGCGCACCCTCTCCTGCCCATGACTGCACTGAACCCTGGGCACCTGTTCTATATCTCCCTTGTTCCACTCAGTGGAATCTGCGCAGGAGATCTGACCTGTGGGAGCTACTGGGAGATAAGCTATCACTTGTAAACGCAGAAGCTGGACTTCAGTGTTACCAAGTGATAGTGGTGAGCAGGGAGCAAAAGTCCTGAGCCAGAGGTGGTGGAACTGAGTTCCCCCTAGTTCCTGCTGAAAAAAAGCCCTGGGGAGGAGTGTATGTGTGTGTGAGTGTTCCGAGCTGTGCTGTCTGCACCTTGCTGGGTCGAGCTGCATTCAACAGAGCTTCCAATGAGCCGAGGAGCAGACTGCTGTGTCAAGCACTGAGACGAGAAGACCATTCTGAGGGGATCTGCCACTGATATAACGTTCTGTGTTCATGGGTATATATAACAAAATGATTTTATTGGCTGATGTGAGTTATAATACATTTGCGTGCTGTGTACCACATTCATAATGTAGCCCCTAATATCCCTATTATTATTCAGTTTCTTAATGCTAAAAAAGAAGCTAGGATGACAGAATAACAACATCAACTCGATTAACTATCTTTGGCAAGTTACAAGTCCTCACTTACAAATTTATGGCCTATTATTGTTCATTGTATGTGAGTCTGTGCATGGTACTGGGTTTATCCTGGACTTTGACATATGTATTATATATCATAATTTTTATCAATGCTCTAACTCCGTATGCCTCTCTTTACACATAATGCATTGGTGATAATGAGGTTCAGAGTGAGACGTGTTCAAAGTGAAGATTCTCTGTGTAGGGGGTTCTGTCCCAATAATCAGGCCTTGATTGTGCCAGGTCCCCCTGTAACGAGGCTCTTTGTGTGACTCTGTTCTGGCGACGTACTGCTGTGTTGGCCAATGACTCCTCCATCAGAACTCAGTGGAACACATCAAATGTTAAATTGAAACACTGAGAAATGTTTCAAGAAGAAAAGGAACTGCTGCCACCAGCATCCAGAGCTGCTGTGAGGAGTGCATGCATCCGGACCGCCAAAACCACATCGCCATTTAAGGTGACCCTCCACCACATGACGACTTGTATTCTTCTCAGACTGACGTAGAAGAACAAGGTGAGAGGGTCACTGCAGGAGGTCCGACACTGTGATCTCCTCTCCTCCTGCTGTGTTTCCTTCAGCAGGCATCAGCGGTGGTAGAGGAGTCCGCTCCTCATGCTTCCTCTGCTCTGTGTCTCCTCTTCTGCCAAAGCGCCATGGCATCCAATTGGATAGCCTGGCGCTTTGGCCAATTGGGAAGCAGGTCTCACTGTCCTGCCTCCTGATTGGCAGGGAGGCACTGTGGTGCGATAATAGCAAAAATTAATTCGCTATGGTCACAAAATTGGGTGGGATCAGAGAGCACTCTCTGCGCTCCAAGCCCACTTTTTTTTTAAGCCTATTAGAGCCTCTGTCCCTAATCAGGTGATTAAAAAAAAACACCCCCGCCATAGGAATCCATGCGTCCAGCATCCTGAAAGGGGCTGGACACATAGATAGGGAGGCAGCGGCAGGGATAGTGGGGGCGGCACCCGTGCACCCACAATGCACGGGCCGCCACTGCTGACAGTGCTATTTCCTAAAAAGGGGGGGATCTTAAAGAGGAACTTCTTCTTTTGGTTTAAGCTCTGCTCTAAGGAGCCTTCACCCCTCTATATATTCTGCCATTAATTCAATCATGGACCAAGACAGCTTGGTCATGCCCAAACCCTCCCAGTAACTTATCAACCTGTTCCATCACATGCTGAACCCTGGCACCAGGGAGACAGCAAACCATTCGGTTGAGGCGAGGCTGGTGACAAATTATTCAGTCCTTCTGATTATACTCTACTACCACTAACTGTCTAGGCCTTCCTTCCCTACCCTCACCACCCCTATTAGATGGGCTACTCTTCTGGATGTTAGGGGTAGCAGTGACATCTAGGGCTATAACCCCCCACATCTTCATCTAACTTGGCAAATTTTTTGGGTACTCAAACACAGGGCTGTCCTTTCTTTTCTGTGAGCCCCTACCACTCCCTCTAACTGCAGTGATCCATCTTCCTACCTGATAATTTTGGCTTGACTTACCCCTCCACATCAACCCCATTAACCACCTGCTCAGTGAGCAGAAGACTCCTTTCAAGATTGTAACTTATGCCCAGTGTTGCAATTTGCTCCTCTAGATCGCTAATGTGAGTTTCCAGAAGAGTAACCCACTCAAATCTGTTGCAGTGGTATTCATCCTGGAGTGTTGATCCATAATTGTATACGTACAGCACACTGCACTGCACAAAACCTTCAACCTTGCTAGCACTTATTACAAAATTAATATTACTTACAGGAAATGTCATATGTTATTTACAGGTTAGAAGACTCATGTTTTTAACTCAAATTTCTAACTTTTCAGCCTCCAGCCAACAAAATGAGGCAAGGTCAATGTGAGTTCTACAGAAAGTTATATAGCACCTGTAGCATGTGAATAATTAACCAATCCCCATAACCACTTCAATACAGGGCACTTTCACCCCCCTCCTGCCCAGGCCAATTTTCAGATTTCAGAGCTGTTGCACTGTGAATGACAACTGCGCGGTCATGCAATGCGGTACCCAAATAAAATTTTTATATTTTTTTTTTAGACAGAAATGGCTTTCTTTTGGTGGTATTTAATCACCACTAAGTTTTTAATTTTTTACTAAACAAATTAAAAAAGACCGGAAATTTTGAAAAAAAAACGTTTTTCTTAGTTTCTGTTAAAAGAATTTGTAAGTAAGTAATTTTTCTCCTTCACTGATGAGCGCTGATGAGGCTGCATTGATGGACACTGATGAGGTGGCACTGATGGGCACTAATGAGGAGGCACCAATATGCAGCACCAATGGGCAGCATTTATGGGCACTGACACAGGCACAGGTGACAAGCATTACTGATGGACACTGACAGGCAGCACTGAAGGGCACTGATTGGCATAAATGATTGGCACAGGTGGGCATCACTTGTGGGCACTAGCAGGCATCGCTGATGGGGCTGCACTGATAATCACTGCACTGATTATCAGCACAGACCCCCCCCCCATCATAAGAGCCGCTTATAGGCTCTCCTCTACACATGCCCTGTCCGCAGCAGTGAATAGAGGAATTCTTATAACTGGCACTTCCTATTTACACTATGATCAGCTGTAATAGGATACAGCTGATCATGATCGGAGATCCGGTGTGTCCCCCGGGGACCCACACAGTGGCTTGTTCTGAAAGATGTCATAGGACAGTGATAGCGAACCTTGCCCCCCCCCCCGCCCGGATGTTTTGGAACTACTTTTCCCATGACGCTCAGCTACACTGCAGAGTGCATGAGCATCGTGGGAAATGTAGTTCCAAAACATCTGGGGTGCTAAGGTTCACCATCACTGTCATAGGATGTCCAGTCAGAACAATGGAGCCTCT
This sequence comes from Lithobates septentrionalis, assembly GCA_037952835.1. Classification (NCBI taxonomy): domain Eukaryota; kingdom Metazoa; phylum Chordata; class Amphibia; order Anura; family Ranidae; genus Lithobates; species Lithobates septentrionalis. Next base: position 569,918 of record JBBDGP010001210.1, on the reverse strand, counting down.
GCCCCGCTGTCATCCTGCTGTAGGGTGGGCGGGAAGATGTTAAATAGTAGCACAAAGGAAGGGAAAAAAAAGCTGTTTAAAAAGTGACAGAAAAGGTGTTTTAAAAGCTGCTAGCAAGTAGCAACCACAAGCAATCACCAGCAGTCAAAATCACTACTACTGTTTTTAACATACCACGCAAATTTCCATCTTTTCAGCTTCCATCCAGGAAAATTTGGCCATTTAAATGGTAAACTATTGGCAATTTAAATGGCATTTTTTTAAAATATCACTTTTGCTGTGGTACATGATATACTTTGTACAGGTGTGCCACTTTACAGGCCATTGTATGGCATCCCTCAGGCATGTTACTTAAAGAAATTGGGCATTTGTGATGTTTCACAAATCAATACAATAAAATCATTGCTCCCAGCCAAGCAACAATTTTTGTCGCTACTACAGTGATCATAGTGGTCCTCAGCACCCACACTTTATTAAGGTTCCCTGAACGTTCCTCAAACCAAACCCAGGTGTATTTGGCTCATCCCTATTTATAAACAAATTATTCATTCTGCCTTTTTGCAGCCATTGCTGTCTGTATGCATGCATTCTAGTGATGACTGCATAAGACCTCCCCAGATGGGTAGGTCAGATCATGCCTGCATAATGTAATTAGAAATGGCTACTTGTAGTCTCCATCAGAAGCCCATACACATACTTGCCAACAGTCCCAATTTTCCCGGGATGATCCCGATATTGGGACCCTCGCCCTGATCGGAGGCTATCCCGATTAAAATCCCAGGATTTTGCTTTTGTCCTGGGAAATCAGGACTGTTTTGGCACCAGAGCTTCTTCTGACTCCAAAAATATGTCCGCCGCCACTGCCGTGAGATCTCTTTCCTGTTTCCCCCTGGCTCTTAGCTTAGATCCGAACTCTGCCCCTCCAGCCCTCTGCACTGCAGCTCCTCCCACTCACCCTCGCAATGTTACTCGGCCGTTTACCACCCCCGCCCCCATCTGCGCCTTCTGTTTTCAGGGTCTTGTACTGAGACAGTTTTCCCCATGAAAACCGGGGGCTCGCACGGGGGTTGGGGTGGTAAACGGCTGAATAACATTGAGAAGGAGAGTGGAAGGAGCTGCAGTGCAGAGGGCTGGAGGGACAGAGTTACGATCTCAGCCGAGAGCCAGAGGAAACAGGTTTTCTGGGGGAAACCGATGTTGGCACAAAACCGGTCTGTGAGAGGCAGAGCCAAGGGACTCTACTGCACTGGGGACACCTGATGTAAGGAGGCACTCCGCTGGGAACGCCTGATATAAGGAGGCACTTCACTGGGAATGCCTGATGTAAGGAGGCGCTCCTCTGGGGACACATGATGTAAGGAGGCACTCAGCTGGGGACACATGATGTAAGGAGGCACTCCACTGGGGACACATGATGTAAGGAGTCACTGCACTGGGGACACATGATGTAAGGAGGCACTCCGCTGGGGATGCCTGATGCAAGGAGGGACTCCGCTGGGGATGCCTGATGTAAGGAGGGAATCTGCTGGGGACACCTGATGGCATCTGGTGGCAGGCGACGTGACAAGTAACATGCTCAGGGCTCCCACTGATTCTGCATTATGGTGAGTTGAACTATTTCATTTTATATTACAATGTAATAATAGAAATAATGTGCTTTAATCATCCTGACACCATAACAACCATGGTGCCGGGATGATTGAAGCGCTAACACCAGGTGTTTGGAGTATCTTTATCTGGTGATTGTTAAATTTTCTGGCATACACATATTTCTATTGTGGTGCAGGATCTGGGCTCGCTGTCCGTCCATCTCTTTTTCTTTCCTTCCTTCTCTCTTCCCTCACTATCTCTTTCTTTCTCCCCCATCCCTCATTCATCTCAGACTTGGACCACACCCCCTTGAGCCCTAGTTCAAACCATGCCCATTTTTTGTCATGGCGCGCTACGCGCGCTGCATTTGCCTGTTCCTTCTACACCGCGCCTTAAAATGCATGCCCCACCCCTTAATTATAATAAAAAATAACAAAATATTACAGTGCACACATGCAAAAAATGACATTTAACTCCTGCAAGGCTATTTAAAACACCTGAACATTTTCAAAAAATATGGGGATTTGGTGTAAAACTAAAAGGACTCCTGCTATAACACAGGTGGACCTTATTAGTGGGTCCTACGCTATCCATAGAATGGAAGATCCTGCTTCTCTGAACCATAGGAGAAATACACTCCTTTATATGGGAGAACTAAAGGACTCCTCCTATAGCACAGATGGACACTAATAAGAGGCAATGATGAGGGATTGGGGTGCTCCTGCCCAAAAGGATTTGGTCAGAATCCATACAATAGACAAACAAAATATTTGGGGGCACACCCTAAAAGATGCATTAAAGATGGTGCAGCCATAAGACCATAAAACAGAACAAAATATTACAGTGCACACATGCAAACAATGACATTTAACTCCTGCAAGGCTATTTAAAACACCAGAATATTTTTAAAAAATATGGGGATTTCGTCACACCATATTGGCTGCACCATCTTTAACCACTTAAGGACCGAGCCTCTTTCTGAGATTTGGCGTTTATGAGTTAAAACCAGGGTTTTTTGCTAGAAAATTACTTGGAACCTCAAACATTATATATATTTTTTCTAACACCCTAAAGAATAAAATGGCGGTCATTGCAATACTTTCTGTCACACTGTATTTGCGCAGAGGTCTTACAAGCGCACTTGTTTTTGGCAAGAATAGACTTTTTTGAGTTAAAAAACAAGACAGTAAAGTTAGCCCAATTTTTTTTTTAATATTGTGAAAGATAATGTTACGCCAAGTAAATTGATACCCAACATGTCATGCTTCAAAATTGCGCCTGCTCATGGAATGGGGACAAAACTTTTACTCTTAAAAATCTCCGTAGGCAATGTTTAAAAAATTCTATAGGTTGCATGTTTAGACTTACAGAGGAGGTCTAGGGCTAGAATTATTGCTCTCACTCTACCAATTGCGGCAATACCTCACATGTGTGGTTTGAACACCGTTTTCATATGCGAGCGCTACTCACGTATGCGTTCGCTTCTGCACGCGAGCTCGGGGCACATTTAAAAATACATATTTTTTTCTTATTTATTTTACCTTTTATAATGTAAACATGCCTTGTAATAGGAAAAAAGCATGACAGGACCTCTTAAATATGAGATCTGGGGTCAAAAAGACCTCAGATCTCATATTTATACTAAAATGCAATAAAATAAATAAATAAATAAATAAATGTATGTCATTTGAAAAAAAAAATGTCCCTTTATGCGCTATGAGCGGAAGTGACGTTTTGACATCGCTTCCGCCCTGCAGTGGTATGAAGATGGGTGGGGCCATCTTCCCCTCACTCGTCTCCATGCCAAGCCAGGGACAGGACACGATCTTGCCAATGGCTCCGGTAAGCGGCGGAGGGCACTGGAGAGCGGTGGGAGGGGGGCCTCTCCCGCCGCCGATAAAAGTGATCTTGCGGCGAATCTGCTGCAGAGACCACTTTTAGCTTGAAGCGGACTGCAAGCTGAAGAAGAGGATACTGGGGTTATGGCAGCTAGCGGTTGCCATAACAACGGCATTCCTCTTCAAAGTAGCGACGTAAACGATAGCGGGCGGTCCATAAGTGGTAACTGCATCTTTTAGGGTGTGCCCCCCCCAAATATTTTGTTTGTCTATTGTATGGATTCTGATCAAATCCTTTTGGGCAGGAGCACCCCACTCCCTCATCGTTGCCTCTTATTAGTGTCCACCTGTGTTATAGGAGGAGTCCTTTAGTTCTCCCATGGTTCAGAGAAGCAGGATCCTCTATTGTATGGATAGAGTAGGGCCCCCTGATAATGGGGTACTTTGTTGCAGTAAGTGGGCTTAAGCACCATATAGCAATATGGTGTGACCAAATCCCCATATTTTTTGAAAATGTTCAGGTTTTTTTAAATAGCCTTGCAAGAGTTAAATGTCATTTTTTCTATGTGTGCGCCTTAATATTTTGTTCTGTTTTATGGTCTTATGGCTGCACCATCTTTATTGCATCTTTTAGGGTGTGCCCCCCCCCCAATATTTTGTTTGTCTAATTATAATAAGACTCCGCCTACAGACAAAAAAGTGTCCCTATAAGTTTTTTTACAATGTTGGCAACTATGCATACAGTATGTCAAGCTGACAAAGCATGACTCCTATTTTCATCATGATCATTACTGAAAAGTGCCTGCAGTTAAAGGATGCTGTATCAACGGCTGACTGATTAATCTGTATAACACATAGATGAATGTTTCCAAGGTGTTGAATGCCTGCAAAATAATATAAAAACTGTAATCATCTTGTAGCGCCGAAAGCGTAGTCAACTTATTTACCTTCCAGAAGGCTCCTAGAGGACAGAAAAAGCTGCAAATCTCCCAGAAAGGAAGTCCAGTGAGAGATTGGTAAAACCAGCTGGTGTTTACAGGTGATAGTAATAAGGAGAGCCGGCAAAACTGTCATCCTTGAAGTGTCGTTTATTGGTACAACAGAGTGACAATAAAACAATAAAGCTGATACGTTTCGGCAATAGTCTTAGTCGTAGCACTAACTGCTATGACTAAGGCTATTGCCGAAATGCATCAGCTTTATTGTTTTATTGTCACTCTGTTGTACCAATAAACGACACTTCAAGGATTACAGTTTTGCCGGCTCTCCTTATTACTGTTGCATTGGAGTGTGTTGGGACACATCGAGCCTCGGCACCTGTGAGTGGACCTGGTGTATGGATTGAGTTGTCCCTGCGCTCCCCACGGGAGTCTATGCCTCTTCCTGTCCCTCTGTGCTGTCTCCTGGGAAACACACAGGTCCCAGGAGATAGCGGGGACCAGTTACGATGCGCAGGGCGACTCGTGCATGCGCAGTAGGGAACCAGGAAGTGAAGCCGCAACGCTTCACTTCCTGATTCCCTCACCCAGGATGGCGGCGGCAGCTGCCGAGAATCGAGCGGGTTATCGGCGTCGGCTGCCGACATCGCTGGACCCTGGGACAGGTAAGTGACCATTTATTAAAAGTCAGCAGCTGCAGTATTTGTAGCTGCTGGCTTTTAATATTTTTTTTTTTAGGTGGATTTAGGTGGACTCCCTCTTTAATGAAGCACAGTGGACCAACACCAGCAGGTGACATGGCTCCCCAAATCAACACAGACTGTGGAAACTTCACACTGGACTTCAAGCATCTTGCAGTGTGTGCCTCTCCATTCTTCCTCCATACTCTAGGTCCTTGGTTTCCAAATGAGATGAAAAATTTGCTCTTATCAGAAAAGAGGACTTTGGACCACTGAGCAACAGACCAGGTCTGTTTTTCTTTAGCCCAGGTAAAATGCTTCTGACATTGTTTGTTGTTCAGGAGTGGCTTGACAAGAGGAATACGACATTTATAGCCCATGTCCAGGATCCGTCTGTGTGTGGTGGCTCTTAATGCACTGACTCCAGCTTCAGTCCACTCCTTGTGAAAGTCCCCAACACTTTTGAATGGCCTTTTCCTGACAATCCTCTCCAGGCTGCGATCATCCCTGCTGCTTTGTGCACCTTTTTCTTCCACGCTTTTCCCTTCCACGTAACTTTCTATTAATATGCTTTGATACAGCACTTTGGAAACATTCAACTTCTTTTGCAATTACCTTTTGAGGTTTTCCCTCCTTATGGAGGGTGTCAATGATGGTTTTCTGCACAACTGTCAGGTCAGCAGTCTTTCCCATGATTGTGATTCCTACTGAGCCAGACTGAGAGACCATTTAAAGGCTCAGGAACCCTTTGCAGGTGTTATGGCTTAATTAGTTGATTAAAGTGGGACACTTTGAGCCTACAATATAGCACCTTTTCACAATATTCTAATTTTCTGAGATTGTGGATTTGGGGTTTTCATGAGCTGTAAGCCATAATCATCACAATTATGACAAATCACGGCTTGAACTACCTTGCTTTGCATATAATGAGTCTATCTCATGTATTAGTTTCACCTTTTAAGTTGCATTAGTGAAATAATTGAACTTTTGCATGATATTCTAATTTTCCGAGTATCACCTGTAGTTTTATAAAAAGCCCAAGTTCTGAGAGATGGAAACACCAGGGTACCAGGGTATTGTGGGGGGTCAAAGCTTTATATGATATTGAAGTAGACAGAGCAGTCCTGGAAGGTACTAAGGATATTTAGAATCAGATTAAAACTGGGACCTTCCGGCATACTTGGTCTTGGACCAGAGTCCGCCGCACAATCCGACCGTGTGTAGGCTCTGGCTGACTTTTTTTTCCCCAAAAGTCCGCCGTACCTAGATTTAAAGCATGCTTTAAATCTTAGTCCGCCAGACTCAGTTCCTGACGGAAAGCCCATTCGTCTGCATGCGTCTGTATGCTGGTCCGACGGACCAGATACGACGCAAGGTCAGAGTACTGCATCTCGCGCTCGCTGCAATAGGAAAAACACATTTTCCTATTGTGGCGAGTGCGGGGCATCCCAGGCCCTTAGGTCTGGTATGGATCTTAAGGGGAACCCCCTACGCCGAAAAATCGGCGTGGGTCCCCCCCAATATCCATACCAGACCCCGATCCGAGCACACAGCCCGGCCGGTCAGGAAAGGGGGTGGGGACGAGCGAGCGCCCCTCCCTCCTGAACCGTACCAGGCCGCATGCCCTCAACATGGGGGGTGGGTGCTTTGTCCCCGTGTTGATGAGGACAAGGGCCTCTTCCCGACAACCCTGGCCGTTGGTTGTCGGGGTCTGCGGGCAGGGGGCTTATCGGAATCCGGGAGCCCCCTATAATAAGAGGGCCCCCAGATCCCAGCCCCCCACCCTATGTGAATGAGTATGGGGTACATGGTACCCCTACCCATTCACCTAGGGAAAAAGTGTCAATAATAAAACACACTACACAGGTTTTTGAAGTAATTTATTAGACAGCTCCGGGGGGGTCATCTTCTGGCTTCGGGGGTCCCTCCGGTTCCTCTTTTTCCGGTGTTTCAGTTCTTCGGCCGGCTCCTCCGCTATCTTAATGCCGCTCTCTTGCCAGCGGAGGTCCGGACATCTGGCTTCTTGTCTTCTTGGCTTCTTCCCTCTTTTCTTCTCCAGATGCTGAGCGCTCCGATGTGACTTATATAGGCGGAGACCCCGCCCCCTTATGCCGTCACAGTCCGTGGGCATGCTGGGACTGTGACGTTTTAGGGGGCATGGTCAACAGAAGAACTGGAAAACTGGGAGAAGAGGAACCGGAGGGACCCCTGAAGCCGGAAGAAGACCCCCTGGAGCTGTCTAATAAATTACTTCAAAAACCTGTGTAGTGTGTTTTATTATTGACACTTTTTCCCTAGGTGAATGGGTAGGGGTACCATGTACCCCATACTCATTCACATAGGGTGGGGGGCTGGGATCTGGGGGCCCTCTTATTATAAGGGGCTCTCGGATTCCGATAAGCCCCCCGCCCGCAGACCCCGACAACCAACAGCCAGGGTTGTCGGGAAGAGGCCCTTGTCTTCATCAACATGGGGACAAGGTGCTTTGGTGTGGGGGGGCCCCACAGGGCACCCCCCCTCCCCCAAAGCACCCACCCCCCCATGTTGAGGGCATGCGGCCTGGTATGGTTAAGGAGGGGGGGCTCTCGCTTGTCCCCACCCCCTTTCCTGACCGGCCGGGCTGCATGCTTGGATCAGGGTCTGGTATGGATTTTGGGGGGACCCCACGCTGATTTTTTTGGCGTAGGGGTTTCCCTTAAAATCCATGCCAGACCTAAGGGCCTGGTATGCCCCACGACGGGGCTTGCAAGGTGTCAATCTCGCCGATAAAAGTGGCGAGATTGACTTCCTTTTCTAGTCCCGTCTTACCCGAGTCACGTTCAAAATGAATGGACTTGTCCATGTGTGGGCAGGTCCGTTCATTCTGAAAGTCCGCCGTAACTCCGGCAAAAGTCAGTCGGAAAGACGGGCGGACCTAGCCTGCCGGAAAGTCCGGTCGTGTGTAGGCAAGTCCGTCCGTTCAGAAAGTCCGGCGGTAGTCCGCCTGACAGTCCGGCGGAAAGAACATCGGACCAAGTATGCCAGAAAGTCCGCTCGTGTGTACGAGGCATTAGAGTCCACAATATTCCACTTAATGATTTGAGTAAATGTGGATGCAAGGTAATACAACCAGATATTAGGTAGACCATGGCCCCCTGTGGCTTGAGAACTGTAAAACATTTGTCTGGACAACATTTTATCCAAACAAATACATTTATTAATCTCCAGTTGGACCTTATCTAGAAAGCATTTAGGAACATTAAAAAGGGAATACCCTAAATACTGTAAATACAACAATGGGGGACGTACATTAATTTTAATAGCCATTATTTTACCTAAGAAGGAAATAGAATATGATTTCCACAATTTAAGCATAATATTAATTTTATTCATAATAGGGAAGTAATGATTATGAACAATACATAAGGTATTATTTTAATGAAAAATGCTGATTTAAAAAACGCACTGGAAATGACTTTTGGAATTATATTAAACTGTCATTAAACCCAAAAATCAAACTTTTGGCATGCTAAAGTTTTCTTTAAAATGCAGACTATCAGATAGTAAATACCTGATGATCCTACCAGCTCATAAGACTTCTTTATTAGGAGTGGCAATGCTGTACAGCCTGATCCACAATCTTCTCCATTGCTACTTTGAATGCACATGCTCCATTATTAGTATTGGGGAAGCAGTGCACATGCTCTTTTCTCAGCAATCCGCCCCATGCGACACTCCTGGGGAGGCTTTACAAGATTGACAGTAGATTACTTCCTCCTCTCTCCCCCTGTGATTCAGCCCACCTGTCACAAGTGATTATGTGACCATTAGTAAATTAAAAAAGATCGAAATGATAATAAAATAATAAAAAAATATGGAATCAGTGCTTGCAGATACAGTATACAGTACAATAGCAGTGTTTACTTAAAACACACAATCACTGGAATTCATAAAGACTGGTGCAGACAGATTTTGCAAAAGTGTCTCATATGTGTTCTATAAGTGGTGCAGGCCAGGTTGTCGGGAAGAGGCCCTTGTCCCCATCAACATGGGGGCAAGGTAGAGCTAGGGTTGCCACCTCATCCCTTTAAACTCGAACACATATGAATTACACAGGTTCTGAGGCTAATTTAAAGCATATAAGGCACCAAGTAAGTTTAATTACCACCTTAATCAGCTGCAGAACCTGTGTAATTCATATGTGTTCGGTTATAAAGGGATGAGGTGGCAACCCTAGGTAGAGTCCCCCCCAAAGCACCCATTCCCCCCATGTTGAGGGAATGCAGCCTGGTGTGGTTCAAGAAGGGGGGGCGCTCAATGTCCCTTCCCTTTCCTGACCTGCCGGGCTGCATGCTCGGATAAGGGTCTGGTATGGATTTTTGGGGGACCCCACACCTTTTTGTTTTAAGATTTTGGTGTTGGGGGAGGGGAGGTCCCCTCCAAATCCATACCAGGCCCTTTGGTATGGACCTGGGGGGACCCCATTCTGGGTTTTTTTTGCAATTTTTTTGCCGGCAATTTATTTATTTTTTTACATACAGCTGTCAGCGGGAAATCCCTACTGATGACTCATCGGTTGTTAAGGATGCTTCCTCCCCTTTGCAACCAGCTATATACAGTGTGTTTACAGAGTGATTAATGACTTCAGCCCAGAAGGTTTTACCCCCTTCCTGACTAGAGCACTTTTTACAATTTGGCACTGCGTCGCTTTAGTTGGTAATTGCGCGATCATGCAATGCTGTACCCAAACAAAATTTGCGTCCTTTTTTCTCACACATAGAGCTTTTTTTTGGTTCTGTTTGATCACCTCTGTGGTTTTTATTTTTTGTGCTATAAACAAAAAAAGAGTGTTAATTTAAAAAAAAAAACAATATTTTTTACTTTTTGCTATAATAAATATCCCTAAAAATGTTTTTAAAAAACAAATTTCTTCATCAGTTTAGGTCAATATATATTCTTCTACATATTTTTGGTAAAAAAAATCGCAAAAGGAGCATATATTGATTGGTTTGCGCAAAAGTTATAGCGTCTACAAACTATGGGAAAGATTTATGGCGTTTTCATTTTTTTACTAGTAATGGTGGTGATCTGCAATTTTTAGCGGTATTGCGAAATTGCGACAGACAGATCAGACAATTTTGACACATTTTTGGGACCATTGACATCTATACAGTGATCAGTGCTATAAAAATGCACTAATTATTGCGTAAATGTCACTGGTAGTGAAGGGGTTAACACTAGGGAGCGATCAAGGGGTTAAATGTGTGCTCCCTCAGTGTGTTCTAATTGTATGGGGATATCACTGAGTTGGATAGGAGACATATTGCTGTTCCTACTTACTAGGAAGCAACGACATGTCTCCTCTCCTCTGACAGCACAGGGATTTGTGTGTGTACACACACAAATCCCTGTGCTGGTGCTCATGCACGTGATCGCATGTGGCCGGCAGCAATTGCCGGCCACGTGCACCAGGTCCGTCCATCCCTCCATTGGGTTCCTCTGGCGGCTCTTAAAGGAAACCCCGTATGCGTACAGGGTTTCACGCAGGAGTGTCATTCTGCCCCCGTAAATAGACATGAGCCGGTTGGGACTCGGTTAAAGACAAAAAAAGTAAAAATGCTAAATGCATGAAAACTGCATGCAAAAACGCATTAAAAACCAGGGTTAAAAAAACGCAAAACGCACTGCAAAACATGACTGAAAATGCTTTAAGCGCAGCTGCATAGATGTGAACCTAGATTTAGGGCTTGATTCACTTCTATGCATGTTGCTTTTGAGTGTTTCTGCAGTGCTTTTTGCTGTGCTTTCTGTGTTTTTGTAACCACGTTTTTACAGTGATTTTACTGTAATTTTCGTTTTGTGATTTATATGGGTTTTGTATGGGTTTTTTATTTTTACATTCACTGTATATAGCTGGTTGCTAAGGAGCTAGTTGGGGAAGCCAGCTGCCGTGTTCTTAACAACAGATGAGTCATCAGCTGAATGTAAAAAAAAAAAAAATTGCCGGCTAAAAAAAAGTCACAAAAGAAAATGGCCTGGGTTACCCCCCTTTCAAAGACCACACCAGACCCTTCGGTCTGGTATGGATTTGGAGGGGATGCTTTCAAGGCAAAATCTAAAAAAAATGGTGTGGGGTCCCCCCAAAATCCATTCCAGACCCTTATCCGAGTATGCAGCCCGGCAAGTCAGGAAAGGGAGGGGACAAGCGAGCCCCCCCACCCAAACAGACCACCTGCCCTCAACATGGTGGGGTGGATGTTGGGTGTTGATGGGGACAAGGGCCTCTTCCCTGTACCCAGATCCCGCCCCCCTATGTGAATGGGTATCGTACCCCTACTCATTTACCCCAAAGCAGTGAAATGTAAAAAAAAACAAGAGACGATTTTTGGCAACTCCTTTATTAAAAAAATAGCTCTGAGCTGTCTTCTCCCCGAGCCGTCTTTGCCCTGTGCCGTCTTCTCCTGGTGCCACCTTCTTCTTGTGCTGTCTTCTCCTGAAGCTGTCTTCTCCCGCACCGCTGTCTTCTTCCTCGCTGCCAGTTACCCGCTAAAAACAAAAAAGGGTTGGTCTTGTCCTGAGGCTGTCTTGCTCCGTTGTGATGTCCCCCACTGTCCCCCACTGTCTGACATCTCTTTATATAGCCATGGGGCAGGGCCATCTGATGACGTCACCCGGAGAGCTTGCCCCTTGTGATGCACCAGGACTTGTCAAAAACTGGCTGTTTTTCTTACATTTCACTGCTTTTGGGGTGAATGGGCACGATGTACCCGATACCCATTCAGGTGGGGGGTGGGATCTGGTGGCCCTTTGTAAAAGGGGGTTTCCAGATTCTGACAAGCCCCCCAGACCCCGTAAAACCCCTTTCCAGGGTTGTCGGAAAGAGGCCCTTGTCCCCATCAACATGGGGCAATATGCTTTGACCACGTTGAGGCCATGTTGAGGGAATGCGGTATGGTATGGTTCAGGAGGGAGGGGGCACTCACTCATCCTCTTCCTTTCCTGACCTGCCGGGCTGCATGCTTGGATATGGATTTTGAGGGGGGCCCCATGCCATTTTTTTTAATTCCCCTCCAAATCTATACCAGTCCCAAGGTCTTTTTTCGATTATTTTTTTTTCCACATTCAGCTGTCAGCGGGAAAGCTTGTTGACAGCTGATGACTCATCAGTTGTTAAGGATGCAGCAGCCGGCTTCCCGGCCCGCTCCTTAGCAACCAGTTATATACAGTGAATGTAAAACAAAACCACACAAAACGCAATAAGCAAATTGTGGTAAAAATGCAGTACTTGTGTTTTGGATGCGGATCCAATGAAGTCTGCTCCATACAAAATGCTGCATTTTGAGGGAAAAAAGTTCCTGCCTCTTTCCAAAAATGCAGAGGCACAAAAATGCATTGATGTGAACGTGTTCCATAGGAACCCATGTTAAAAAAATGAAATGCATTTCTGCAAAATGCAAAAAGCATCAAAAAATGCATTAGTGTGAATCAAGCCTAACATGGTTTCATATGGTACACTTTCACATCTTTGCTTTTTTCAGCCGATGCATTTATGGAAAGGGTCAGGGACTTTTTCAAAAGCAAAATGGTGTGGTTTTTGGGTCAATAGACTTCAATGGAGAAGCTGCAGAAAGGCATGTAGTGCGTTTTTGCTGCAATTTTACTGCAATTTTGCAGCCATTTGCATTCTGCGTGTTTTAATCCACTCAACAACAAATTGGCCAAAAAAAAGCATATAGATGCAACACGCAGCAAAAACGCGCAAAAAAAGCTTAAAAAACGTATATGCAAAAACACAAAATGCACTGCAGAAACGGATCAAAAGAAAACTGCATAGGTGTTAACCAAGCATAAAGGGACAGTGCAGGCTCAGATTCTTGAGAAAATAAAGAATCTATGTGCACAAAATTAATCCTGAAGTTAAAGTGATAGCAATTTTGTAAGAAGTATATATCCCATAACTTGGGTTTATAATAAAGGGCATATACTTGTAATTACCATAATTATATAGTAGACTGAAGTCAAGTCAGTGAACTGAATCCCAAAGAAGGTGACATGATCAGCTGTGGACGGTAAGTTGGATTCCTTGTGTTCTGGATTACTCACATTCTCTTCTTGAACCTTTGTTTGGCTCCCACCTGTAACAGAACAGAAGTTGGTAAAATATACAGTTTAATTGAAATTATTAATTTCCTCCAGTGCATTAGCAGCTCCAAATGATAAGTCTGTAGCAATGAATTAATCTATTACAGTTCCCAACTTGGTGGCAGTGACTCTGGCTCTATTTTGCATAAGCCTGTCTCTCTTAATTAACCCTGCGAGCCACAGAAAATCTCCCAGCCGTTTCTCAGCCAGATTGGGAACCAAGATGAAATCTGATTAAATTCCGAGTTAAAGAGGCAGCACCTCTCACAAATCCTAACAAAGGGAAGAAAATGTACATTGTTTCTGGTCAGCTATGATTTAATTAAGTCCATTACATGTAAATCCATTATTATACACATAAAGAAAATTACTATTCAGGGCGTTCTGCAAGTGTCACTGTCGCTTTTAAGTGATTAATGTCTGTCAATCTAGAAAACAAAAAAAAATGTGATTGAGCACTACAGGACAGGAATTAATTATTGGTTATTTTAAAGATACATTGACACAATTAGTTAATGTATACAATATGTAAACTTGTGAACTAGAGAGAGAAAGAGCGCTGCAACAAATCACATGGCACCCAAGGTGTGGGATATTTATTGAGGGCATTTTAGGTACAAAGAAATGACGCTCTGGGGCCAGGCCTAAGGAGTTTAGGAGGTGTCAGATAACAGTATGGTAAGTCCAGGAAAATCAGCAGGATCAAAAAAAGGAGGTATATAGGATAAAGTGGAAACAGTGCAGCGCTAGAAATCAAATTTTGAGTATTGACATATCAACATACCATGGTATACAAAATAAATTGTGATTAGCATATACAAAAAAACTCTAATGCCATTTAATTAATAGTATCTTTGAAAAAAGTGCATTGTGCAAATAGTAAATCAACATTAGTTGTATAGTCCCTTTGGAGATTAAAACATTAATCCTTTTATATATGTTGATAGGAAGGAATCCAGGAGTGTTGGACTAAAGGAGTCACCGCCGTGTGTGCATCCACCACCCAGGGGAGAAGATTAAATATGCTTACCAAAAGGTAGCATCAATCAGGCATATGATATCAAAGCTCTGGATAGCGAGTGGTGTAATTACTCCTCCTCCTCAGCTGAGCCACTTCAGGTAACCACGACCCGGCATGTGGGAATATGGATCAGGATGATAATGTCCAAGATGGTAAAAACCTCCTTCCATCAAAAAACCGTTTACTAGGTTTATGGTTAACAGCATCCATAAAAAACAACAAAAATCCTCCACACAGTGAAAAACCATATGGGTTTATTTAGAATAAAAGGTTTTACATAGATTCCAAGATGTATTACATCAAGTAACAAAATCTCCTCTGTGATCACAAAAGCATAAAATTCAAACTGGCGTAATGGCATGGAAAGGACTCATCAAATTCTGGCCGGAGCTTCAGGTCCACAGGCAGGAAGCAGCAAGGAGACACAAGATGAGGGAAAAAAATGGAATAAAGAAGAGGCTCATGGATTATCTTGATAAGTGGGGAAGAAATTCTGTGTGCCCAGCCACAGCTCTGATCCCAAACAGGCACAGGTAGTACAGGAAGCTAAACAACGATCAAGCCTGTTTTTAATGACCCCTGCTTTAGTATTTTTCCATCCCACAGCCAGGCAGACTGATGCTTAGCGTTCCACCCATATCCAGCTCAGCCACATTCAGGAATACTGCCGGGAGCGCAATCATTGTCTTGGGCAGGCAACCCTTTTTGATCTCTTAAATATATAATTCAAAGTGTTTTGTTATATCCATTTGATAAGTACACAATACCTTTTGAATCTAGAGTTAGGTAAATAAGGAAGGTGGGAGGTGTTCTGCAGTTTTTAACTCGTTTCCTGTCTTATAGTGACAGAGTGCTCCTTTATAGATACAGTACGGTGACAAAGCATTGTCACTTTAGAATAGAAAGTGTATTATTGGGAGGATCACCGGGTGGAAATAAAGGGGGAAAAAAGCTTGGAAAATAAAACAAATGCAAATACCACATCTAAGGCTGATAATATTGTTGTGTTTAGATTTAGATAAACTTTAATGTAATATTCTGAAAGTTTAGCTGTCACTTATTCTACTTTATAAGGGGGTTTATATTTTCATTTTATTTAGCACAACTTATTTTGTCCAAGCTTGACACTTCAGCTGGATATTTTCTTCCTATCAACTGCCTACCCTTATACATTGCACACACATAGACAATAGGGTATGAAGACAAGCAGTGGAGAAGTCAGCAACTGTTTCAGACCTCTAAATTGCCTCAGCAACAACAGTTCCCTGATATGCTGATCCTTGGTCGGTCAAAAATACAAAGTATTTCATAGCACACACCAAAACCATTAAATGTACATATTTCCATAACCTGGCCTAATGTACAAATTTGAAGTAAAGGAAAGGTCCAGGGATTATCTATAATATTCAGTTATATTTGCTTATCTTATTTAATTGCTTGCATTAGACATAATAGCTGGAATGTGTTTTCTATAAGCAAATAATATTTAAGGATAAGAGCAGTGATTTTGGTGAAGTTGATTTCACTGCAAAATGACCAGTTTCATCAAAGCAGGAACTCAATTGTTTTGCTAATTTTTTTTCCATTGTCTGTTCTTTTTTTTTTTTAATTTGTATGACAAAAGTGAAATGACTTGGCTATTAAAGGGACTTTTTTTGGCAAGGACTGAGTAGCGCTGAGCTAATCTGCCCTGGGTTTGATTCGAGCAGGGTTTTATGAACTTCAAAGAAGTTTTAATGCTGAATCTGAACCCCAATAAAATCAATATAAGCTGAATTTGTCAAATTAAAAAGGCACATTTCTGGGCTATATACAAGGAGGTGTCAAAAAACAATATGAGGGGTGGGCACTGCCCTGGGGAACGTATATCAATGCAAAAAAAATAAATAAAATAAAAATGAATTTGGCCAAGAGCAGTGATATTTTTAATGCTTACAGTGGAACATTAAAAACATCCAATTCCTTAAAATGCCATGCCTGGTGCATTTCTTTGATGTACAGAAAGTGTTGCAGTTTTAAAATTGCTGGCAAATGACTTTGACAGTTGTTGTTACTGGCTTCTTAAAAAAAAAATGCACACAGAACCCTCCAAGAGTCTTTTGGGTGGAGTGTTTTTTTTTTTCTGTTCTTTTCATTTTAAGAAGCTAGCAATGAATGCCATTTGCTGGCAATTTAAACAGTATCACTTTTTTTTCTTTGTAAATGAATGCCATTTTTGCTATAGCATGTCCAACAGCAAGAATGATAAAAAAAAGTGTACACCCCCCCCTCCCAAAAAAAAATACAAGTTGAAAGTTTGAGCAGGGGAGTGATAGAATGGTAAATAGCTGGGGCATGAGTCACTGGAACAGAAGGTGAACTAATAGGATCTTCCCTCGCCACTCTTTGAACAATTGGCTAGAGTCCCACTGCAATTGCATATTAAAGCGGGGTTCCACTCAAATTTTTAACTTAATCTTACCCCCTTCAGTTAATTGCATAGATGTTCAAATGCCGTACGAAATTTTTTTTTATCGCTGTAATTACCTTTATATTGTACTTTATTGTGGCACTTCCTGTCTCTCCACCCATGGGAGTAGGCATGTTTATTGCCTTTCCCCGGCACCGCACTGTCTCCTGGGAGCTTATTGTCAGGCTTCCCAAGATTCAGTGCAGAAACAATGATCATGCGCGTGAACAAGCTGTGAATGAACAGCATTCACCGCATCCCGGAAATCAATGCTTGTGGGCTTCACATGCCCACAAGCAAGATGGAAACAGCCAGCATCACATTTTTTAAGTTATTCTTCAGTACGAAAACAGACAGAGGCGGAAATATTACACCCAAACTGTGAGTATTATTTTGGGATTAGCAAAGTGTCTCAATTACCTAAAAAAAAAAAAAAAAGATTGGTCGCCGGACTCCCGCTTTAAGTGCTAAATGAGATACATGTATACATTATTGGCTAGCTTTACTCCTGCCTCTTAAAACCATTGTCTTAAAGCATTTGTTACCCCAAAATGTCATATTACTGATATGTGCCTGCTGTACCATGTACTTGTATGAGAAAGTATCCTGCTCTCTTTGTATTGCTTCCTTTGTGTGAAATCCCTGGTGTGCCTGCCAGTCCCTCTGCTTTCCTAAAAACTGACCACACTAAATAGGAGAGCACACCAAGGGCAGTTCTCTAACTATTTTATCTGATATGGGATTTGTATCGCGCCATGCTGGGAACTCAGTGTACTCTCCTACAATGATCAGATTTGTCATTCACTGGGAAGCTCAGTGTGCTGCTGTTTCTCCTCCCCCAGCTCTTATTCAGCTGAGAACAGAGGGAATGTGTTCACTTATGAAAAAAGGGGGAAAAAAGGTATTTATTGTGTATTTTTATATCTATACAAAATGTTTTGCCTTTCATTTCTATTTTAAACTGAATTTTAAAACTATTTTAAACTGGGTTGTTTTACAAGGTGATAGTTTACGTTTAGTATTCCCAGAAAATACATCTGTATGAAGGTTTGAATATGCTCCCTTTGTTTGTGTTTATTCACATCTCTTATTTCCTTTAAAAAATAATCTACAGTTTGTATCATTAAGTGTTGCAGGAGAAATTGAGGTTCAATATAATGGAAACCACGTGCTGTTTTTGGGAATTACTATGTGCCCAATTGTACAGGTGTATGCCTGTGGTGCCTATTTTGCATCAACATGCCATAACAGCATTACATAGTTTGTGCATTCTTAGTATAAATCAGTTTTTTTACACCACTTTGAGAAGTTTTAGAGAGGAAGACAAAAAGGCGTGCAATTCCTGAAAAAAGCTGCTCTATCTTCATGGGTTTGATGCAGAAAATATCTTATTTAATTAGACCACTTTTTTGTGGACATACAAAAGCAGGAGTTCCACAGAAAATCTGCTGTGTTTAAAGCTAAGTTGCCTTTAGAGTTGAATGTCCATGCAATAAAATAGGTCACATTCTTATTTGACAATAAGAATAATAACCAACAAGCACCTTGGTTTAGGAAGAGAGGCTAATGGCAATAAAGAACACAGAAAACAATGGTGTTTCAAATGAGTCAAAAAGGATACACATTTTTAAATACACAAGGAGAAAATAATTGAAGAAAAAATCCCACTAAAAGAGTGTGCCACGATTTTTAAAATACACAGGGGGGAGTCTGTTTGAGGGGAAAAAAATCGATATTCCTAAACAACGAAATGGCTTGGAAACACCAAATAGAATCATCTTGGACTTTTGGGATTTGGGTACAAATCTGGAAATGTATAAATCCATCCTGTACCATTTTTTATTTGAGGGATTCATTAAGAAGCCATGAAACTAGAATGAATGGGGAGACCCACAAATTTTGGAAGCCTTCCTCCCTGAACAATTGCTATGATCTGAGATGCTGACAACCCAGCATGAAAAGAGTACAAAAAATTAAAACAGAGCCATTCTCTTTTTAGAAGGTTTAAGCTGGTGATTCAGGTATAATAGATATTTCTTCTTGAGCCTGAGAATCGTCACCTTTTTCCAGCAGGCAAGAAATAAAAAAAAAAAAAAAAAACTTTTCTTTTGCCTATATGATGTATAATGCAATTGTTATAACCACTGGTGCAAATTGCTCTTTGTGTGTAAAAAGAGCAATGTAGGAAGTACAAGTCCTCAATTTTTTTTTTTTTTTATTAATACAACAACTAAATATTTCAAATAATTGCTTGTTTTTAACATTGGCAACAGTTTCTCTTTTCTGGCTGCGTCTGTGCAATAAAAGACTATAGATGTTTATGAGACTGTGTTTGGAGCAGCCCCAGTATCTTGAGATGGCCCTATTAAAGACTATGGGGTTCCACTGCACAGGCATGGCCATAAGAAAGATTGCTCTGCAGGCCGTAGTTGTCTGATTCTGGTAAATATACATCCAGGGTGGGAGAGAAGGGATTTAGTTTTAGTAAGGGGACAGGGTGCAGCATGATAATTGTCCTTTACATAAAGAAACCCTCCATACTAATCTCCTATTAAGACTTCATACAGTGTCCATGTGGGAGGTATATTTATAATAATGGAAGTAATACTAAGTGGATAATGACTATAATTAAACAGGAAGCTGCTTCTATAAAACCTGTAGCAGAATCTCTTTATAACTAGGTTGACACCTCATAAACAAGTCTAAAAATACAAGGATTTACATGTTAAAATAGAGTCTAGCTTCTAATTTCTAACTTTCCAAAACAATATTTTCATAAAAAGCCTTGTCCCTCCTTAATAGAAAATAAATCAGAAAATAAAAGAACAAAATAACATGGTCTAGTTTCTATTAGTGTCCATAGTACTAACGTGGCTGTTATGGGATATTGATAAAGAAATGGAGCAACTAATTACATGTAGGGTTCTCAACACAAAATTCTGTTTGGGTGCTCATTATCTCGTTGGTATAAGGTTAGCATGCTCACACAGTAGCTGTGCATTCAGACTGTGTTAGCCAGTTTGTTTTTATCTTTTTCAGGAAGCTTCCTATGTTTCATTTTAATGGCTATATGAGTTACAATTGGGTTAGTTCATTAAAGTGGAACTTCACTCTCTCAATCAACATTGACCATAATATTTACTTGATCTAAACCTCTTTTTTTTTTTTTACACTTCTTCGGTTAGCCCTATGAGGAAGTCCGGATCCGGATGGATGAAATGCATCAATTCGTTAGCGCACGCAGGACCAAAAGTGATGCATTGTTGGTTAGCGGAGCCGTGAGGTGGTGAGATGCTGGGAATTGGGCTGACACATGGGAAGTGGGCACACTGACGGTTGATTGCCTGTTTGAAGGCGATGTTTTACATAACATTGTGTAAATATTTTTAATGGCTTTTAAATAAACTAGTTGTGGTTACGGTACTGCACTATTTTGAGCCTTTCTTTTTTTTATGGCCTATTATTGTATGGAGAGCCTTTAACCACTTGACCTCCGGAAGATTTACTACTCTTCCTGACCAGGCCTTTTTTTTTTTGCTATTTGGTACTGCAATACTTTAACTGGTAATTGTGTGGTCACGAAGTGATGTACCCAAACAAAATTGATGTCCTTTTTTCACACAACTAGAGCTTTATTTTGGTGGTATTTGATCACCACCACAGGGATTTTTCTTGTTCAAAGGTATAAGCAATACAAACAGTGGTCCAATAGTGGACTTAAGATAATGGTGTAGTACAACGGTAGTTTTGAATAATAGTTGGTAGAAAATCAGATCCAAGTAAGTTATTTTCATTGTCATTGTTAGTAGACATGTGCATACTGAAATATTTAGTTTCGGAATTTCGTTTTCGTCTGAAAAATACATTTATTTAGTTACTCCCGAAATTCGTTTTTATTTATTTCGTTTTTCGTTAAAAATTGCATTCGTCCGAAAATCAAAATTAAGGTTGAATCTGTCATTGAAGGCTTATGGTGTCTGTCGAATGTTCAAAGAAGATTCGACGGAGCAGCTAAACTGTACAACGCCGTATAGTTTACCTGCTCCGTCGAATCTTCTTAGAACTTTCAAGAAACACCATAAGCCAAAGTACGTGTGTAACTAGCTATTTTACTGCTCATCCTCTTTGGTTACAATCAGCCAATAACATTCATCATCATCATCATTATTTTTATTTATCTTTTCTCCCCTACGTCAAATCTTTTCTCCCCTATGTTGAATCTTTTCTCTCTATGTCGAATCTTTTCTCTCTATGTAGAATAATGTTGGACTAATAGAACTAAGGTTAGGCACATTCGACCACAGGTTTGATGGACACAGATTGTTATTGTCATCATCATGTCTAATCTACTATCTATATCGAACTGTTGTAGCAACGAAAATGAAAATAAAGCATTTGTTTATGTCGGATCTTTCGTTTTTCGGATTCTGCACTTTTGTTATCGTTTGTTAAAACGATAACGAAAATACCTGAAATTCGGACGAAAATGCATTCGGACGAAAACGAATGCACATGTCTATTTGTTAGAAGACTACCGAGATAAAAATCAGATAGACGAAGAGAGTAGAAGGAAGTATGAGGAAAGGGGGTGAGTCAAGAGGAGGCAAACAAGAGAAGAAGGGAGCAATGGGGGATCCCGGGTACCTCTAGAGGAGGACTTAAGTGTAATGTTGATAAAGGTCTAGGTGGTTGCCAATCATGGGAGCAATAGGGACACGTCAAAGTTAGGTGGGAAATAATGTGTCACCCACGGTGCCCAGAGGGCTTCATATTTCGCAATTCTGTCCATAATAGTTGCTTCAATTTTAGTGTGTATCATGGCTTGTTTAACCTTGTTTTTAACCGCAAGACTACAGAGGGCAGGGGTCTTCCATATCTTAGCAATGATCTGTTAAGCTGCCGTCATGATCTGAAGGAGGAGTTTGAATTGGCGTTGGTTTAGTTCCGGGGGTTTTAGATTTTAAAAGTGCGACAGCCAGGTCTGGAGGAATGGGTATGGTAAAAAGCATGGAGAGCATGTTAAATAGTACAGACCAGAAGGCTTGGGTTACTGGGCATGTCCACCAGATGTGCAGGAAGGTACCCTGTGTTGGACAGTCTCTGAAGCAGTCAGATGAGTAGTGGGGAACAAACTTGGTGATCCTGGCCGTGACTAAGTACCAGCGAGTGAGGACTTTGTAGTTGGTTTCTAGTGCCACTATGTTCCGTGAAGAGGACTTAGTGGCTTGCCATATATGATTCCAATCTGAAAGGTCTAGTGATCGTTCCAAGTCTCCTTCCCACTTCATGACATAAGAGAGGGCAGTGGAAGTACCACTGTATAAGAGGTGAGAGTATAGAGTGGAGATTAGCTTGCGCCTGTAGGGGTCCTTTTTACAGGTTTGCTCAAAGAAGGACATGGAGGGGGCTGAGGAGTTCCTAGGAAGTAGTAGTGTAAGGAAATGCTTAATTTAAAGGTAACGGAATGTTTCCAAAGCAGGAAGGCTATGCATCTCACTAAGAGAAAGGAATGATTTGATTCCAGTATGAGTCATAAGCTTATAGGCATAAATTAGGTTTGCCGAGGACCAGCCCTGGAAAAAGGATGGTGAAGACCAAGCTGAATAGAAAGCTGGGTTGTGGAGGAAAGATAGAATGGAGTTGTGAGGTGATGGAAGGGTGTGGCTGCATTTAAGATGGGCCCATAGGGAAAGAGATTGTCGGGTGATCGGATTGAGTATGTTGCGATGATCTGCGGGTCGGAACCAGAGGAGATTGGAAACTGAAAGGGGGTTGCATTCTACAGACTCTACTGCTACCCACAGAGGTATTTTGGTGGTGGCATGATACCTGGGCAGTTGGGCCAGTTGTGCTGCACAAAAATATTTTGTGAAGTTGGGGAGACTCAAGCCACCTCCTATCTTTGGTTTGTATAGCGGGGAATGTGGGGTCTAGTGGAGCTCCAGATATAAGAGGAAGTGCGTCCTTGTAGCTGGCAGAGGTAGTAACCTGGTACTTGGATGGGTAGCACCCAAAAGAGGTATAGTATCTTTGGGAAGATGGCCATTTTGACCACTGTAATCCTCCCCAGCCAGGCTAGTGGAAGATAAGGTTGGTAAAATGTGTCAACATGGGAGGATAATTAGCCATGTAGAGGTCTGATAGACTAGTTCTTAGTTTGATACCTAGGTAGGAGATGGAATGGGAGGACCAGGGGAATGTTAAGGCTTTTCGCAGGTGGGCTATTTCAGTAGGGGGTATGGAGATGTATAAGGCTGTTGATTTAGGTGGGTTAACTCTAAGGCCTGAGATTTGGCCAATGTTTTTAAGGAGTTTATGAAGGTTGGGAGTGGAGATCAGCGGGGATATGGTCAATAGGTGAGAACGTATTGTGAGGGTGCGAGTAAAAAGTGTATTGTTGTTAGCACCACGTATCGATTAAAGAGTGGCATTGCAGGATTTGTTGAAAGTTAAGTCGTTTGCTGTTAGAAAGGGGTGATTGGGGGTTTTGTCCAGGAAAGAATATAGGGTGCGATTGAAATCTCGTTGGGCTGAAAAATGGGACTCTTGCAGGCAGACCACGTAAACCTTGGCTGAGGCAAAAGATTTAAAGGCTTTGGTCCTTTTTTGTGGGGAGTTGAGCCCCTCGACATTAAAGTGGAGCTCCACCCGATTTTCCTACACTAACTGCAGCTGATTACCGCAATGTCCTAATGACAAAACTGCACTTTTTTTTTTTTTTACAGCCTTTACCTTTGTTCTTCCAGCTGTCTTTGTTTTCTGCAGGAAGCATAGGCTGCGGTTAGGGGTGTGTCTGGAGCGGCTAATTACTCACTTCCTGTAAGCCGCACTGGCTCCTGGGAGCTTGTGTCATTGTTCCCAGGAGTCAGTGCGGCCGCCTGTTGCAAGAGTTCTCGAGAGACTTCCATAGTGGGAGTGACGTCATTACGACAGGCACGGCGCGCCAATTGCGGTCTAATGCGCATGCGCGAGAACTGAAAAGAACGGGCGGTGCATGCTGGTCGATCAGCAGCGCCGTATCCCGGAAGAGGATGCCTGTGGGTTTCACATGCCCACAGGCAAGATGACAACCATGAACAGTTCGTTTTAAAAGTTACTTTATTAAAGAAAAAAAAAACGCAATGTCACTGAAAAACGGGGCAGGTGAGTTCCCTATTGCTATATAGCAATCAATGTCATTAGCAAAAAAAAAAAAATTATCAGAGAGAGTGGAACCCCGCTTTAAGGGAATATATATTTAATGGTCCCATGATAGGGTAGCGGGAGTTCTAGCATGAAGGCAACTTGAGAGCTTAAGTTCTTCTAGAGAAAACCTGGGGGGGGGGCAGAAGGAGAATTGAGAGGAAGAATAGAGGGGGAAGGAGAGGAAAGGAGTGAAAAGACAGGAAAAAGTTGGATTTTTTTGAAACCACAGGTAAAAACTGTCTGTGATTGTCGAAAGGTAAGTCCCTAGGACTGGTGGAGGTCCACCTGGCAGATGGACAAAAAGCAATCCATAGAGTAACAGCTAGAACAAATCCATAGATTTGGCGGAGGAACGCAGTGACGCCATAACAACCCAAATGAAAAAATGTAGTCTATTCTCCACAAAGTGGGAGACATGATGTAATGCTAGCCAGTATTGTAGAGACATCAGGGGCTCAGAAAGGTAATATTGGAGGGATGGGGTATAGGTTGCAGGGTTTGGATGGTTTTAAATGATTTTACTGTAACCCAGAAACAGAAGAACAGGATTTGTAACATCTTACCTTTATCAAGCCAACTAATATTGTATTTTCTATGAGTTAAACAAGCTAATGTATAACCAGCCCTTGCTTCAATGACTGAGGTAGTCGGGCTCGGGGGTTAGGTGGTTGTCTAGAGGAACTGTCAGTGACCAAACACGAGCGGCTTACACTGAGGTCCTAGTTGCATGGGCCTTGCCCAGCAGTGAGCGTGATTGGGAGTAACAAGGTTTGATATGGTAAAACTGTGCCAAGTTTAGAATGTGAAGCAGGTAGCAACTATGAGTCCTCGGAACCAAGCGCATAGCGCAATATCAAGGCTCTAGGGTGTAGTGTAGGCTTAATATAGTATCAAGAGGGAGGAGAGGGCACGGCCAAAGAGGCATGTTATAAATATATTAACATGACTAGGCCTATGAAAAATAGGGTCCTAGGGTGCTGGGCCTGTGATTTAGGGAGGCCAGTCAAGAGGTGAGCATGGGAAGAAAAGCTTGCTCAATCAGCAGTGGGGTAAACAATCATGGGGTAGTTAGGTTGTCAATTCAGGAGCCATATGGGCAGTATAGATTGGGTAAAAAGAACCTGGGAACTCAGTATGTGAAGGTCAGTCCATTGAGTCCAGATGCTGCGGGGCAGGGGACATGAAGTGTCTGTGCTTGTGGGAGTTGGAGTGGTCCCGGGCTCTGGTAGAGGTCTGGGACTTCAAGGGTGAGCAGGAAGCTGATCAGCAATGAGATCCCTCAGCCGATGTGCTGGGTGGTAGAAGCTGGAGTGGTTGGAGAGTTGCTTGAAGGTTGTCATATGATCTGCAGGAGTAGTTGCGACTCTGATATTTGAAGCGGACTGCGAATGGAAAGCCCCATCTGTAGGGTATGTGGTGTTGCTGTAAGACTTGGAGATAGGCTTTTAGGGCCCTCCTCTTGGCAATTGTGAGTGGAGACAGGTCTTGGAATAGTTGGTACGAGTGGCTCTGGAAGGTTAGGGAATCTTTGTTTCAGGTGGCAGAAAGGAGATGTTCCTTAGAGCAATAAAAATGCAGCATTGCTACGTGCTATTGCTATGTGCTATCTGCCTCGTGAGGGGCTAGGGCTCGGTGGACTCTATTTCCAGGCATTCAATTGGTATTTCAGGGGCCAGCTCTTGAAAAAGGGCTGTAACAGTGGATTGTACGTCTATGATAGATTCGGGTAGCCCCCGCATACAGAGGTTTAATGTCCTGGCCCTATTTTCAAAGTCCTCCAGGCAGGATTGGAGGGTCAGGTTCTCTTCTCTGAGGGCTTCCAGATCGTCTGCGCAGTTGTCAAGGGTATCAAGGTCATCAACTCTCTGTTTGAGGTCAACAGTACGCTGCCCCAGCTCCCTCATTTCTCTGGAAAGTTTGTTGGTTATGTGGTCAGAGGTCTGTTTAAGAGCTTTGGTCAGCATCCTCCCAAACTGCCTAAATAGGTCAGGGGAAGCTATGTCAGTAAGCATGGTTATCCTCAGTTCAGCGTCTGACTCGCCATCCACATTAGAGGCATGCTGATGCTGCTTGCTGAGCCTTGGGAAGTGTTGCTGGGAAGCTGAAGCCACCGCCATCTTGGATAAGGCCCGCTTGAGTGTGTCCTTAATCATTCTGAGCTTGTTTTTCGGTTGTGTACCACCAAATACCATTGCAGATGTACCAGGATCGCCACCGGGTGTTTGTGAAGTGGTAGATGTGCGACTAATGGTCCGGCGTCGGGTGGGAGCGGGTGTACAATCCCCGAGTGGAGCAGAGTCTCAGGCGAGCATGTCCGTCATGAAAGCTTTGTGCATGCGCCCTTGCTTCACCACTGGGATTTTTATTTTTTGCGATATAAATGAAAAAAGACCAACAATTTTGAAAAAAACTGTTTTCTACTTTTTGTTATAAAAACTATCTTTGTCATACATTTAGACCAAAATGTATTCTGCTACATGACTTTGGTAAAAAAAAGTGTATATTGATTGGTTTGCGCAAAAGTTATAGCGTCTTCAAATTATGGTATATATATACTGGAATTTACATCACTTTTACTTTCTGACTGCATTTCTTGCTAAAAAGCCAGGGCAGTATAAACCCTGCCACCCCAAATTACCCTTTTTTTGAAAGTAGACACCCCAAGGAATTTGCTGAGAGGCATATTGAACCCAATAATTATTTTATTTTTTGTCACAAGTTTTGGCTCCCCAAATAATCACGGACTGTGAAAGGTTTACACTGGACCCTATGCAACTTAAATTCTGTGCCTCTCCACTCTTCCTCCAGAATCTGGGACCTTGATTTCCAAATGAAAATGCCAACTTTTCCACAGTCCATGACATAGGCGTGCGCAGGGGGTGTGCCAGGTGTGCCTGGGCACACCCTATACACCCCGTGTGGCACAGATTTCCCCTGCTGATAGTTCACCAAAGCCCCTAAACAGGGCTCCTAAAAAGAATTGTAAAAAAAAAAAAAAAAACCTACTGACACCATCCACTGCCCTACTGAAACCAACCTCTGCCCTACTGATAAGTCCCCTGCTCTACTAACACTGTCCATGTTTTATTACATTTGAGGTGCACACCCTAATGCAATAGGTTGCACACACCTATAGTCCATGATAATTTGGGGAGTCATGCCATCTGCTGCTGGTGTTGGTCCACTGTGTTTTATCAAGTCCAAAGTCAGCGCAGCTCTCTACCAAGAAATTCTAGAGCACTTCATGCTTCCCTCTGCTGACCAGCTTTATGGAGATGCTAAATTAATTTTCCAGCAGGACTTGGCACCTGCCCATACTGCCAAAAATACTAATACCTGGGTTAATGATCATGATATCACTGTGCTTGATTGGCCAACAAACTCGCCTGACCTAAACCCCATAGAGAATCTGTGGGGTATTGTCAAGAGAAAGATGAGAGATTCCACACCCAACAATGCAGATGAGCTAAAAGCCACTATCAAAGAAACCTGGGCTTCCATAACACCTCAATAGTGCCACAGGCTGATCGTCTCTATGCCACGCTGCATTGATGCAGTAATTCATGCAAAAGGAGCCCCAACCAAGTATTGAGTGCATACTATACTGTACATGGACATACTTTTCAGTAAGACAACATTTCTGTATTAAAAATCCTTTTTTTTTAAATTGGTCTTATGTAATATACAAATTTTCTGAAATACTGAATTTTGAGTTTTCACTAGCTTTAAGCCATAATTGTCAAAATGAAAAAGAAATGCTTGAAATATATCACTCTGTGTGTAACGCATCTATATGAGTTTCACTTTTTGAATTGCAATCAAATACACTTTTTCAATTGAATTACTGAAATAAATGAACTTTTTGATGATATTCTAATTTTATGCGATGCACCTGTAGTTCTGATCTGATCAAAGATATTGATCCGTTCAGACACTTTATTAGTAATGGAGGTGTATAGTGTGTCTGTGATAGTGTTACTGGCAATCAAGGGGTTAAAATGTATTAGTGAATATGTGGTGGGCAAACTGAAGCTGGCATCTGGCATCACCCTGTGACACTAATACAGTAATTAGAAAAAAAATCTGTACACTGTACTAATAACACTGTGAAAGAGCAATGAAAGGGTTAACTGGGAGGCAATCTGGGGGTTAAAATGTATTTGGGAATATGTGGCAGGCAAACTGACGCTATCTAGCATCACCATTGACACTAATACCGTAATCAGCAAAAAATCTGTTCACTGTACCTAATGACACTGGGACAGGGGCGTGAAAGGGTTAACGGGGGGGGGGGTCATCAGGGGGTTAAATGTGCCTATTTTTGTGATCTGATGTCAGTGTAGTGCTTTTACTCACTGTCCGATGATCTCTCTTCTCACGCTGGAACCGAAAAAGGCTCCAGAAGAGAAGATGACATCATTTCTTGTGTCTGTGTTTTGTAAACACAGGCACATGCTGTTTGCTGATTCACCAGAACGGATAGGCAGGCCAATGATTTTTGGCCTGGACCTGATATATATATACATGATTCTGCACAGAGTGGCCGCTCTGTAGCAGTAAAAAGGGTACGGTGACCAGACGTCCCCGGTTTTCAGTGTCCTCGGATTTATCCCCTGGATTGCAGAGATGGCGCCAGGTGCAGGGCTGATCCTGGGCGGGTGCTGAGGCACAGGGGGGCGGTACCCCGGCATTGCCTGCTGTGTTAGCTTTAATTTGTATCGCCGGGTGCCCACCATCACACAAGTCCCCTCTCCTAGTTTTGCTCCTTTGATAGACGGCACACTTGTCCAATTGACATGTGCTGTCTATCATAGGTAGGAGCCGATCTTGGAGGAATGACTTGTGTGATGGCGGGCACCCGGTGATCTAAATGAAAGCTGACACAGCAGGCAATGCTGGCTGTGTGATGATCCAGCCGGCTCTCCTCTTCCTCTCTTTTCTCTGATCCCCTGCAAGGCCGGTGTTACCATTAGGCAAGCTATGCAGCCACCTAGGGCGCACTGCTGCCTAGAGTGCCCGGCTTCTGGTTTTCCTACTCTCTTCTCTCTGCAGCAAGCAACTCATGCCGCGTACACATGAGCGGACTTTACGGCAGACTTGGTCCGGCGTACTGAATTTCGTTGGACAATTTGATCG
This sequence comes from Lithobates septentrionalis, assembly GCA_037952835.1. Taxonomy (NCBI): domain Eukaryota; kingdom Metazoa; phylum Chordata; class Amphibia; order Anura; family Ranidae; genus Lithobates; species Lithobates septentrionalis. The sequence goes on along the minus strand of JBBDGP010001210.1, from coordinate 540,960 downwards.
TGTGTGGGCTCCAGCGGACTTTGCTGCAAAGTTGAACGGACTTAGATTTGAAACAAGTTTTAAATCTATCCGACGGACTCTTCTTTCTAGCGGACAAACCGGTCGTCTGTGTGCTAGTCCGACGAACTCAAACTGACGCATGCTCTGAAGCAATTACAAGACGGAAGCGCTCGGTCTGGTAAAACTAGCCTTCATATTGAAGCTAGCACATTCCTCTTCTGTGATCTTTTATTACAGCGCTTTTTTTTGGATTTATAATGCGAGAGGAATGAAGTTGTTTTTCTGCTTTATATTCACACAGAGTTCTCACAAACTACTTTCTTCATGATTTATCCTCATGCCATGACTAATATGATAATTGTAAAAAGCCAGATCTCCGTAAATAAAAACTTTTAAATTAGATTTTGGACTCATCTTTATTTTTTTTATTGATTTCAACACTTATCTATTTTACAATGTGTGCTAAATTATACCCACATTTTTTTTTTTTTGTGTTGTTTTATTGAACCTTAATGAGGTTGGTGTCCCCTGTTCATTAGACATAGGGGGGTGTATTTTACAAAGGCAAATTCATTTTTCACTACAAGTGCAAATTCTACTTGGAATTGCACAGAAAGAGCATTTTGAAGTGCCTTCGCTGTGGATCCAAGGGGCACATGCAAGGAACCACAAAAAAAAACAAAAAACTTTTTATTGCACATGATTGTATGTTAAAATCAGCAGAGCTTCATTTAATTTCAGCTCTTCCCCTCAGATATCCAGCGACTGCATTTCCAACAAGTGCACTTGCTGTGCAACACTAAAGTGAACTTTTCACTAGTATTTTTCACTTGATATTAGAAATGATTTAGCGTTTTGCCAAAAACACACATAGGGGTTGATTTACTAAAGGGAAAAAGACTGTGCACTTTGCAAAATGCAGTTGCCCTCTGCAAGAGCAGTTGCTCCAGAGCTTAGTAAATGAGCAGAAGCTCTGCTGACTTCCATCATCCAATCATGTGCAAGCAAATTGCTGTTTTTATAATTTTCCTTGCACAGGATTGGGTACTCTTTGCAAAGTCAAGCCTTACCTGATTTTTGAAGCTCTGGAGCAATTGCACTTGCAGAGGGCAACTGCCCTCTGCAAAGTGCACAGTCTATTTGCTTTTCTTAAATCAACCCCATAGTCTTTTTGACCTGTACCTGCCTACTCCCAAACAAAATGGTGTTTTTGAATAAAAATACATAGTCAATAATGTAAGGTAACAAAAAATCCATTTATTTTGGTAAAAAAAAAAATTAGGAAGGCAACACTGGAGACACTTTTAGAATCTGTGAAGCCTTTCATCCCCCAGGACACACATCAAGTTTTAGGACAAGAAAATTGGTATCTTGCGACTAGGGAGCACAGGGAGCACAGTCAGACCAGACAGAAACCAGGCAATCACATTCGACTAGTCCGTGGAGCCTTCCCTGCACGCTTCTCTGAAGCCTTCCCTCCACGCTTCTCTGCAGCCTTCCTCGGAGGTTGTGCCTCTGGTGGTGTACTTGGGGCAGGAGGAGGAGGAGTGGCTTCATCTGCCAGATATGTGGTAGCAGTAAGCTCCCCTCTCAAGCCCTTCTGGTAAGCCTGAAAAATCAGACCCTCACAGAGGAGGCGTTGGCCCTTTTCCAACTCCAGCAATCTGCTGGCTATATAGGTGCCATACGCCTCCTCTGCATTGGGTGGTGTGCTCAGGATATGGCTTGCTTGCCATATGAGGGCTAGGGATTCCTGCTCAGTTTGTGTCATTCTCCTGGGCCTTTTGTGGAGAATGCGGAGGGAAGGCACCTGACACTCCGTGCGGCTTCGACTTGGCCCAGCCACAGCCTCCTCCTCTCTCCCACTGGGCAAGGCCTCCTCCTAACTGAGGTCATCCTGTGTCAAAAAAAGGGACATAGTTGTAATTTTGTGTTATGCAATCACACACAATTTTCAGCTCATGACTTTCAAATATAATTTACAAAAAATAGTAAAGGCTATCTATTTGACACCACCATTATTTCAGGTAATCAACTATATCTGAAGTACATAGGCGTGCGCACAGGGTGTGCCAGGTGTGCCTGGGCACACCCTAATTGCCTTGTGTGCTGCTTATTACCCCCTGTTTAGACCACTGATATTTCAACCCCCCCCAAAAATGTTACACAAGCCCAAAAATTTTGGGAAAAGGTAATTAACAAAATTACACTGTCTACTGCCCTACTGATACCATCAGTACATATACACATGCATATGTATTTGAGCTTTGGGGTGCACACCCTAATGCAAGAGGCTGCGCACACCTATGCAGAAGTATATTTTTGGCCACTACTGTCTAGTGATATGTCTACATATTAATATTTGTGCTGAAGTCATTTTTTAGGAAGCACTTAAAAAATTAACACGTTAACATCATTAATAACATTTACACAATCACAAATGACACAAAAAAGTATACCTGGCTGAAGCTGGGCGCATCAACTTCATCAATGATGAAAAGGCCCAGTTCATCCTGGGACACCTCAGCTGGGGGTGGATGGAAGGCTGGAGGGAAGAGTGGAGGGAAGGCTGGAGGGAAGGGTGGGGGGAAGGGTGGGGGGAAGGGTGGAAAGTGATTGCCTGGCTTCGGTCTGGTCATCCAGGAATCGCATTTTGTGGTAGTACCACAACTTGGGTACATATACTTGGTCAGCTGCTGCACCGGATCTGAGCAACTCCTGGATTTTATTGTGTTCCCGCTTATACATGTTTCGCAAGATACCAATTTTCTTGTCCACAAACTTGAGGTCTGCCTGGGGGACTCAAGTCTTCACAAATTCTAAAAGTGTGCCCAGTGTTGCCTTCCTTACATCCCTATTATAATATAGTGGGTGTTTGACCTCCCACAGGTTTTTCTTTTCCTGATAGAGCTCAATAAATTGGGATAAAAATTCTTCCTCTTTAAAGAGATTCATTGTTTCTGAAAGACAAGACACCAGATCCAAACTAATGTCAGTCACAAATCACAGGATTATTTGGGTTTGTAATCTAGGGGACACATACATACACACACACACACACACACACCAAACACACACACCCCCACTTTAATCTTACCTTCGTTTCTGACGCTCGCTACTTCCGCACGGACATTTTTTCTAGCAAATTGTTTTTATTTTTTTTGGTGATACCCAAATTTTCATTATGATGCACACGGTGTGTCTACATGTGCTATCTTCCATCATGGGTTATCAATGTACTTGTTTTGTGTTTGCAACCCCTTCATCCTAAAAATTATTTTGTGGTGATAGGAACAAAAAAGGGATTGCACACACAAAACACGTACATTGCTCAACCATGATGGGAGATAGCACATGTTGACTTGACCCTTTTGCAATGTTCAATTTTGAGCATATTCCAAATGAACGATTTCCAAGGGTGACATCACATGCACCGTTCTTTAAATGTTGAACTTTGTAAATTCTTTAATGTTTTGGTATGTTTTTAAAAACACTGTTGTGAATGTAAATATTTTTATCAAGGTCAAGGTCAAGGTTTATCAAGGTCTATTTTAGCAAAAATATGCCTTTAATAACGTTAAAAAATATATATATTTTTACACCAAAAAAAATCTTTAAAAAAAATTAAAATAAAAAAAAATATATTAAAAAATGCACCTTTCAATGTGCACACAGTAAAAACTTTTTACTAATACAATGTGTGTGGCTGATTATTTCTGAAAAAAAAAATATTTTTTTTTGGGTGCTTACAGTGACAAAGGGCCTGATTAACTAAAGGTAAATGCCCTTGCCACTACTACAAGTGCACTAGGAGACAGACAAAACTAAATGCAAACAAGAATAAAAACAAGAAATTTTTGATCAATTATTTTTATTGTATTTTTCAGTAAAATTAAAGCTGTTGCTGAATAGCAATGCCCCCCCGACCATTACAATAATTAACATAACGCACACACACGTTCGGGGGGCCAAGCCAATACGGCCAATTTCTAGGCCTGTCATAGTTGTATCTTGTTCCAGTCCGGCCTCAGGCCCAACAGAAGAAATATATGTAGCTGAATGTCTCCTTAAAAAGTTATGTAGGATGCAGCAAGAAAGTATGACGTAATTTAGTTTATAGTCCACCAGATTTATTGCTGAAAGGAACAAACGGAACCGGCTGGCCAGAATCCCAAAGGCATTCTCCACAACTCTTCTTGCTCTGGCCAGCCGGTAATTAAATACCCTCCTCTCAGGGGTGAGTGTCCTTTGGGGGAACGGCCTCATCAAGTGCTCACCGAGAGCAAACGCTTCATCAGCGATAAAAACTGAGGGGAGTCCATCAACATTCTGGTCATCAGGTGGCAATCCCAGGCCACCAGTCTGGAGACGCTGGCACAACTCGGTCTGTGCAAAGACTTCTCCATCAGACATCCGGCCGTTCTTCCCCACATCCACAAACAGAAAGTCCAAATGTGCCGAGACCACCGCCATCAAAACTACACTATGGAACCCCTTGTAGTTATAGAAATAAGACCCCGAATGCGTTGGTGGCACAATGCGGACATGCTTCCCATCAATCGCCCCGACACAGTTGGGAAAGTCCCAACGGTCAGCGAATTGGGAGGCCACAGTCTGCCATTCCTGTGTACTGGAAGGAAACTGTGGAGTGAAAAAACAAACAAACATTAAGATAAGGACTTTTAAACATAACTTGTATATCAGATTACACAAAAACATTAGTGACCAACAGCAGTCAAACATTATTAATATGTGTTTGTAATTGAAATTGTAAAAAACATAAGGCCCACTTATAAGATTAATCACCCCCTCTGATGGCCCATTGATCCATTTGAATGTGGGGGGAGGGGTTCTAATTAGGTTAACAAACACACCTGACTGTTTAAAACATTTGTGGGGTGGGGGAGGGGTTCTAATTAGGTTAACAAACACACCTGACTGTTTAAAACATTTGTGGGGTGGGGGAGGGGTTCTAATTAAGTTAACAAACACACCTGACTGTTTAAAACATTTGTGGGGTGGGGGAGGGTCAAACAAGTCAATGGAGCAGACAATATACATTGTTCAAGGGACTATAGGCTAGAGATATAAATGGACCCAGGATTGCATGGTGGGGAGGTTATTAAAGGTAAATATGCATGTAGGCCAATAAATGCCTAATGTCCAAAAACAGGCATGCGAGAAGATAAAGGGGACATTCACAGCATATTGAAAGCATGGCAATTAGGTAAGGAGGACATTTATACAATACATTAGCAAACATTTAATACATATCATGTCATGTTAAAGGATAAAACTTACCTTCATATAGTCCTTCTGCAGGACCTGAATGATGGCAGAACAAGTCTCTGGGATTTTCATCCCCAGAGCCTGGGGGGAGATGCCTGTCGAGAACTTCAAGTCCTGAAGACTTCTCCCTGTCGCCAAGTAACGTAATGTGGCAACTAGCCTCTGCTCCGCACTGATGGCTTGCCTCATGCAGGTATCCTGCCTGCTGATATAGGGGGTCAGCATAGCCAGCAGATGCTCAAAAACGGGGTCCGTCATCCTGAGAAAATTCCTGAAATTCTCAGGATTATTCTCATGGAGCTCACGGAGCAAAGGCATGTGCGAGAATTGGTCACGCTGGCGCAACCAATTCTTCATCCATGAACTCCTCCTCGCCCTGTTCATGGACTGGACTCGGGTCAAAGTATTAACCCCAACACCAAGTCCCCACGCTGCACGAACTCGAGAACGAGTACGTCCACGTGGCATGGCTTCAAAACGGTCGGCTGGTCAAACAAACAAACTTATAACAAACGCACTAAAGAACAGCAAGGCCTATGAAGAACGACCTGAAAATCAGGAACAAGCGGACCAGAACGGCCTGCAAGGGAGGTTACGAACTGACCAACACGCACTGAAAAGCAGATACAAACCTCACAAGCACAAACTGAACCGCAGAAAACAATCGAAATGAGCTGAAGTGTGAAAAGCGGGAATCGTCTCTAACCAAACTTCTACTAACACGAGATAAACACGAGATTAGCAGAAGGAGCCCAAAGGGTGCCGTAGTGGGACTTGAACTTCCTTTTTATAGTCCCGTCGTACCTGCTATATGTCACCGCGTTCCAAACCAGCAGACTTTTGCAGTGATCGTGTGTGGCCAAGTCCGTCCCTTTTTAAGTCCGGTGCAAGGAGCCGACAAAATCCGGCGAAAAGTCCGCCGAGCAAAGTCTGCCGTAAAGTCCGCTCGTGTGTACGCGGCATCAGTCTCAGCATCAGTAGGCAGCCGCTGCTCTGTTTGCACATAGTTTCAGAGGCACAGCGGCGGTGTTGGACTGTGTCTGTGTCCCAACTCCCGAATGAATGGAAGCAAGCACACATTCATTGATGGGCACTGGTAGGCTGCATGGATAGGTGCTGTGGAGGCTGCTTTAATGGGCGCTGGTGAGGCTGCATTTGATTGGCACTGGTGAGGCTGCATTTGATGGGCACTGGTGAAAACTGCATTTGATGAGTGTTGGTGGGCTGCATTTGATGGGTTCTTTGTTAAAAAGGTGGGGTATACATGGGCAGGGTAAAGGGGGTGGAGTCAGGGGTGGAGCCAAGGGGGGGGCAGCAAAATGAGGTTTTGCCTAGGGTGTCAAAAATCGTTGCACCAGCCCTGATCCCCTGCACAGGTGAGGCTGCATTTCTCGGCACTGGTGAGGCTGCATTTCTTGGCACTGGTGAGGCTGCATTTCTGGGCACTGGTGAGGATGCATTGCTGGGCACTGGTAAGGCTGCATTGCTGAGCACAGGTGAGGCTGCATTGCTGGGCACTTTTGAGGCTGCATAGATGGCCACTGGTAAAGCTGCATTTCTGGGCACTGCTGAGACCTGCATTCTTTAAGTAGTGCACTCCTGAGTCCTGCATTCTTTATGTAGCGCACTCCTGATCCCTGCACTCTGTTTTTTCTCTATCTTATCTTCATAACATTTGGTAGTCATATCTCAAAAAATTCTAAGAACTATCTTTTTTCTTTAATCTCATGGACAAAATATGAGAAATAATGTATATATCATACAATCATTCCATAAACACAAACCACATACTCTGCATATATAATTTGAGGAAAATATGCTCATAAAATAGTTTACCATTTGCCAATAAAAAAATTTTTCCGCAAATTTCGTTTTAAAAATGTGGTCACCTTAATATAGGTCTTTCGGCAACTGGTTAAGGAGATATAACTTTCTGAAGCAGGAGGATCCTGGGAAAGCTGGGAGACAATTTTCATCAGCAAAGTGTTATATGCTGATAATCTATGATGTGAGTCATTGATTTTTGGTGAGTTTATTAAATCAATACGGTGGGAGTGGTTGTCACGAACACTGCATGAAGACTGATATGTTATTGAAGATTTATAGACACTATTAGTGATTTATAACACACACTTATCATAGTTGCCAACATTGCAAAAAAAAAATTTGGGACACTTTTTTGCATGTAGGCGGAGCCTTGCTATAATTAGGGGGCGTGACATTTTTTTGTAGGCGGGGCATACCGTAAGAGAAAAGTGCGGTGCACAAAGCGCACCGCGGCAAAAGATGGGCGTGGTTTGAGCAGAATAGTGGGTGTGGCTTAAATGGGCGTGGCTCAGAAGGGGTGTGGTATGAGATGAATGAGGGATGGAGGGAGAAAGAAAGAAATAGAGAGAGAAAGAAAGAGAGAAAGAAAGAAAGAGGGAGAGAAAGAAAAAGAAAGAGAGAAAGAAAAAGAGAGAAAGAAAGAGGGATGGAGGGACAGCTGGCCCAGATCCTACACAACAGTAGAAATATGTGTATTCCAGAAAGTTTAACAAATCAGCAGATAAAGATACTCCAAACACCTGGTGTTGGCGCTTCAATCATCCCGGCACCAAGGTTGTTATGGTGTCAGGATGATTGAAGTGCATTATTTCTATAATTACATTGTAATATAGAATGAAATATTTAACTCACCATCATTCAGAATCAGTGGAAGCCATGAGCGTGTCACCTGCCACGTCGCCTGCCACCAGATGCCACCAGGTGTCCCCAGCAGAGTCCCCCCTTACATCAGGCATTTCCAGATGACTCCTCCCTTATATCAGACATTACCAGCGGAGTCCTCCTTACATCAGGCATTGTCAGCAGAGTCACCCCTTACATCAGACATTGCCAGAGGAGTCCCCCCTTACATCAGGCATTGCCAGCAGAGTCCCCCCTTACATCAGGCATTGCCAGCAGAGTCCCCCCTTACATCAGACATTGCCAGCAGAGTCCCCCCTTACATCAGACATTGCCAGCGGAGTCCCCCCTTACATCAGACATTGCCAGCGGAGTCCCCCTTACATCAGATATTGCTAGCGGAGTCCCCCCTTACATCAGACATTGCCAGCGGAGTCCCACTTACATCAGACATTGCAGCGGAGTACCCCCTTACATCAGACATTGCCAGCAGGGTCCCCCTTACATCAGGCATTGCCAGCGGAGTCCCTCCTTACATCAGACATTGCCAGCGGAGTCCCCCCTTACATCAGACATTGCCAGCGGAGTCCCCCTTACATCAGACATTGCAGCGAAGTCCCCCCTTACATCAGGCATTGCCAGCGGAGTCCCCCCTTACATCAGACATTGCCAGCAGAGACCCCCTTACATCAGACATTGCCAGCGGAGTCCCCCCTTACATCAGACATTGCCAGTGGAGTCCCCCCCTTACATCAGACATTGCCAGCGGAGTCCCCCTTACATCAGACATTGCAGCGGAGTCCCCCTTACATCAGGCATTGCCAGCGGAGTCCCCCTTACATCAGACATTGCCAGTGGAGCCCCCCTTACATCAGACATTGCCAGCGGAGTCCCCCTTACATCAGACATTGCCAGCGGAGTCCCCCCTTACATCAGGCATTGCCTTATATCAGGCATTGCCAGCGGAGTCCCCCTTACATCAGACATTGCCAGCGGAGCTCCCTTACATCAGACATTGCAGCGGAGTCCCCCTTACATCAGGCATTGCCAGCGGAGTCCCACCTTACATCAGACATTGCCAGCGGAGTCCCCCCTTACATCAAGCATTGACAGCAGAGTCCTCTCTTACATCAGGCATTGCCAGCAGAGTCCTCCCTTACATCAGACATTGCCAGCGGAGTCCCCCCTTACATCAGACATTGCCAGCGGAGTCCCCCCTTACATCAGACATTGCCAGTGAAGTCCCCCTTACATAAGACATTGCCAGCGGAGTCCCCCTTACATCAGACATTGCCAGCGGAGTCCCCCTTACATCAGACATTGCAGCGAAGTCCCCCCTTACATCAGGCATTGCCAGCGGAGTCCCCCCTTACATCAGACATTGCCAGCAGAGACCCCCTTACATCAGACATTGCCAGCGGAGTCCCCCCTTACATCAGACATTGCCAGCGGAGTCCCCCTTACATCAGACATTGCCAGCGAAGTCCCCCTTACATCAGACATTGCAGCGGAGTCCCCCCTTACACCAGACATTGCCAGCGGAGTCCCCCCTTACATCAGGCATTGCCAGTGGAGTCCCCCCTTACATCAGACATTGCCAGCGGAGTCCCCCCTTACATCAGACATTGCCAGCGGAGTCCCCCTTACATCAGACATTGCCAGCGGAGTCCCCCCTTACATCAGACATTGCCAGCGGAGTCCCCCTTACATCAGACATTGCCAGCAGAGTCCCCCCTTATATCAAACATTGCCAGCGGAGTCCCCCCTTACATCAGGCATTGCCAGCGAGTCCCCATTACATCAGGCATTGCCAGCGGAGTCCCCCTTACATCACACATTGCCAGCGGAGTCCCCCCTTACATCAGCCATTGCCAGTAGAGTCCCCCCTTACATCAGACATTGCCAGCGGAGTCCCCTCTTACATCAGACATTGCCAGCGGAGTCCCCCTTTACATCAGACATTGCCAGTGGAGTCCCCCTTACATCAGACATTGCAGCGGAGTCCCCCCTTACATCACGCATTGCCAGCGGAGTCCCCCCTTACATCAGACATTGCCAGCGAAGTTCCCACTTACATCAGGCATTGCCAGCAGAGTCCTCCCTTACATCGGGCATTGCCAGCAGAGTCCTCCCTTACATCAGACATAGCCAGCAGTGTCCCCCCTTACATCAGACATTGGCGGCGGAGTCCCCCTTACATCAGACATTGCCAGCAGAGTCCCCCCTTACATCAGGCATTGCCTGCGGAGTCCCCCCTTACATCAGGCATTGCCTGCAGAGTCCCCCCTTACATCAGACATTGCCAGCGCAGTCCCCCCTTACATCAGGCATTGCCTTATATCAGGCATTGCCAGCGGAGTCCCCCTTACATCAGACATTGCCAGCAGAGCCCCCTTACATCAGATATTGCAGCGGAGTCCCCCTTACAACAGGCATTGCCAGCGGAGTCCCCCCTTACATCAGACATTGCCAGCGGAGTCCCCCCTTACATCAGGCATTGCCAGCGGATTCCCCCCCTACATCAGACATTGCCAGTGGAGTCCCCCCTTACATCAGACATTGCCAGCGAAGTCCCCCTTACATCAGACATTGCCAGCGGAGTCCTGTTGTAGAATCTCATATTAGCCAATGTATTTCATATTATTCATATTGATTTGCATATATTTTATTGATAATTATTATTATTATTCATATTATTATATAGTAGTGGTTTTATCAATATTATTATTCAATAAGCAAAGCAACAATTATTAATCTTTAATAATGTATACTGTATTTTCCATAGATTTAGAAAGTCTTCATTTTTAAGTGTTGAACTTTAAAAGACCTCTGTTTTATGACAAGTACTTGTACACAGGTGTTCTCGAAAATGTATTAAGATAGTCTACTGGGTGAAAGTTCATTAGAGTAGAATCAAGTTATATAGAATTGTATCAAGTCTGAAATACATATAAATCAGACAGATAAAGATAAGAAAACAGGTGGTTTAGAAATAATTAAAGTTATGTAGATTACATTAAATTAAGTTTGACAGGGTCAAACAAAGGTCTGCTTGTGCCCTCATTAAAACTGTTAAAATACATACATATAGTGAGACATATAAACACATCTGGTGGGGTTATTGAAAGTTCATTGTCTCAAAGTCGTAAATCTGCAAATCCTTGAAGCTAGTTAAATCTTATCAAGATAAGGAGAGTTTGATAACACAGCTGGGTGCCATACTGTCTCTATACAGGTGTTTTTAATTGGACAAAACCAGTTATAAATCACTTTAATGAACATATAGGAATTTTGGGAATATTTAAGTTTATCTGGTTGTAGAACAGGTGTCAGATTTATGGCTAGTTACATTGACGTAGATCTTAGCAACCAATCATATGTAAGAGAGATGTTAAGATAAGACTTGTAAAAGGGTATATAAATGCAGGCTCTACAATTGTTAGACAGACAAGTCAGATAGGAGCTCATAAGGCTGAACTCTGTGTATGCTGCCCTATTGCACGGGTCATAGAGGTCAGAACCAATGGGCAAGTATCTGTCCGAAACTTGTCTCCTCGTACGAGTCAGAGAAGACTTCTTAACTTGTTCCAGAATGTGGTCTCAGGTGAATTTCCCTCACAAACGTGGTCGAGCTGGAACCCAGAACTCTGTGAGGGGACCAGACCACTGGCCGATTGACTGGTCCCTATCAGGTGATGGGTTCCCAAGAATTGGCAGAAAAGACCCATTCTGGTTCAAGTTGAGAACAATTCACAATTGTTTCAATTTGGTTAGAGGATAAGAATACCTATATCTAATATGCATGCATTGTAAGAAACTGTATAAATTATGCCTGTATATTGTAATACTTTGAACATAAACCTGTATGTTATCAGCTGTTAATAAACCTGCATTGCTGAAGTTCTGCCTGCTTCGATACTTTACTATTCTACTTGAGTCCCCAATACATCAGACATTGCCAGCGAAGTCCCCCTTACATCAGACATTGCCAGCGGAGTCCCCCGTACATCAGACATTGCCAGCGGAGTCCCCCCTTACACCAGACATTGCCAGCGGAGTCCCCCTTACATCAGACATTGCCAGCGAAGTCCCCCTTACATCAGCCATTGCAACGGAGTCCCCCCTTACACCAGACATTGCCAGCGGAGTCCCCCCTTACATCAGGCATTGTCAGCGGAGTCCCCCCTTACATCAGACATTGCCAGCGGAGTCCCCCCTTACATAAGGCATTGCCAGCGGAGTCCCCCTTACATCAGACATTGCCAGCGGAGTCCCCCTTTATATCAGACATTGCCAGCGGAGTCCCCCCTACATCAGACATTGCCAGCAGTATCTTCCCTTACATCAGACATTGCCAGCGGAGTCCCCCCTTACATCAGACATTGCCAGCGGAGTCCTCCCTTACATCAGACATTGCCAGCGGAGACCCTCTTACATCAGGCATTGCCAGTGGAGTCCACCCTTACATCAGGCATTGCCTGCGGAGTCCCCCCTTACATCAGGCATTGCCTGCGGAGTCCCCCCTTACATCAGGCATTGCCTGCGGAGTCCCCCCTTACATCAGGCATTGCCTGCGGAGTCCCCCCTTACATCAGGCATTGCCTGCGGAGTGCCCCCTTACATCAGACATTGCCAGCGGAGTCCTATTTACATCAGACATTGCAGCGGAGTCCCCCCTTACATCAAGCTTTGCCAGCGGAGTCCCCCCTTACATCAGACATTGTCAGCGGAGTCCCCCCTTACATCAGACATTGCCAGCAGAGTCTTCCCTTACATCAGACATTGCCAGCAGAGTCCCCCCTTACATCAGACATTGCCAGCGGAATCCCCCCTTACATCAGACATTGCCAGCGGAGTCCCCCTTACATCAGACATTGCAGCAAAGTTCCCCCTTACATCAGACATTGCCAGCAGAGTCCCCCCTTACATCAGACATTGCCAGCGGAGTCCCCCCTTACATCAGGCATTGCCAGCGAAGTCCCCCTTACATCAGCCATTGCAACGGAGTCCCCCCTTACACCAGACATTGCCAGCGGAGTCCCCCCTTACATCAGGCATTGTCAGCGGAGTCCCCCCTTACATCAGACATTGCCAGCGGAGTCCCCCCTTACATAAGGCATTGCCAGCGGAGTCCCCCTTACATCAGACATTGCCAGCGGAGTCCCCCTTTATATCAGACATTGCCAGCGGAGTCCCCCCTACATCAGACATTGCCAGCAGAATCTTCCCTTACATCAGACATTGCCAGCGGAGTCCCCCCTTACATCAGACATTGCCAGCGGAGTCCTCCCTTACATCAGACATTGCCAGCGGAGACCCTCTTACATCAGGCATTGCCTGCGGAGTCCCCCCTTACATCAGGCATTGCCTGCGGAGTCCCCCCTTACATCAGGCATTGCCTGCGGAGTCCCCCTTACATCAGGCATTGCCTGCGGAGTCCCCCCTTACATCAGGCATTGCCTGCGGAGTGCCCCCTTACATCAGACATTGCCAGCGGAGTCCTATTTACATCAGACATTGCAGCGGAGTCCCCCCTTACATCAAGCTTTGCCAGCAGAGTCCCCCCTTACATCAGACATTGCCAGCAGAGTCCCCCCTTACATCAGACATTGCCAGCGGAGTCCCCCTTACATCAGGCATTGCCAGCGGAGACCCCCTTACATCAGGCATTGCCAGCAGAGTCCCCCCTTACATGAGGCATTGCCAGCGGAGTCCCCCTTACATCAGACATTGCCAGCGGAGTCCCCCTTACATCTGGCATTGCCAGCGGAGTCCCCCTTACATAAGACATTGCCAGCGGAGTCCCCCCTTACATCAGACATTGCCAGCGGAGTACTTACTTACATCAGACATTGCCAGTGGAGTCCCCCCTTACATCAGGCATTGCCAGTGGAGTCCACCCTTACATCAGACATCACCAGTGGAGTCCCCCATTATATCAAACATTGCCAGCGGAGTCCCCCCTTAAATCAGGCATTGCCAGCGAGTCCCCATTACATCACGCATTGCCAGCAGAGTCCCCCCTTACATCAGACATTGCCAGCGGAGTCCTCCCTTACATCAGACATTGCCAGCGGAGTCCCCCCTTACATCAGGCATTGCCTTATATCAGGCATTGCCAGCGGAGTCCCCCTTACATCAGACATTGCCAGCGGAGTCCCCCTTACATCAGGTATTGCCTTATATCAGGCATTGCCAGCGGAGTCCCCCTTACATCAGACATTGCAGCGGAGTCCTCCCTTACATCAGGCAATGCCAGCGGAGTCCCCCCTTACAATAAGACATTGCCAGCGGATTCCCCCCTTACATCAGGCATTGCCAGCAGAGTCCTCTATAACATTAGGCATTGCCAGCAGAGTCCTCCCTTACATCTGACATTGCCAGCGGAGTCCCTCTTACATCAGACATTGCCAGCGGAGTCCCCCCTTACATCAGGCATTGCCAGCGGAGTCCCCCTTACATCAGACATTGCCAGCGAAGTCCCCCTTACATCAGACATTGCATCGGAGTCCCCCCTTACACCAGACATTGCCAGCAGAGTCCCCCCTTACATCAGGCATTGCCAGCGGAGTCCCCCCCTTACATCAGACATTGCCAGCGGAGTCCCCCCTTACATCAGGCATTGCCAGCGGAGTCCCCCTTACATCAGACATTGCCAGTGGAGTCCCCCCTTACATCAGACATTGCCAGCGGAGTCCCCCCCTACATCAGACATTGCCAGCAGAGTCCCCCCTTACATCAGACATTGCCAGTGGAGTCCCCCTTACATCAGACATTGCAGCGGAGTCCCCCTTACATCAGGTATTGCCAGCGGAGTCCCCCCTTACATCAGACATTGCCAGCGGCGTTCCCACTTACATCAGGCATTGCCATCAGAGTCCTCCCTTACATCAGGCATTGCCAGCAGAGTCCTCCCTTACGTCAGACATAGCCAGCAGAGTCCCCCCTTACATCAGACATTGGCGGCGGAGTCCCCCTTACATCAGACGTTGCCAGCAGAGTCCCCCCTTACATCAGGCATTGCCTGCGGAGTCCCCCTTTATATCAGGCATTGCCTGCGGAGTCCCCCCTTACATCAGACATTGCCAGCGGAGTCCCCCTTACATCAGACATTGCCAGCGGAGTCCCCCCTTATATAAGAAATTGCCAGCGGAGTCCCCCCTTACATCAGGCATTGCCAGCGAAGTCCCCCCTTACATCAGACATTGCCAGCAGAGTCCCCCCTTACATCAGACATTGCCAGCGGAGTCCCCCTTACATCAGGCATTGCCAGCGGAGTCCACCCTTACATCAGACATCACCAGTGGAGTCCCCCATTATATCAAACATTGCCAGTGGAGTTCCCCCTTACATAAGGCATTGCCAGCGAGTCCCCCTTACATCAGGCATTGCCAGCGGAGTCCCCCTTACATCACACATTGCCAGTGGAGTCCCCCCTTACATCAGACATTGCCAGCGGAGTCCCCCCTTACATCAGACATTGCCAGCGGAGTCCCCCCTTACATCAGACATTGCCAGCGGAGTCCCCCCTTACATCAGGTATTGCCAGCGGAGTCCCCCCTTACATCAGGCATTGCCTGCAGAGTCTCCCCTTACATCAGGCATTGCCTGCGGAGTCCCCCCTTACATCAGGCATTGCCTGCGGAGTCCCCCCTTACATCAGGCATTGCCAGCGGAGTCCCCCCTACATCAGACATTGCCAGCGGAGTCCTCCTTACATCAGACATTGCAGCGGAGTCCACCCTTACATCAAGCTTTGCCAGCGGAGTCCCCCCTAACATCAGACATTGTCAGTGGAGTCCCCCCTTACATCAGACATTGCCAGCAGAGTCTTCCCTTACATCAGACATTGCCAGCAGAGTCCCCCCTTACAGCAGACATTGCCAGCGGAGTCCCCCCTTACATCAGACATTGCCAGCGGAGTCCCCCTTACATCAGACATTGCAGCAAAGTCCCCCCTTACATCAGACATTGCCAGCGGATTTCCCCCTTACATCAGGCATTACCAGCGGAGACCCCCTTACATCAGGCATTGCCAGCAGAGTCCCCCCTTACATGAGGCATTGCCAGCGGAGTCTCCCCTTACATCAGACATTGCCAGTGGAGCCCTATTACATCAGACATTGCAGCGGAGTCCCCCCTTACATCAGGCATTGCCAGCAGAGTCCCCCCTTACATCAGACATTGCCAGCGGAGTCCCCCCTTACATCAGACATTGCCAGCGGACTCCCCCCTTACATCAGACATTGCCAGCGGAGTCCCCCTCACATAAGGCATTGCCAGCAGAGTCCCCCCTTACATCAGACATTGCCAGCAGAGTCCCCCCTTACATCAGGCATTGCCAGCAGAGACCCCCTTACATCAGGCATTGCCAGCAGAGTCCCCCCTTACATGAGGCATTGCCAGCGGAGTCCCCCCTTACATCAGACATTGCCAGCGGAGTCCCCCCTTACATCAGACATTGCCAGCGGACTCCCCCCTTACATCAGACATTGCCAGCGGAGTCCCCCCTCACATAAGGCATTGCCAGCAGAGTCCCCCCTTACATGAGGCATTGCCAGCGGAGTCCCCCCTTACATCAGACATTGCCAGCGGAGTCCCCCCTTACATGAGGCATTGCCAGCGGAGTCCCCCCTTACATCAGGCATTGCCAGCGGAGTCCCTCCTTACATCAGACATTGCCAGCGGAGTCCTCTCTTACATCAGACATTGCCAGCGGAGTCCCCCCTTACATCAGGCATTGCCAGCGGAGTCCCCCCTTACATCAGACATTGCCAGCGGAGTCCCCCCTTACATCAGGCATTGCCAGCGAATTCCCCCCCTACATCAGTAATTGCCAGCGGAGTCCCCCCTTACATCAGACATTGCCAGCGGAGTCCTACCTTACATCAGACATTGCCAGCGGAGTCCCCCCTTACATCAGGCATTGCCAGCGGAGTCCCCCCTTACATCAGACATTGCCAGCGGAGTCCCCCCTTACATCAGGCATTGCCAGCGGAGTCCCCCTTACATCAAGCTTTGCCAGCGGAGTCCCCCCTTACATCAGACATTTTCAGCGGAGTCCCCCCTTACATCAGACATTGCCAGCAGAGTCTTCCCTTACATCAGACATTGCCAGCAGAGTCCCCCCTTACATCAGACATTGCCAGCGGAGTCCCCCCTTACATCAGACATTGCCAGCGGACTCCCCCTTACATCAGACATTGCCAGCGGAGTCCCCCCTTACATAAGGCATTGCCAGCAGAGTCCCCCCTTACATCAAACATTGCCAGCAGAGTCCCCCCTTACATCAGACATTGCCAGCGGAGTCCCCCCTTACATCAGACATTGCCAGCGGACTCCCCCTTACATCAGACATTGCCAGCGGAGTCCCCCCTCACATAAGGCATTGCCAGCAGAGTCCCCCCTTACATCAGACATTGCCAGCAGAGTCCCCCCTTACATCAGGCATTGCCAGCAGAGACCCCCTTACATCAGGCATTGCCAGCAGAGTCCCCCCTTACATGAGGCATTGCCAGCGTAGTCCCCCCTTACATCAGACATTGCCAGCGGAGTCCCCCTTACATCAGGCATTGCCAGCGGAGTCCCTCCTTACATAAGACATTGCCAGCAGAGTCCCCCTTACATCAGGCATTGCCAGCGGAGTCCCCCTTACATCAGACATTGCCAGCGGAGTCCCCCCTTACATCAGACATTGCCAGCGGAGTCCTCTCTTACATCAGACATTGCCAGCTGAGTCCCCCCTTACATCAGGCATTGCCAGCGGAGTCCCCCTTACATCAGACATTGCCAGCGGAGTCCCCCCTTACATCAGACATCGCCAGCGGAGTCCTCTCTTACATCAGACATTGCCAGCTGAGTCCCCCCTTACATCAGACATCACCAGTGGAGTCCCCCATTATATCAAACATTGCCAGTGGAGTCCCCCCTTAAATCAGGCAATGCCAGCGAGTCCCCCTTACATCACGCATTGCCAGCAGAGTCCCCCCTTACATCAGACATTGCCAGCGGATTTCTCCCTTACATCAGACATTGCCAGCGGAGTCCCCCCATACATCAGGCATTGCCAGCGGAGTCCCCCCTTACATCAGGCATTGCCAGCGGAGTCCCCCTTACATCAGACTTTGCCAGCGGAGCCCCCTTACATCAGACATTGCAGCGGAGTCCCCCCTTACATCAGGCATTGCCAGCGGAGTCCCCCCTTACAATAAGACATTGCCAGCGGATTCCCCCCTTACATCAGGCATTGCCAGCAGAGTCCTCTATAACATTAGGCATTGCCAGCAGAGTCCTCCCTTACATCCGACATTGCCAGCGGAGTCCCACTTACATCAGCCATTGCCAGCGGAGTCCCCCTTACATCAGACATTGCAACAGAGTCCCCCCTTACATCAGACATTGCCAGTGGAGTCCCCCTTACATCAGATATTGCCAGCGAAGTCCCCCTTACATCAGACATTGCCAGCGAAGTCCCCCTTACATCAGACATTGCATCGGAGTCCCCCCTTACACCAGGCATTGCCAGCGGAGTCACCCCTTACATCAGGCATTGCCAGCGGAGTCCCCCCCTTACATCAGACATTGCCAGTGGAGTCCCCCTTACATCAGACATTGTAGCGGAGTCCCCCCTTACATCAGGCATTGCCAGCGGAGTCCCCCCTTACATCAGACATTGCCAGCGGAGTCCCCCTTACATCAGACATTGTAGCGGAGTCCCCCCTTACATTAGGCATTGCCAGCGGAGTCCCCCCTTACATCAGACATTGCCAGCAGCGTTCCCTCTTACATCAGGTATTGCCAGCAGAGTCCTCCCTTACATCAGGCATTGCCAGCAGAGTCCTCCCTTACATCAGACATAGCCAGCGGAGTCCCCCTTACATCAGACATTGCAGCAGAGTTCCCCCTTACATCAGACATAGCCAGCAGAGTCCCCCCTTACATCAGACATTGCCAGCGGAGCCCCCTTACATCAGACATTGCAGCGGAGTCCCCCTTACATCAGGCATTGCCAGCGGAGTCCCCCCTTACAATAAGACATTGCCAGCGGATTCCCCCCTTACATCAGGCATTGCTAGCAGAGTCCTCCCTTACATCTGACATTGCCAGCGGAGTCCCCCTTACATCAGACATTGCCAGCGGTGTCCCCCTTACATCAGATATTGCCAGCGAAGTCCCCCCTTACACCAGACATTGCCAGCGGAGTCCCCCCTTACATCAGGCATTGCCAGCGGAGTCCCCCCCTTACATCAGACATTGCCAGCGGAGTCCCCTCTTACATCAGGCATTGCCAACGGAGTCCCCCTTACATCAGACATTGCCAGTGGAGTCCCCCCTTACATCATACATTGCCAGCGGAGTCCCCCCTTACATCAGACATTGCCAGCGGTGTCCCCCCTTACATCAGACATTGCCAGCAGAGTCCCCCCTTACATCAGGCATTGCCAGCAGAGACCCCCCTTACATCAGGCATTGCCAGCAGAGTCCCCCCTTACATGAGGCATTGCCAGCGGAGTCCCCCCTTACATCAGACATTGCCAGCGGAGTCCCCCTTACATCAGGCATTGCCAGCGGAGTCCCTCCTTACATCAGACATTGCCAGCAGAGTCCCCCTTACATCAGGCATTGCCAGCGGAGTCCCCCTTACATCAGACATTGCCAGCGGAGTCCCCCTTACATCAGACATTGTAGCGGAGTCCCCCCTTACATTAGGCATTGCCAGCGGAGTCCCCCCTTACATCAGACATTGCCAGCAGCGTTCCCTCTTACATCAGGTATTGCCAGCAGAGTCCTCCCTTACATCAGGCATTGCCAGCAGAGTCCTCCCTTACATCAGACATAGCCAGCGGAGTCCCCCTTACATCAGACATTGCAGCAGATTTCCCCCTTACATCAGACATAGCCAGCAGAGTCCCCCCTTACATCAGACATTGCCAGCGGAGCCCCCTTACATCAGACATTGCAGCGGAGTCCCCCCTTACATCAGGCATTGCCAGCGGAGTCCCCCCTTACAATAAGACATTGCCAGCGGATTCCCCCCTTACATCAGGCATTGCTAGCAGAGTCCTCCCTTACATCTGACATTGCCAGCGGAGTCCCCCTTACATCAGACATTGCCAGCGGTGTCCCCCTTACATCAGATATTGCCAGCGAAGTCCCCCCTTACACCAGACATTGCCAGCGGAGTCCCCCCTTACATCAGGCATTGCCAGCGGAGTCCCCCCCTTACATCAGACATTGCCAGCGGAGTCCCCTCTTACATCAGGCATTGCCAACGGAGTCCCCCTTACATCAGACATTGCCAGTGGAGTCCCCCCTTACATCATACATTGCCAGCGGAGTCCCCCCTTACATCAGACATTGCCAGCGGTGTCCCCCCTTACATCAGACATTGCCAGCAGAGTCCCCCCTTACATCAGGCATTGCCATCAGAGACCCCCCTTACATCAGGCATTGCCAGCAGAGTCCCCCCTTACATGAGGCATTGCCAGCGGAGTCCCCCCTTACATCAGACATTGCCAGCGGAGTCCCCCTTACATCAGGCATTGCCAGCGGAGTCCCTCCTTACATCAGACATTGCCAGCAGAGTCCCCCTTACATCAGGCATTGCCAGCGGAGTCCCCCTTACATCAGACATTGCCAGCGGAGTCCCCCCTTACATCAGACATTGCCAGCGGAGTCCTCTCTTACATCAGACATTGCCAGCTGAGTCCCCCCTTACATCAGGCATTGCCAGTGGAGTCCACCCTTACATCAGACATCACCAGTGGAGTCCCCCATTATATCAAACATTGCCAGTGGAGTCCCCCCTTAAATCAGGCAATGCCAGCGAGTCCCCCTTACATCACGCATTGCCAGCAGAGTCCCCCCTTACATCAGACATTGCCAGCGGATTTCTTCCTTACATCAGACATTGCCAGCGGAGTCCCCCCATACATCAGGCATTGCCAGCGGAGTCCCCCCTTACATCAGGCATTGCCAGCGGAGTCCCTCCTTACATCAGACATTGCCAGCGGAGTCCCCCCTTACATCAGGCATTGCCTTATATCAGGCATTGCCAGCGGAGTCCCCCTTACATCAGACATTGCCAGCGGAGCCCCCTTACATCAGACATTGCAGCGGAGTCCCCCCTTACATCAGGCATTGCCAGCGGAGTCCCCCCTTACAATAAGACATTGCCAGCGGATTCCCCCCTTACATCAGGCATTGCCAGCAGAGTCCTCTATAACATTAGGCATTGCCAGCAGAGTCCTCCCTTACATCCGACATTGCCAGCGGAGTCCCCCTTACATCAGACATTGCCAGCGGAGTCCCCCTTACATCAGACATTGCAACAGAGTCCCCCCTTACATCAGACATTGCCAGTGGAGTCCCCCTTACATCAGATATTGCCAGCGAAGTCCCCCTTACATCAGACATTGCCAGCGAAGTCCCCCTTACATCAGACATTGCCAGTGGAGTCCCCCTTACATCAGACATTGCAACAGAGTCCCCCCTTACATCAGACATTGCCAGCGGAGTCCCCCCTTACATCAGACATTGCAAGCGGAGTCCCCCTTACATCAGGTATTGCCAGCGGAGTCCCTCCTTACATCAGGCATTGCCTGCGGAGTCCCCCCTTACATCAGGCATTGCCTGCGGAGTCCCCCCTTACATCAGGCATTGCCTGCGGAGTCCCCCCTTACATCAGGCATTGCCTGCGGAGTGCCCCCTTACATCAGGCATTGCCAGCGGAGTCCCCCCTACATCAGACATTGCCAGCGGAGTCCTCCTTACATCAGACATTGCAGCGGAGTCCCCCCTTACATCAAGCTTTGCCAGCGGAGTCCCCCCTTACATCAGACATTGTCAGCGGAGTCCCCCCTTACATCAGACATTGCCAGCAGAGTCCCCCCTTACATCAGACATTACCAGCGGAGTCCCCCCTTACATCAGACATTGCCAGCGGAGTCCCCCTTACATCAGACATTGCAGCAAAGTCCCCCTTACATCAGACATTGCCAGCGGAGTCCCCCTTACATCAGGCATTGCCAGCGGAGTCCCCCTTACATCAGACATTGCCAGCGGAGTCCCCCCTTACATCAGACATTGCCAGCGGAGTCCCCCCTTACATCAGACATTGCCAGCAGAGTCCCCCATTACATCAGGTATTGCCAGCGGAGTCCCTCTTTACATCAGGCATTGCCTGCGGAGTCCCCCCTTACATCAGGCATTGCCTGCGGAGTCCCCCCTTACATCAGGCATTGCCTGCGGAGTCCCCCCTTACAGCAGGCATTGCCTGCGGAGTCCCCCCTTACATCAGGCATTGCCTGCGGAGTCCCCCCTTACATCAGACATTGCCAGCGGAGTCCCCCCTAAATCAGACATTGCCAGCGGAGTCCTCCTTACATCAGACATTGCAGCGGAGTCCCCCCTTACATCAAGCTTTGCCAGCGGAGTCCTCCTTACATCAGACATTGCAGCGGAGTCCCCCCTTACATCAAGCTTTGCCAGCGGAGTCCCCCTTACATCAGACATTGCCAGCGGAGTCCCCCCTTACATCAGACATTGCCAGCGGAGTCCCCCTTACATCAGACATTGCAGCAAAGTCCCCCCTTACATCAGACATTGCCAGCAGAGTCCCCCCTTACATCATACATTGCCAGCGGAGTCCCCCCTTACATAAGGCATTGCCAGTGGAGACCCCCTTACATCAGGCATTGCCAGCAGAGTCCCCCTTACATGAGGCATTGCCAGCGGAGTCCCCCCTTACATCAGACATTGCCAGCGGAGTCCCCCTTACATCAGGTATTGCCAGTGGAGTCCCCCTTACATTAGACATTGCCAGCGGAGTCCCCCCTTACATCAGACATTGCCAGCGGAGTCCCCCCTTACATCAGACATTGCCAGTGGAGTCCCCCCTTACATCAGGTATTGCCAGCGGAGTCCCTCCTTACATCAGGCATTGCCTGCGGAGTCCCCTTACATCAGGCATTGCCTGCGGAGTCCCCCCTTACATCAGGCATTGCCTGCGGAGTCCCCCCTTACATCAGGCATTGCCTGCGGAGTGCCCCCTTACATCAGGCATTGCCAGCGGAGTCCCCCTTACATCAGACATTTCCAGCGGAATCCCCCCTACATCAGACATTGCCAGCAGAGTCCCCCCTTACATGAGGCATTGCCAGCGGAGTCCCCCCTTACATCAGACATTGCCAGCGGAGTCCCCCCCTTACATCAGACATTGCCAGCAGAGTTCCCCCTTACATCAGACATTGCCAGCGGAGTCCCCCTTACATCAGACATTGCCAGCGGAGTCCCCCCTTACATGAGACATTGCCAGCGGAGTCCTCTCTTACATCAGACATTGCCAGCGGAGTCCACCCTTACATCAGACATTACCAGTGGAGTCCCCCATTATATCAAACATTGCCAGTGGAGTCCCCCCTTAAATCAGGCATTGCCAGCGGATTTCTCCCTTACATCAGACATTGCCAGCGGAGTCCCCCCTTACATCAGGCATTGCCAGCGGAGTCCCCCTTACATCAGACATTGCCAGCGGAGTCCCCCTTACATCAGACATTGCAACAGAGTCCCCCCTTACATCAGATATTGCCAGCGAAGTCCCCCTTACATCAGACATTGGCAGTGGAGTCCCCCTTACATCAGATATTGCCAGCGAAGTCCCCCTTACATCAGACATTGCCAGCGAAGTCCCCCTTACATCAGACATTGCATCGGAGTCCCCCCTTACATCAGGCATTGCCAGCGGAGTCCCCCCTTACAATAAGACATTGCCAGCGGATTCCCCCCTTACATCAGGCATTGCCAGCAGAGTCCTCTATAACATCAGACATTGCCAGCGGAGTCCCCCTTACATCAGACATTGCAACAGAGTCCCCCCTTACATCAGATATTGCCAGCGAAGTCCCCCTTACATCAGATATTGCCAGCGAAGTCCCCCTTACATCAGATATTGCCAGCGAAGTCCCCCTTACACCAGACATTGCCAGCGGAGTCCCCCCTTACATCAGGCATTGCCAGCGGAGTCCCCCCCTTACATCAGACATTGCCAGCGGAGTCCCCCCTTACATCAGGCATTGCCACCGGATTCCCCCTTACATCAGACATTGCCAGTGGAGTCCAACCTTACATCAGACATTGCCAGCAGAGTCCCCCCTTACATCAGACATTGCCTGCGGAGTCCCCCCTTATATCAGGCATTACCTGCGGAGTCCCCCCTTACATCAGACATTGCCAGCGGAGTCCCCCATTACATCAGGCATTGCCTTATATCAGGCATTGCCAGCGGAGTCCCCCTTACATCAGACATTGCCAGTTGTATCCCCATTACATCAGACATTGCCAGCGGAGTCCCCCTTACATCAGACATTGCCAGCAGAGTCCCCCCTTACATCATACATTGCCAGCGGAGTCCCCCCTTACATAAGGCATGCCAGTGGAGACCCCCTTACATCAGGCATTGCCAGCAGAGTCCCCCCTTACATGAGGCATTGCCAGCGGAGTCCTCCTTACATCTTACATTGCAGCGGAGTCCCCCCTTACTTCAAGCTTTGCCAGCGAAGTCCCCCTTACATCAGACATTGTCAGCGGAGTCCCCCCTTACATCAGACATTGCCAGCAGAGTCCCCCCTTACATCAGACATTGCCAGCGGAGTCCCCCCTTACATCAGGCATTGCCAGCGGAGACCCCCTTACATCAGACATTGCCAGCAGAGTCCCCCTTACATCAGGCATTGCCAGCGGAGTCCCCCTTACATCAAACATTGCCAGCGGAGTCCCCCCTTACATCAGACATTGCAAGCGGAGTCCTCCCTTACATCAGACATTGCCAGCGGAGTCCCCCCTTACATCAGACATTGCCAGCGGAGTCCCCCCTTACATCAGACATTGCCAGCGGAGTCCCCCCTTACATCAGGCATTGCCAGCGGAGTCCCCCTTACATCAAACATTGCCAGCGGAGTCCCCCCTTACATCAGACATTGCCAGCGGAGTCCTCCCTTACATCAGACATTGCCAGCGGAGTCCCCCCTTACATCAGGCATTGCAGCGGAGTACCCCCTTACATCAGACATTGCCAGCGGAGTCCCCCCTTACATCAGGCATTGCCAGTGGAGTCCACCCTTACATCAGACATCACCAGTGGAGTCCCCCATTATATCAAACATTGCCAGTGGAGTCCCCCCTTAAATCAGGCATTGCCAGCGAGTCCCCCTTACATCAGACATTGCCAGCGGAGTCTCCCTTACATCAGGCATTGTCAGCGGAGTCCCACCTTACATCGGACATTGCCAGCGGAGTCCCCTTACATCAGGCATTGCCAGCGGAGTCCCCCTTACATCAGACATTGCCAGCGGAGTCCCCCCTATATCAGACATTGCAGCGGAGTCCCCCCTTACATCAGACATTGCCAGCGGAGTCCCCCCTTACATCAGGCATTGCCAGTGGAGTCCACCCTTACATCAGACATCACCAGTGGAGTCCCCCATTATATCAAACATTGCCAGCGGAGTCCCTCCTTACATCAGGCATTGCCAGCGAGTCTCCCTTACATCAGGCATTGCCAGCGGAGTCCCCCTTACATCACACATTGCCAGCGGAGTCCCCCCTTACATCAGACATTGCCAGCAGAGTCCTCTCTTACATCAGGCATTGCCTGCGGAGTGCCCCCTTACATCAGGCATTGCCAGCGGAGTCCCCCCTTACATCAGGCATTGCCAGCAGAGTCCCCCTTACATCAGACATTGCCAGCGGAGTCCCCCCTACATCAGACATTGCCAGCGGAGTCCCCCTTACATCAGACATTGCAGCAAAGTCCCCCTTACATCAGACATTGCCAGCAGAGTCCCCCCTTACATCAGACATTGCCAGCAGAGACCCCCTTACATCAGGCATTGCAAGCGGAGTCCCCCCTTACATCAGACATAGCCAGCAGAGTCCCCCTTACATCAGGCAGTGCCAGCGGTGTCCCCCCTTACATCAGACATTGCCAGCGGAGTCCCCCCTTACATAAGGCATTGCCAGTGCAGACCCCCTTACATCAGGCATTGCCAGCAGAGTCCCCCTTACATGAGGCATTGCCAGCGGAGTCCCCCCTTACATCAGACATTGCCAGCGGAGTCCCCCTTACATCAGGCATTGCCAGCGGAGTCCCCCTTACATCAGACATTGCCAGCGGAGTCCCCCTTACATGAGACATTGCCAGCGGAGTCTCTCTCTTACATCAGACATTGCCAGCGGAGTCCCCCCTTACATCAGGCATTGCCAGTGGAGTCCACCCTTACATCAGACATCACCAGTGGAGTCCCCCATTATATCAAACATTGCCAGTGGAGTCCCCCCTTAAATCAGGCATTGCCAGCGAGTCCCCGTTACATCACGCATTGCCAGCAGAGTCCCCCCTTACATCAGACATTGCCAGCGATTTCTCCCTTACATCAGACATTGCCAGTGGAGTCCCCCTTACATCAGAAATTGCCATTGGAGTCCAACTTACATCAGACATTGCCAGCGGAGTCCCTCCTTACATCAGACATTGCCAGTGGAGTCCCCCTTACATCAGACATTGCAGTGAAGTCCCCCTTACATCAGGCATTGCCAGCGGAGTCCCCCCTTACATCAGACATTGCAGTGGCGTTCCCACTTACATCAGGCATTGCCATCAGAGTCCTCCCTTACATCAGGCATTGCCAGCAGAGTCCTCCCTTACGTCAGACATAGCCAGCAGAGTCCCCCCTTACATCAGACATTGGCGGCGGAGTCCCCCTTACATCAGACATTGCCAGCAGAGTCCCCCCTTACATCAGGCATTGCCTGCGGAGTCCCCCCTTATATCAGGCATTACCTGCGGAGTCCCCCTTACATCAGACATTGCCAGCGGAGTCCCCCATTACATCAGGCATTGCCTTATATCAGGCATTGCCAGTGGAGTGCCCTTACATCAGACATTGCCAGTGGAGCCCCATTACATCAAACTTTGCAGCGGAGTCCCCCTTACATCAGGCATTGCCAGCGGAGTCCAACCTTACATCAGACATTGCCAGCGGAGTCCCCCCTTACATCAGGCATTGCCAGCAGAGTCCTCCCTTACATCAGACATTGCCAGCAGAGTCCCCCCTTACATCAGACATTGCCAGCGGGAGTCCCCCCTACATCAGACATTGCCAGCGGAGTCCCCCTTACTTCAGACATTGCAGCAAAGTCCCCCTTACATTAAGCTTTGTCAGCGGAGTCCCCCCTTACATCAGACATTGCCAGCGGAGTCCCCCTTACATCAGACATTGCCAGCGGAGTCCCCCCTTACATCAGGCATTGCCAGCGGAGACCCCCTTACATCAGGAATTGCCAGCGGAGACCCCCTTACATCAGGCATTGCCAGCAGAGTCCCCCCTTACATCAGACATTGCCAGCGGAGTCCCCCTTACATAAGGCATTGCCAGCGGATTCCCCCCTTACATCAGACATTGCCAGCAAAGTCCTCCTTACATCAGACATTGCAGCGGAGTCCCCCTTACATCAGACATTGCAGCGGAGTCCCCCCTTACATCAGGCATTGCCAGCGGAGTCCCCTTACATCAGACATTGCAGCGGAGTCCCCCCTTACATCAGACATTGCCAGCGGAGTTCCCACTTACATCAGGCATTGCCAGAGAGTCCCCCTTACATCAGACATTGCCAGCGGAGTCCCCCTTACATCAGGCATTGCAAATGGAGTCCCCCTTACATCAGGCATTGCCAGCGGAGTCCCCCCTTACATCAGACATTGCCAGCGGAGTCCCCTTACATCAGACATTACAGCGGAGTCCCCCTTACATCAGACATTGCAGTGGAGTCCCCCCTTACATCAGACATAGCCAGCAGAGTCCCCCTTACATCAGGCATTGCCAGCAGAGTCCTCCCTCACATCAGACATAGCCAGCAGAGTCCCCCCTTACATCAGACATTGGCGGCGGAGTCCCCCCTTACATCAGACATTGCCAGCAGAGTCCCCCTTACATCAGACATTGCCTGCGGAGTCCCCCCTTACATCAGGCATTGCCTGCGGAGTCCCCCCTTACATCAGACATTGCCAGTGGAGTCCCCCTTACATCAGACATTGCCAGCGGAGCCCCCTTACATCAGACATTGCAGCGGAGTCCCCCTTACATCAGGCATTTCCAGCGGAGTCCCCCCTTACATCAGACATTGCCAGAGGAGTCCCCCCCTACATCAGACATTGCCAGCAGAGTCCTCTCTTACATCAGGCATTGCCAGCAGAGTCCTCCCTTACATCAGACATTGCCATTGGAGTCCCCCTTACATCAGAAATTGCCAGGGAAGTCCCCCTTACATCAGACATTGCCAGCGGAGTCCCCCCTTACATCAGACATTGCCAGCAGAGTCCCCTCTTACATCAGACATTGCCAGCGGAGTCCCCCCTTACATCAGACATTGACCCTGGAGTCCCCCCTTACATCAAGCATTGCCAGCGGAGTCCCCCCTCTTACATCACACATTGCCAGCGGAGTCCCCCCTTACATCAGGCATTGCCAGCAGAGTCCTCTCTTACATCAGGCATTGCCAGCAGAGTCCCCCCTTACATCAGACCATTGCCAGCGGAGTCCCCCCTTACATCAGACATTGCCAGCGGAGTCCCCCTTACATCAGACATTGCCAGCGGAGTCCCCCTTACATCAGACATTGCCAGCGGAGTTCCCACTTACATCAGGCATTGCCAGCAGAGTCCCTCCCTTACATCAGGCATTGCCAGCAGAGTCCTCCCTTACATCAAACATAGCCAGCAGGGTCCCCCTTACATCAGACATTGGCGGCGGAGTCCCCCTTACATCAGACATTGCCAGCAGAGTCCTCCCTTACATCAGACATTGCCATTGGAGTCCACCCTTACATCAGACATTGCCAGCGGAGTCCCCCCTTACATCAGAAATTGCCAGCAAAGTCTCCCTTACATCAGACATTGCCAGCGGAGTCCCCCTTACATCAGACATTGCCAGCATAGTTCCCCGTTATATTAGGCATTGCCAGCGGAGACCCCCCTTACATCAGACATTGCCAGCGGAGTCCCCCCTCTTACATCACACATTGCCAGTGGAGTCCCCCTTTACATCAGGCATTGCCAGCAGAGTCCTCTCTTACATCAGGCATTGCCAGCAGAGTCCCCCCTTACATCAGAGATTGCCAGCGGAGTCCCTCCTTACATCAGACATTGCCAACGGAGTCCCCTTACATCAGACATTGCAGCGGAGTCCCCCCTTACATCAGGCATTGCCAGCGGAGTCCCCCCTTACATCAGACATTGCCAGCGGAGTTCCCACTTACATCAGACATTGCCAGCGGAGTCCCCCCTTACATCAGGCATTGCCAGCGGAGTCCCCCCTTACATCAGACATTGCCAGCGGAGTTCCCACTTACATCAGACATTGCCAGCAGAGTCTCCCCTTACATCAGACATTGCCAGCGGAGTCCCCCCTTACATCAGACATTGCCAGCGGAGTCCCCCTTACATCAGATATTGCCAGCGGAGTCCCCCTTACATCAGACATTGCAGCGGAGTCCCCCCTTACATCAGGCATTGCCAGCGGAGTCCCCCCTTACATCAGGCATTGCCAGCAGAATCCTCCCTTACATCAGGCATTGCCAGCAGAGTCCTCCCTTACATCAAACATAGCCAGCAGGGTCCCCCCTTACATCAGACATTGGCGGCAGAGTCCCCCCTTACATCAGACATTGCCAGCAGAGTCCCCCCTTACATCTGGCATTGCCTGCGGAGTCCCCCCTTACATCAGGCATTGCCAGCGGAGTCCCCCTTACATCAGACATTGCCAGCGGAGTTCCAACTTACATCAGGCATTGCCAGCAAAGTCCTCCCTTACATCAGGCATTGCCAGCAGAGTCCTCCCTTACATCAGACATAGCAAGCAGAGTCCCCCCTTACATCAGACATTGGCGGCGGAGTCCCCCCTTACATCAGACATTGCCAGCAGAGCCCCCCATACATCAGGCATTGCCTGCGGAGTCCCCCCCTACATCGGGCATTGCCTGTGGAGTCCCCCCTTACATCAGGCATTGCCTGCGGAGTCCACCCTTACATCAGACAATGCCAGCGGAGTCCCCCCTTACATCAGGCATTGCAGCGGATTCCCCCCTTACATCAGACATTGCCAGCAGAGTCCTCCTTACATCAGACATTGCAGCGGAGTCCCCCCTTACATCAAGCTTTGCCAGCGGAGTCCCCCCTTACATCAGACATTGTCAGCGGAGTCCCCCCTTACATCAGACATTGCCAGCAGAGTCCTTCCTTACATCAGACATTGCCAGCAGAGTCCTCCCTTACATCAGACATTGCCATCGGAGTCCCCCTTACATCAGGCATTGCCAGCGGAGTCCACCCTTACATCAAACATCACCAGTGGAGTCCCCCATTATATCAAACATTGCCAGCAGAGTCCCCCCTTACATGAGGCATTGCCAGAGAGTCCCCCTTACATCAGGCATTGCCAGCGGAGTCCCCCTTACATCACACATTGCCAGCGGAGTCCCCCTTACATCAGGCATTGCCAGTGGAGTCCCCCCTTACATCAGACATTGCCAGCGGAGTCCCCCTTACATCAGACATTGCAGCAGAGTCCCCCTTACATCAGACATTGCAGCGGAGTCCCCCCTTACATCAGACATTGCCAGTGGAGTTCCCACTTACATCAGGCATTGCCAGCAGAGTCCTCCCTTACATCAGGCATTGCCAGTAGAGTCCTACCTTACATCAGACATAGCCAGCAGAGTCCCCTCTTACATCAGACATTGGCGGCGGAGTCCCCCCTTACATCAGACACTGGCAGCAGAATCCCCCCTTACATCAGGCATTGCCTGCGGAGTCCCCCCTTACATCAGGCATTGTCTTCGGAGTCCCCCCTTACATCAGACATTGCCAGCGGAGTCCCCCTTACATCAGGCATTGCCAGCGGAGTCCCCCCTTACATCAGACATTGCCAGTGGAGTCCCCCCTTACATCAGACATTGCCAGCGGAATCCCCCCTTACATCAGGCATTGACAGTGGAGTCCCCCCTTACATCAGACATTGCCAGCGGAGTCCCCCCTTACATCAGGCATTGCCAGCGGAGTCCCCCTTACATCAGACATTGCCAGCGGAGTCCCCCTTACATCGCCGATGATGTAAGGGGGACTGATGATTGGCCAAGCATGCACTATGACCCGCATGCTTGGCCAATCACAGCGCCATCTGAACAGAGAGCCGTAATTGGCCAAAGACAAGGAGGCTTTGGCCAATTATGGCTCAGGGGATTTAGTACACGCCCCACACTATATAAGGCCGCCTGCACGGCGGCCCTGTGTAGTGTGTGTTCCGGCGTTCATTGAGAGAGAGAGAGAGACAGACAGTGACATTTGATTTGAGTTAGATAGATTAGGCAGAACAGTCAGTCAGTTTAGCTGCACTTACAGTGTATTGTGTATATATATGCATCCCAGGTGTTGCATATATATATATATATATACACTGTATTCAGTTTAGCTAGATCCGTTCCTGTTATCTTCCTACTGACAGGCAGGCTTGTTTTGTTACAGTATATACAGCTACCTGAAGAAAATTACTGGTGTTATTTTGATCCTATTAGTACCACAGTCAGGCAGCTAGACTATGTACAGTTAGTGCAGTGCGTCCTGCTCACAGTGTTCAGCTAGATCCATTCCTGTTATTTTCTTACTGACAGGCAGGCTTGTCTTGTTACAGTATATACAGCTACCTGAAGAAAATTACTGGTGTTATTTTGATCCTATTAGTACCACAGTCAGGCAGCTAGACTATTTACAGTTAGTGCAGTGCGTCCTGCTGACAGTGTTCAGCTAAACCTACAAGTTAGTGGGGTGCGTCCTGCTCACAGTGTTCAGCTAAACCTACAAGTTGGTGTGGCGCGTCCACCTCACAGTGTTCAGCTAAACCTACAAGTTAGTGCGGTGCGTCCTTCTCACAGTGTTCAGCATAAAATACAAGTTAGTGGGGTGCGTCCTGCTCACAGTGTTCAGCTAAACCTACAAGTTAGTGAGGTGCATCCTGCTCACAGTGTTCAGCTAAACCTACAAGTTAGTGTGGTGCGTCCACCTCACAGTGTTCAGCTAAACCTACAAGTTAGTGCGGTGCATCCTGCTCACAGTGTTCAGCTAAAACTACAAGTTAGTGGGGTGCGTCCTGCTCACAGTGTTCAGCTAAACCTACAAGTTAGTGAGGTGCGTCCTGCTCACAATGTTCAGCTAAACCTACAAGTTAGTGGGGTGCGTCCTGCTCACAGTGTTCAGTTAAACCTACAATTTGGTGTAGTAAGACCTCTGCACGGTGTTCATCTAAAGCTACAAGTTAGTGCAGTGCGTCCTGCTCACAGTGTTCAGCTAGATCCGTTCCTGTTATCTTCTTACTGACAGGCAGGCTTGTCTTGTTACAGTATTTACAGCTACTTGAATAAAATTGCTGGTGTTATTTTGATCCTATTAGTACCACAGTCAGGCAACTAGACTATTTACAGTTAGTGCAGTGCGTCCTGCTCACAGTGTTCAGCTAAACCTACAAGTTGGTGTAGTGAGACCTCTGCACAGTGTTCATCTAAAGCTACAAGTTAGTGCAGTGCGTCCTGCTCACAGTGTTCAGTTAAAATTACAAGTTAGTGCTGTGCGTCCTGCTCACAGTGTTCAGCTAAACCTACAAGTTGGTGTAGTGAGACCTCTGCACAGTGTTCATCTAAAGCTAAAAGTTAGTGCAGTGCGTCCTGCTCACAGTGTTCAGCTAAAACTACAAGTTAGTGCTGTGCGTCCTGCTCACAGTGTTCAGCTAAAACTACAAGTTAGTGTGGTGCGTCCACTTCACATTGTTCAGCTAAACCTACAAGTTATTTTTGCGAGCTCTGCACAGTGTTCACCTAAAGCTACCTGTAGAAGGTTGGTGGTGTTTTCCTGATCCTATCACTGCCGCAGGCAGCTAAAAAGCTACAAGTTAGTTTTTTGCGAGCTCTGCACAGTGTTCAGCTAAAGCTACCTGTAGAAGGTTGGTGGTATTCTCATACTACAGGCAGGCAGTTGATTTTGCTAGCTGCAGTATCAGTATATATATATATATATATATATATATATATATATATATATATATATATATATATATATATATATATATATATATCCCAGCTTAGTGTAGCTACAGGCCATTAGTATGTCTGGAAGGCCAAGAAGGAGAGGCAGACAGTCACAAGCCAATAAGAGAGGGCAAGCAGGCTCTGTGTCTAGTGCTGGTCATGGAGACGGTGCATCCTCATCAGCACGTGGCCGTGGGACACGCTTGGCCTTTTTTTCGGCAGCTGGCCGTGTTGAGCCGCAACATGCGGAAGACTTGGTCGAGTGGATGACCAAGCCGTCCTAATCCTCCTTATCCTCTCTCACCCATGCCCAGGGTACTTTGTCTGGCAGCAGCTGCCTCTTCCCTCGGCTCAATGTCATCAGTGACTCCTTGCCTAGCCCCACCATGTCCTCCTGAGGAGTCCCTCGAACTGTTTGACCACAGTGTTGGGTACATGCTCCAGGAGGATGCCCAGCGTTTGGAAGGCTCTGGTGATGATACTGAGCTCGATGAAGGCAGTAACATGAGCACAGACAGAGGGGGTGCCCAAGAAGGACAGCAATCTGGCAGTCATGCTCCCCCTGCTGCAGCATACTGCCAGGTTTGCTCCAGTGATGAGGAGGGAGGGGATGATGAGGTCACTGACTCAACGTGGGTGCCTGATAGGAGAGAGGAGGAGGAGGAGGAGGCGGCACATCACCAACGAGGCAGGATGCCCTCCAGGGGCCAGCCTAAGGGCAGCACATTGACTGCATCACACCACAAAGCTCCACAAGTGCAGGGCGCTGCAGTCTCTGCGCGTTATTCAAAAAGTTCTTTGGTGTGGGCCTTTTTTGAGACGAGTGCATCAGATCGCACCGCTGCTATTTGCAACATATGTCTCAAGCGTATCTCGCGTGGCCAAAACATCTCCCGCTTGGGTACCACATGCTTGACCAGACATATGTTGACCTGCCATGCAGTTTGTTGGCAAGCATATCTAAAAGACCCACACCAAAGAACAAAGAGGACCTCTCCTTGCTCCTCATCAGTTGAGATTTCCAACCCCACTAGACCTTCAGTCCTCTCTGAGACCTACACTGAGAGGAATGAAGGTGTAGAATTAGGTGTGTCACAGCCAAATACTTGTGGGCAATCTGCTTTTGGTACATCGACGTCAGATTGTACCAGGCAAATTTCCCTGCCCCAGCTGCTGCACCGCCGAAAGAAGTTTGCTCCCAGCCATCCACATGCCCAGCGGTTGAATGCTAGCTTGGCAAAATTGCTAGCAATTCAACTGCTGCCTTTTAAGTTGGTAGACCCTGCCCCTTCCGTGAGTTTGTGGAATGTGCGGTTCCTCAGTGGCAGGTACCCAAACGCCACTTTTTCTCACGGAAGGCGATTCCGGCTCTCTACCGGCACGTGGAAGGCAATGTCCATGCCTCGCTGGACAGGGCGGTCAGCGGTAAGGTGCATATTACCGCTGACTCATGGTCCAGCAGGCATGGACAGGGATGTTACCTAAGTTTCACGGCGCATTGGGTGACTCTGCTGGCAGCTGGGAAGGATGCAGGACAAGGTGCAGTAGTGTTGGAGGTTGTTCCGCCACCACACCTCCAAAATGCTAATGATTGTGACACACCTCTCTCCTCCACCCCCTCCTCTTCTTCTTCCTCCATGGCCTCTTCCTGTGCTTTGTCCTCGGAAGCAGCGGGGCTCCGTAGCCGTTCAAGGGGCTACGCAAGTACGCAGGCCAAAAGATGCCATGCGGTGCTTGAGCTGGTGTGCTTGGTGGACAGGAGCCACGCTGGGGCAGAGGTTCTGTCAGCTCTGCAGGAGCAGGTTCAGAGGTGGTTGATGCCACGCCAACTTAAGGCAGGAATGGTGGTTTGCGACAATGGCACCAACCTCCTCTCTGCCCTCCGACAAGGACAAATGACCCATGTGCCCTGTTTGGCTCATGTCCTTAACTTGGTGGTGCAGCGGTTCTTGGGCAGGTACCCGGGCGTACAGGATGTCCTGTGGCAGGCCAGGAAAGTCTGTGTGCATTTCCGCCGGTCATATAATGCCAGTGCTCGGCTGACGGACCTCCAAAAGGAGTTTAACCTGCCCAAGAACCGCCTAATCTGTTACATGCCCACCAGGTGGAACTCAACGTTGGCCATGCTGCAGCGGCTGCACACGCAGCAGAGGGCCATCAATGAGTACCTGTGCGACTATGGCACCAGGACAGGGTCAGGGGAGCTTGTTTTTTTTCCCCACGCCAGTGGGCCATGATCAGGGATGCATGCACTGTCCTGTCACCATTTGAGGAGGCCACGAGGATGGTGAGCAGTGACAGTGCATGCATCAGTGACACTGTCCCCCTTGTCCACCTGTTGGAGCACACGCTGCATGGAATAATGGACAGGGCACTTGAGGCAGAACAGAGGCAGGAAGAGGAGGACGTGCCCGCCGATCACACAGGAAGAGGAGGAGGAGGAGGAGGAGGAGGAAGATTGTGTCAGTATGGAGGTGGAGCCTGGCACTCAGCATCAGCAGCAGTCTTTAAGGGATTAGTCCCAAGAAACACATGGACTTGTACGTGGCTGGGAGGAGGTGGCTGTGGACCATGTCGTCCTTAGTGACCCAGAGGACTCAGGACCGAATGCCTCAGCAAACCTACGCTGCATGGCCTCCCTGATCCTGCAAAGCCTGCGTAAGGATCCTCGTATTCGTGGTATCAAGGAGAAGGACCAATACTGGCTGGCAACCCTCCTTGATCCACGTTACAAGGTTAAGGTTGCGGACCTTATCTTGCCATCGCAGAGGGAGCAGAGGATGAAACATCTTCGGGAGGCCTTGCAGAAAGGTCTGTGCAACGCGGGTCCCAGAGACTGGGAGGTTACAAACTCCTGTTTCTGGACAACGTGTTGCTGAGGCTTCGGTCAGTCAAAGAAGGAGCGGTG
Source organism: Lithobates septentrionalis (assembly GCA_037952835.1). NCBI lineage: Eukaryota > Metazoa > Chordata > Amphibia > Anura > Ranidae > Lithobates > Lithobates septentrionalis. The sequence continues at coordinate 504,968 of JBBDGP010001210.1, read as the reverse complement.
GAGAAGGTGGCCGTCTGACCGATGCGTTCAGACAATTTTTTGGTCCGCAGACCCAAGGTATGATCGGTTCCAGCAACCATCGCCAGCGTCTGTTTTACATGGTGCAGGAATACCTAGGGGCAAGATCAGACTTGGACACCTTTCCCACCAAAAATCCTCTGGGTTACTGGGTCTTGAGGATGGATCACTGGCCAGAGCTTGCACAGTATGCAATTGAGCTACTGGCCTGTCCTGCATCCAGCGTTCTTTTGGAACGCACATTCAGTGCTGCTGGAGGCGTGGTAACCGATCACAGGGTGCGTCTGTCCACCGACTCGGTCGATCGACTGACCTTCATAAAAATGAATCAGTCTTGGATCACCACCAGCTACCAAGCACCTGATGCTGTTGTAACCGAATAATTTTTTTTGAAATCTCAGATCCCTTCAAAGACTGCCTATGCTGATGCTGAGTGACTATCCCTGAGTAATTATCCTCTTCCTCCTCAATCATCACGCTGATAGCTTGTAAGAACATTTTTGGTTCTGGGCGCCACCACCAGTGCCTAAGGCCCAATTTTTCAGCCCCTGTTTAACAGGGGCGTGTAATTACAATTTTTGATGCAATACTTTGCAGCAGGTCTCGTTCCTGCGTTCCAACTAGTGTCTTTGAGGGGTTGCAGTGTTGTGGCACCAGCACCAGTGCCTAAGGCCCAATTTTTCTGCCCCTGTTTAACAGGGGCGTGTAATTACAATTTTTGATGCAATACTTTGCAGCAGGGCTCGTTCCTGTGTTCCAACTAGAGTGTCTGTGAGAGGTTGCAGTGTTGTGGCACCAGCACCAGTGCCTAAGGCCCAATTTTTCTGCCCCTGTTTAACAGGGGCGTGTAATTACAATTTTTGATGCAATACTTTGCAGCAGGGCTCGTTCCTGCGTTTCAACTAGAGTGTCTGTGAGGGGTTGCAGTGTTGTGGCAGCAGCACCAGTGCCTAAGGCACAATTTTTCTGCCCCTGTTTAACAGGGGCGTGTAATTACAATTTTTGATGCAATACTTTACAGCAGGGCTCGTTCCTGCGTTCCAACTAGAGTGTCTGTGAGGGGTTGCAGTGTTGTGGCACCAGCACCAGTGCCTAAGGCCCAATTTTTCTGCCCCTGTTTAACAGGGGCGTGTAATTACAATTTTTGATGCAATACTTTGCAGCAGGGCTCGTTCCTGCGTTCCAACTAGAGTGTCTGTGAGGGGTTGCAGTGTTGTGGCACCAGCACCACCACCACCACCACCACCAAAGGCCCAATTTTTCTGCCCCTATTCAACAGGGGCATGTAATTACAATTCTTGATCTAATATTTCACAGCAGGGCCCATTTCTGCACCCACCAAGAGCGAGTGAGGACTTACAGTGTTGTGGCACCAGCACCACCACCACCACCACCAAAGGCCCAGTTTTTCTGCCCCTGTTCAACAGGGGCATGTAATTACAATTCTTGATCTAATATTTCACAGCAGGGCCCTGTGAGGGCTTACAGTGTTGTGGCCACAACAACACCTAAGGCCCATATTTCTGCTGAGTATATAGGGCAGAGCCCTACTTTCAAACATCTAACTTACAAACGACTCCTACTTACAAACGGAAGGAGACAACAGGAAGTGAGATGAAATCTACCCCTAGGAAGGGAAATTCTCTCCTGTAAGAGTTAATATGGGAAAAACATTTCTCCTTTCCACTGATGCTTTCCAATCCTTGTTCCACAAAAAACCCCAAATTCTCAAAAAGCATTTGTCATTGGGACAAAAAGTGAGGTGAAATCTTCTAAAGAGGAGGAAAGACAGCAAAACAAATGTCACAGGGTTGATAACCCTTCCCTATGTTTTCCAAAAAGCTTAAAAAAGATTTTTTGGCTGGAGCTAAACACGTTAAAAATGTACCCGTTCAAAATGACAAACAGATTCTACTTAACAACAAACCTACAGTCCCTGTCTTGTTTACACCGCCTGTATACTGCTGTTCAGAGTATATAGGGCCTGGTGGCCCCACACCTTTCCTTATTTTAATTTGGGTGCGGGGTTCCCCTTAATATCCATACAAGACCCAAAGGGCCTGGTAATGGACTGGGGGGTACCCATGGTGTTTGTCTCACTGATTTTCATCCATATTGCCAGGACCGGACATTACATTAAACCCGCAAGCAGTTTTAAACAAGATTTTTTCCTTTAAAAATGACATTTGGTGCAGGGACTGTTCTAAACACGGGAAACACGCGCCACTTTACAGGCATACTATAGACACCCCCCAGGTACGATATTTAAAGGAATATTTCACTTTTTTTTTTACTTTAAGCATCATTAAAATCACTGCTCCCGAAAAAATGGCCATTTTTAAAGTTTTTTTTTGCATTGATACATGTCCCCTGGGGTAGGATCCGGGTCCCCAAACCCTTTTTAGGACAATACCATGCAAATTAGCCTTTAAAATGAGCACTTTTGATTTCGAACGTTCGAGTCCCATAGACGTCAAAGGGGTTCTAACGTTCTTGCGAACTTTCGATCCGTTCGCAGGTTCTGGTGCGAACCGAACCGGGGGTGTTCGGCTCATCCCTAGTCACTTGTATTTGATTGCATTTTTTGAATTGAGCTTATGATGTGAAGCCTCACTTAATGTTTGTATATATTTTGTTTTTACAGTGCTAGTGAGTGATTGTCATATTTTCTTTCCAATGTTTTTATTGAGGTTTTCATAAAGAACATAAGAGCAAACAGATATGTAAAATTTGTCATACATTAGGCATTGTAAAGTGATCATAAAACTAACAACTTGTACTAAGATAGTTAACAGTCATAAATCATGTATATGAATAGTATCAAAACATGGCTAGGAATGAGGAGTGTTCCTCCGCTTCCCTCGCCACCCCGAGTGGATGCAAGCTGTGGTGGGGGAGAGAGAGACGCATCCCCTCGTATATATACCAAAAAAAAAAATAGTAAAGGTTCAGAGGAAGGTCTAATTATCTATTGCTGTGTGTGGGTGCTATTCTAACATGAACAACAATGAACTGAGGACAGGGGTAACAGATGTTGCCGCCATTCCTGTAACAATGTCGGCTGTCTATATATATCAGCGTGTACACTATATTGATGTAACAGAGGTGCACAGAATAAGAACAGAACAGCGTGAGCAACTAGGTATATAACATACATTAACCTTATTGTTTAGGCTTGTTAAACACTTCTTTGTACCAGATGGACCAGTGAGACCACTCTGCTTGTGTGGAGCGTAGACGGCCTTTGCTTGATGCAAACAAACATTCATAAGTACTGTGTATTTGAGTAGTGGTTATGACTTCTGAGCAAGAAGGACTTAGTTTAGAGCGCCAGTTACGTGTGATGATCAATTTAGCCGCTAATAGTATGTGTGTAATTATACATCTGAGTGAGTAGGGGAATTTCTCAATTCCTAAATTTAAAATGGCAAGTTCTGGAGAAGGATTTATCTGGATGTGGGTGACACTTTGGATGAGTGTGATAACATCAGACCAATATTGAGTGAGGAATCTGCAAGACCACAGAATGTTTAAGAGTGAACGGTGGGAGCCACACTCTCTCCAACACAATGGAGATCTGGAGGAGTCTATTGTGTGTAGGATATGTGGGGTTCGATACCATCTGAAGGCAAGCTTATATGATAATTCCTATAAATTGGCTGATTTGGTTGCTTTATATGGCGCATTTAGGGCCACTCTCCATTGCTCTTCTGAGAATTGTGTTCCTAGTTCTAGTTCCCATTTGTTCTGGGGTTGAGTTTTAGTGAAGAATGATTTATTTTTTTAACGTTTGGTAGAAAAGAGATATACCTTTAATGTGAGGGCTCTCCTCGAACCAATATTTCAATAGTTGGCTAGGAACGTTTTGGAATATTGCAGATGAATGAATTAGGCAATGGGTGATTCTGAGGTATTGATAATACTCTTTGTTAGGGAGATTGAACTCCTTTTGAAGTGTCGGGAAGGATTTAAGTGCCCCAGATGTGTATAGGTCCGAAGCTAGGGGGATGCCTCTCATTGTCCATGTTGAAATACTGATGCCCGGTGTTAGGAGTAGGGATGAGCTTCGTGTTCGAGTCGAACCCATGTTCGACTCGAACATCGGCTGTTCGACCGTCCGTCGAATTGCGAACGATATGGGCCGTTCGCGCCAAATTCGTGTGGCGCGTCACGGCCCATAATTCACTGCGGCATCGCAGTGCATTGCTGGCTGATGATTGGCCAAGCATGCACTATGACCCGCATGCTTGGCCAATCACAGCGCCGTCAGTAGAGAGAGCTGTAATTGGCCAAAGCCAGGGTGGCTTTGGCCAATTATGGCTCAGGGGATTTAGTACACACCCCACACTATATAAGGCCGCCTGCACGGCGGCCCTGTGTAGTGTGTGTTCCGGTGTGCTGAGAGATAGAGAGAGAGAGAGACAGTGTCATTTGATTTGAGTTAGATAGATTAGGCAGAACAGTCAGTCAGTTAGCTGCACTTACAGTGTATTGTGTATATATATGCATCCCAGGTGTTGCATATATATATATACACTGTATTCAGTTTAGCTAGATCCGTTCCTGTTATCTTCTATCTAGACTATTTAGTGCAGTGTGTCCTGCTCACAGTGTTCAGCTAGATCCGTTCCTGCTATTTACATTCAGTGCAGTGCGTCCTGCTCACAGTGTTCAGCTAGATCCGTTCCTGCTATTTACATTCAGTGCAGTGCGTCCTGCTCACAGTGTTCAGCTAGATCCGTTCCTGCTATTTACATTCAGTGCAGTGCGTCCTGCTCACAGTGTTCAGCTAGATCCGTTCCTGCTATTTACATTCAGTGCAGTGCGTCCTGCTCACAGTGTTCAGCTAGATCCGTTCCTGCTATTTACATTCAGTGCAGTGCGTCCTGCTCACAGTGTTCAGCTAGATCCGTTCCTGCTATTTACATTCAGTGCAGTGCGTCCTGCTCACAGTGTTCAGCTAGATCCGTTCCTGCTATTTACATTCAGTGCAGTGCGTCCTGCTCACAGTGTTCAGCTAGATCCGTTCCTGCTATTTACATTCAGTGCAGTGCGTCCTGCTCACAGTGTTCAGCTAGATCCGTTCCTGCTATTTACATTCAGTGCAGTGCGTCCTGCTCACAGTGTTCAGCTAGATCCGTTCCTGCTATTTACATTCAGTGCAGTGCGTCCTGCTCACAGTGTTCAGCTAGATCCGTTCCTGCTATTTACATTCAGTGCAGTGCGTCCTGCTCACAGTGTTCAGCTAGATCCGTTCCTGCTATTTACATTCAGTGCAGTGCGTCCTGCTCACAGTGTTCAGCTAGATCCGTTCCTGCTATTTACATTCAGTGCAGTGCGTCCTGCTCACAGTGTTCAGCTAGATCCGTTCCTGCTATTTACATTCAGTGCAGTGCGTCCTGCTCACAGTGTTCAGCTAGATCCGTTCCTGTTATCTTCCTACTGACAGGCAGGCTTGTCTGGTTACAGTATATAAAGCTACCTGAAGAAAATTACAGGTGTTCTTTTTGATCCTATTAGTACCACGGTCAGGCAGCTAGACTATTTACATTTAGTACAGTGTGTCCTGCTCACAGTGTTCAGCTAGATCCGTTCCTGTTATCTTCCTACTGACAGGCAGGCTTGTCTGGTTACAGTATATAAAGCTACCTGAAGAAAATTACAGGTGTTCTATCCCAGCTTAGTGCAGCTACAGGCCATTAGTATGTCTGGAAGGCCAAGAAGGAGAGGCAGACAGTCACAAGCCAATAAGAGAGGGCAAGCAGGCTCTGTGTCTAGTGCTGGTCGTGGAGACGGTGCATCCTCATCAGCACGTGGCCATGGGACACGCTTGGCCTTTTTTTCGGCAGCTGGCCGTGTTGAGCCGCAACATGCGGAAGACTTGGTCGAGTGGATGACCAAGCCGTCCTCATCCTCCTCATCCTCTCTCACCCATGCCCAGGGTGCTTTGTCTGGCAAAGCAGCGGCCTCTTCCCTCAGCTCAATGTCATCAGTGACTCCTTCCCTAGCTCCACCATGTCCTCATGAGGATTCCCTCGAACTGTTTGACCACAGTGTTGGGTACATGCTCCAGGAGGATGCCCAGCGTTTGGAAGGCTCTGATGATGATACTGAGCTCGATGAAGGCAGTAACATGAGCACGGACAGAGGGGGTGCCCAAGAAGGACAGCAATCTGGCAGTCATGCTCCCCCTGCTGCAGCATACTGCCAGGTTTGCTCCAGTGATGAGGAGGGAGGGGATGATGAGGTCACTGACTCAACGTGGGTGCCTGATAGGAGAGAGGAGGAGGAGGAGGAGGAGGAGGCGGCACATCACCAACGAGGCAGGATGCCCTCCAGGGGCCAGCCTAAGGGCAGCACATTGACTGCATCACACCCCAAAGCTCCACATGTGCAGGGCGCTGCAGTCTCTGCGCGTTATTCAAAAAGTTCTTTGGTGTGGGCCTTTTTTGAGACGAGTGCATCAGATCGCACCGCTGCTATTTGCAACATATGTCTCAAGCGTATCTCGCGTGGCCAAAACATCTCCCGCTTGGGTACCACATGCTTGACCAGACATATGTTGACCTGCCATGCAGTTCGTTGGCAAGCGTATCTGAAAGACCCACACCAAAGAACAAAGAGGATCTCTCCTTGCTCCTCATCAGCTGAGATTTCCAACCCCACTAGACCTTCAGTCCTCTCTGAGACCTGCAGTGAGAGGAATGAAGGTGTAGAATTAGGTGTGTCACAGCCAAGTACTTGTGGGCAATCTGCTTTTGGTACACCGACGTCAGATTGTACCAGGCAAATTTCCCTGCCCCAGCTGCTGCACCGCCGAAAGAAGTTTGCTCCCAGCCATCCACATGCCCAGCGGTTGAATGCTAGCTTGGCAAAATTGCTAGCACTTCAACTGCTGCCTTTTCAGTTGGTAGACTCTGCCCCCTTCCGTGAGTTTGTGGAATGTGCGGTTCCTCAGTGGCAGGTACCCAAACGCCACTTTTTCTCACGGAAGGCGATTCCGGCTCTCTACCGGCATGTGGAAGGCAATGTCCATGCCTCGCTGGACAGGGCGGTCAGCGGTAAGGTGCATATTACCGCTGACTCATGGTCCAGCAGGCATGGACAGGGACGTTACTTAAGTTTCACGGCGCATTGGGTGACTCTGCTGGCAGCTGGGAAGGATGCAGGACAAGGTGCAGTAGTGTTGGAGGTTGTTCCGCCACCACGCCTCCAAAATGCTGATTGTGACACACCTCTCTCCTCCACCCCCTCCTCTTCTTCTTCCTCCATGGCCTCTTCCTCGGAACCAGCGGTGCTCCGTAGGCGTTCAAGGGGCTACGCAAGTACGCAGGCCAAAAGATGCCATGCGGTGCTTGAGCTGGTGTGCTTGGGGGACAGGAGCCACACTGGGGTAGAGGTTCTGTCAGCTCTGCAGGGGCAGGTTCAGAGGTGGTTGACGCCACGCCAACTTAAGGCAGGAATGGTGGTTTGCGACAATGGCACCAACCTCCTCTCTGCCCTCCGACAGGGACAACTGACCCATGTGCCCTGTTTGGCTCACGTCCTTAACTTGGTGGTGCAGCGGTTCTTGGGCAGGTACCCGGGCTTACAGGATGTCCTGAGGCAGGCCAGGAAAGTCTGTGTGCATTTCCGCCGGTCATATAATGCCAGTGCTCGGCTGACGGACCTCCAAAAGGAGTTTAACCTGCCCAAGAACCGCCTAATCTGTGACATGCCCACCAGGTGGAACTCGACGTTGGCCATGCTGCAGCGGCTGCACACGCAGCAGAGGGCCATCAATGAGTACCTGTGCGACTATGGCACCAGGACAGGGTCAGGGGACCTTGTTTTTTTTTCCCCACGCCAGTGGGCCATGATCAGGGATGCATGCACTGTCCTGTCACCATTCGAGGAGGCCACGAGGATGGTGAGCACTGACAGTGCATGCATCAGTGACACTGTCCCCCTTGTCCACCTGTTGGAGCACACGCTGCGTGGAATAATGGACAGGGCACTTGAGGCAGAACAGAGGCAGGAAGAGGAGGACTTCCTTAGCTCTCAAGGCCCCCTTTATCCAGACAGTGTTCCTGCGTGCCCGCCGATCACACAGGAAGAGGACGAGGAGGAGGAGGAGGAGGAGGAGGAAGATTGTGTCAGTATGGAGGTGGAGCCTGGCACTCAGCATCAGCAGTCTTTAAGGGATCAGTCCCAAGGAACACATGGACTTGTACGTGGCTGGGAGGAGGTGGCTGCGGACGTTGTTGTCCTTAGTGACCCAGAGGACTCCGGACCGAATGCCTCAGCAAACCTACGCTGCATGGCCTCCCTGATCCTGCAAAGCCTGCGTAAGGATCCTCGTATTCGTGGTATCAAGGAGAAGGACCAATACTGGCTGGCAACCCTCCTTGATCCACGTTACAAGGGTAAGGTTGCGGACCTTATCTTGCCATCGCAGAGGGAGCAGAGGATGAAACATCTTCGGGAGGCCTTGCAGAAAGGTCTGTGCAACGCGTTCCCAGAGACTGGGAGGTTACAAACTCCTGTTTCTGGACAACGTGTTGCTGAGGCTTCGGTCAGTCAAAGAAGGAGCGGTGGAGAAGGTGGCCGTCTGACCGATGCGTTCAGACAATTTTTTGGTCCGCAGCCCCAAGGTATGATCGGTTCCAGCAACCATCGCCAGCGTCTGTTTTACATGGTGCAGGAATACCTAGGGGCAAGATCAGACTTGGACACCTTTCCCACCGAAAATCCTCTGGGTTACTGGGTCTTGAGGATGGATCACTGGCCAGAGCTTGCACAGTATGCAATTGAGCTACTGGCCTGTCCTGCATCCAGCGTTCTTTCGGAACGTACATTCAGTGCTGCTGGAGGCGTGGTAACCGATCACAGGGTGCGTCTGTCCACTGACTCGGTCGATCGGCTGACCTTCATAAAAATGAATCAGTCTTGGATCACCACCAGCTACCAAGCACCTGATGCTGATGTAACTGAATAATTTTTTTCAGATCCCTTCAAAGACTGCCTATGCTGATGCTGAGTGATTATCCCTGAGTAATTATCCTCTTCCTCCTCAATCATCACGCTGATAGCTTGTAAGAACATTTTTGGTTCTGGGCGCCACCACCAGTGCCTAAGGCACAATTTTTCAGCCCCTGTATAACAGGGGCGTGTAATTACAATTTTTGATGTAATACTTTGCAGCACGGCTCGTTCCTGCATTCCAACTAGAGTGTCTGTGAGGGGTTGCAGTGTTGTGGCACCAGCACCAGTGCCTAAGGCCCAATTTTTCTGCCCCTGTCTAACAGGGGCGTGTAATTACAATTTTTGATGCAATACTTTGCAGCAGTGCTCGTTCCTGCGTTCCAACTAGAGTGTCTGTGAGGGGTTGCAGTGTTGTGGCACCAGCACCAGTGCCTAAGGCCCAATTTTTCTGCCCCTGTCTAACAGGGGCGTGTAATTACAATTTTTGATGCAATACTTTGCAGCAGTGCTCGTTCCTGCGTTCCAACTAGAGTGTCTGTGAGGGGTTGCAGTGTTGTGGCACCAGCACCAGTGCCTAAGGCCCAATTTTTCTGCCCCTGTCTAACAGGGGCGTGTAATTACAATTTTTGATGCAATACTTTGCAGCAGTGCTCGTTCCTGCGTTCCAACTAGAGTGTCTGTGAGGGGTTGCAGTGTTGTGGCACCAGCACCAGTGCCTAAGGCCCAATTTTTCTGCCCCTGTCTAACAGGGGCGTGTAATTACAATTTTTGATGCAATACTTTGCAGCAGTGCTCGTTCCTGCGTTCCAACTAGAGTGTCTGTGAGGGGTTGCAGTGTTGTGGCACCAGCACCAGTGCCTAAGGCCCAATTTTTCTGCCCCTGTCTAACAGGGGCGTGTAATTACAATTTTTGATGCAATACTTTGCAGCAGTGCTCGTTCCTGCGTTCCAACTAGAGTGTCTGTGAGGGGTTGCAGTGTTGTGGCACCAGCACCAGTGCCTAAGGCCCAATTTTTCTGCCCCTGTCTAACAGGGGCGTGTAATTACAATTTTTGATGCAATACTTTGCAGCAGTGCTCGTTCCTGCGTTCCAACTAGAGTGTCTGTGAGGGGTTGCAGTGTTGTGGCACCAGCACCAGTGCCTAAGGCCTAATTTTTCAGCTCCTGTTCAACAGGGGCATGTAATTACAATTCTTGATCTAATATTTCACAGCAGGGCCCTGTGAGGGCTTACAGTGTTTTGGCCACAGCAACACCTAAGGCCCAAATTTCTGCTGAGTATATAGGGCAGGACCCTACTTTCAAACATCTAACTTACAAACGACTCCTACTTGCAAACGGAAGGAGACAACAGGAAGTGAGATGAAATCTACCCATAGGAAGGGAAATTCTCTCATGTAAGAGTTAATATGGGAAAACAATTTCTCCTTTCCACTGATGCTTTCCAATCCTTGTTCCACAAAAAAACCCAAATTTTCAAAAAACATTTTTCATTGGGACAAAAAAGTGAGGTGAAATCTTCTGAAGAGGAGGAAAGACGCAAAACAAATGTCACAGGGGTGATAACCCTTCCCTATGTTTTCCAAAAAGCTTAGAAAAGATTTTTTGGCTGGAGCTAAACACATTAAAAATGTTCAAAATTACAAAGAGATTCTACTTAACAACAAACCTACAGTCCCTGTCTTGTTTGCACCGCCTGTATACTGCTGTTCAGAGTATATAGGGACCTTTCCTTATTTTAATTTGGGTGCGGGGTTCCCCTTAATATCCATACAAGACCCAAAGGGCCTGGTAATGGACTGGGGGGTACCCATGCCGTTTGTCTCACTGATTTTCATCCATATTGCCAGGACCCGACATGACATTAAACCCGCAAGCAGTTTTAAATGAGATTTTTTCCTTTAAAAATGACATTTGGTGCAGGGACTGTTCTAAACATGGGAAACACGCGTCACTTTACAGGCATACTATAGACACCCCCCAGGTACGATATTTAAAGGAATATTTCACTTTTTTTTTTTTACTTTAAGCATCATTAAAATCACTGCTCCCGAAAAAACGGCCGTTTTTAAAAGTTTTTTTTGCATTGATACATGTCCCCTGGGGTAGGACCCGGGTCCCCAAACCCTTTTTAGGACAATACCATGCAAATTAGCCTTTAAAATGAGCACTTTTGATTTCGAACGTTCGAGTCCCATAGACGTCAATGGGGTTCTAACGTTCGTGCGAACTTGCGGTCCGTTCGCGGGTTCTGGTGCGAACCGAACCGGGGGGTGTTCGGCTCATCCCTAGTTAGGAGAGAGATCGTATTTAGTGGGATGGGGATTGGGGATAGGGAGCCTCTATGTGGAGATTTGAGGATCAGATGTTGGAAGGCTGACATAGACGCTAATACAGTAGGGGATAGGAGTGTATCTTTCTTGTGTTTGTGAAGTGTACTGATGACCCAGCTGTGGAGGTTCTTACCTGGAACTTGTAGAGTTTCTAAGTTCTTCCATAGACACTGTGTGTATGGCGTAAACCATACCTTTAATTGTGCTAATAGTGTGGCTAGATAATAGTCCCTGAGGTCGGGTAGTCCCATGCCTCCAGCTGCTTTATGTTTGATGAGTTTAGCTTGTGAGCATCTCGCTTTTTTCCCCTGCCATATAAAGTGGTTTAACACTGTCTGTAGCTTACAGAAATATGATGTGGGTATTGGAATAGGTAGGTTGAGGTATAATAGTTGTGGGAGCTTAAGCATCTTGAAAGACGCCAGTCTTCCCATCCATTAGAGTGTGAATTTGGCAAGGTGCGCTAATTCTGATTGTAGGGATTGGAGGTAGGGAATGAAGTTTTCTTGGAATAAGGATTTAGGATTGGCTGTGATCTGTATTCCGAGGTATTTTATAGATTTGTCCGCCCAGAGAAATGGGAAACGGTCAGAGAGGATCGATTGGGTAGTAGGGGGGATATTAAGCCCTAGGATGTGGGATTTGGACTCGTTGACCTTATAATAGGAGATGGAGCTAAATTCCTGCAGTATTGAGTTCACAGCATCTAGAGAAGATTGTGGGTTTAACAACATAAGAATTACGTTGTCCGCAAAAAGATTAATTTTATGTTCCTCGGTGCCTGTTTTAATTCCTACAATGTTTGGTTGGAAGCGAATCTTGTGAGCTAATGGTTCCATAAGGAGGTTGAAAATCAACGGGGATAGGGGACAGCTTTGGCGGGTCCCATTTGATATAGGGAAGGTGGAGGAGAGCATTGCCGAGCAATAAACCTGAGCTGAGTGTGTGGAGTAAAGAGCCATTATAGCAGATAAGACCTTGACCTTGGAATCCAAATTTTTGTAAAGTCTGCTGGAGATATGACCAGTGTATTCTATCAAATGCCTTCTCTGCATCCAGAGCTAGAAGCAGAGAAGGCATTTTCTGATGATTGGTGTGATGAATAATATTTATTATACGCCTTGTAGCGTCAACTGTTTGTCTCCCTTTTGTGAACCCCGATTGATCTGAGTAGATCAATGCAGGGAGGATGTCAATAATTCTACTCGCTATTACCTTGGCAAAAAGTTTCAGATCTTGATTCAATAATGATATGGGGTGGAAATTTTGAGGGGAAGAGGCTTCTTTTCCAGGTTTAGGCAGTGTAATAATTAAAGCTTTTAACATATCATCAGGGAAAGAGGAAGAGATTGCAGCCGCATTGAATACTAAAGTGAGAGCATCCAATAGAAGAGGTGTGAATTGTTTGTAGTATTCGGCAACAAAGCCATCAGGCCCGGGTGCTTTGTTGATAGGAAGGAGATTAATAGCTTTTCCTATTTCCTGAGTGGTGAATGGGGAGTTCAAGGTTTCAAGTTGGAGAGTGGCATAGGCGTGCGCACAGGGTGTGCCAGGTGTGCCTGGGCACACCCTAATTGCCTTGTGTGCTGCTTACTACCCCCTGTTTAGACCACTGATATTTCAACCCCCCCCAAAAATGTTACACAAGCCCAAAAATTTTGGGAAAAGATAATTAACAAAATTACACTGTCTACTGCCCTACTGACACCATCAGTACATATACACATGCATATGTATTTGAGCTTTGGGGTGCACACCCTAATGCAAGAGGCTGCGCACACCTATGGAGAGTGGACAGAGTGGGTAGATGAATAGATTGTAGAAAGGCTGTTATGTCAATAGGTATGGGTTGCTTAGTGTCAGGGTCTCCTTTCAAATTATTTAAGGAGCTATAGTATGCGCTAAACCATTAGCTATATCTTGGGGGTTGATCAATTTTTCTTTAGTGAACGGATGGTAAAGAAAGGGAATGGATGATTTAGTGTGTTACCCTTTAATTTGTTTGGATAGGAGTTTCCCCGCTTTATTACCAGTGGCATATTGGGTAGATTTAAAACGTTTGTGGTTGGATTCAAATTGATCCAATAATATGGATCGAAGTTCTAAACAGAGTTGGCCTAGTTTGGTTTTTAAGTGATTGGTTGCTTTTTGTTTGTTTGAGGAGTCAAGATTAGGGATGAGCTTCGTGTTCGAGTCGAACCCATGTTCGACTCGAACATCGGCTGTTCGATCGTTCGCCGAATTGCGAACGATATGGGCCGTTCGCGCCAAATTCGTGTGGCGCGTCACGGCCCATAATTCACTGCGGCATCGCAGTGCATTGCTGGCTGATGATTGTCCAAGCATGCACTATGACCCTCATGCCTGGCCAATCACAGCGCCGTCGGTAGAGAGAGCTGTAATTGGCCAAAACCAGGGTGGCTTTGGCCAATTATGGCTCAGGGGGTTTAGAACACGCCCCACACTATATAAGGCCGCCTGCATGGCGGCCCTGTGTAATGTGTTCCGGCGTGCTGAGAGATAGAGAGAGAGACAGTGTCATTTCATTTGAGTTAGCTAGATTAGGCAGGACAGTCAGTGAGTTAGCTGTACTTACAGTGTATTGTGTATATATATGCATCCCAGGTGTTGCATATATATATATAGATACACTGTATTCAGTTTAGCTAGATCCGTTCCTGTTATCTTCCTACTGACAGGCAGGCTTGTCTTGTTACAGTATTTACAGCTACCTGAAGAAAATTGCTGGTGTTCTTTTGATCCTATTAGTACCACAGTCAGGCAGCTAGACTATTTACAGTTAGTGTAGTGTGTCCTGCTCAGTGTTCAGCTAAAGCTACAAGTTAGTGTAGTGCGTCCTGCTCACAGTGTTCAGCTAAAACTACAAGATAGTGTAGTGAGACCTTTGCACAGTGTTCAGCTAAAGCTACAAGTTAGTGTAGTGCGTCCTGCTCACAGTGTTCAGCTAAAACTACAAGTTAGTGTAGTGAGACCTCTGCACAGTGTTCAGCTAAAGCTACAAGTTAGTGTAGTGTGTCCTGCTCACAGTGTTCAGCTAAAACTACCAGTTAGTGTAGTGAGACCTCTGCACAGTGTTCAGCTAAAGCTACAAGTTAGTGTAGTGCGTCCTGCTCACAGTGTTCAGCTAAAACTACAAGTTAGTGTAGTGTCTCCTCCTCACAGTTTTCAGCTAAACCTACAAGTTATTTTTTTGCGAGCTCTGCACAGTGTTCACCTAAAACTACCTGTAGAAGGCTGGTGGTGTTTTCCTGATCCTATTACTACCGCAGGCAGCTAAATAAGCTACAAGTTATTTTTTTGCGAGCTCTGCACAGTGTTCAGCTAAAGCTACCTGTAGAAGGTTGGTGGTGTTCTCATACTACAGGCAGGCAGTTGATTTTGCTAGCTGCAGTATCATATATATACACACACACACATATATACACATATATACATACATATATATATACACATACATACATACACATATATACACACACACATATATATATTATTATTACAGTATTTATATAGCGCCAACAGTTTACGTAGCGCTTTACAACTTGAGGGTAGACAGTACAAATACAATACAATTTGATACAGTAGGAATCAGAGGGCCCTGCTCCTTAGAGCTTACAATCTAAGAGGGAATA